>CM041528.1:6563986-7078986 GCA_023091065.1 Dianthus caryophyllus | reverse complement strand
GGTGGAGGAGAGGCTATCTTGCATGCCTTGAACCGGCTCGTTGAGGCTCGTGGTGGTGAGGTGGGGCTGACTATGTTGCTCGTTGACTTCCAGAATGCGTTTAACCTAGTTGATCGTACGACCATGTTGCTCGAGGTTCGTCGCCGTTGCCCTGTCCTTTCCCGGTGGGTGGAGTTTTGTTACTCGAGCCCCGCCCGTCTTTTTTATGGGGCACATAGCTTGTTTTCGTGTCAGGGTGTTCAGCAGGGTGACCCCCTTGGTCCTTTGCTGTTTGCCTTGGTTTTACATCCGCTGGTGCGCAGGATTCAGGACTCGTATGATCTCTGCTTGCATGCGTGGTACTTGGATGATGGCACTATAGTGGGGGACACTTTGGTAGTAGGGGAGGTCCTCGACTTGATCATGGCAGAGGGCCCGGGTTTTGGCCTCCATCTTAATGTCGATAAGACGGAGGTATTTTGGCCTATAGAGGATCCCCGGAGTCGGCTACCTGGTGTCTTTCCTTCTTCTATTGCTCGGCCTGTGCGCGGTGTCTCCGTTTTAGGTGGCCCGGTCAGCACTTGCCCTTCTTTTTGTAGTGAGCATGTGGCGAAGAGAGTGACTAAGACCATCGCCCTTATAGATTTGGTTGCGAGGATCGATGACCCACAGTGTGAGTTGCTCCTGCTTCGTGCTTGTACTGGTGTTTCAAAACTTTATTTTACCCTCCGCACTTGTTCTCCGCGTGTCTTCGGGGGGCCCACCTTGTGTTTGATGCAGCGCTCCGTTCTAGCTTGGAACGTATTGTCGCAGCCGGGCGCCCGGTTTGGGGGATCGGCAGCGCGCCTTGCCACGCTCCCTTTTCGCCTTGGTGGGCTGGGGGTCTACGCAGCGGAGGACGTTATGCATTATGCTTTCCTGGCTTCCCGATTGCAGTCCGCAGGATTGCAGGCTACGCTTTTACGGTCTTCAGGAGTCGGGACTTCTGGCCCTGCTTTTGACGTCGCGTTACAGGGGTTTACCGAGGCTACGGGTTTTGCTTTCCCACGTGACCCAAGTGAAGTCGCTGCCACTAAACATATGAAGAAATTGGCAGATATATATTTTACGAAGGTTGCTGTTTCTGCAGAATCTGTTTACTCGCTCTCCTCGCGACAGATGGCCTTATGGCGGTCTCAGCAGGGTACCCATTCTTCGGACTGGTTGCGCGCGGTGCCTATTTCCGGGCTAGGTCAGACTATGAATGGGAGGACTTACCGTAGTGTGCTTGGTTATCGGCTTGGTGTTCCGTTATTCGCGGCGTCTAGGCCCTGTTCTGCCTGTTCTCGGGTGTACGCGGGTGACGTTTACGGAGATCATCTTTGTCTCGTGTCTTTGATCTTTGTCGGGGTTAAGCATCGGCATAACCTTGTCCGTGATACCTTACTGGACATCTGCTACAGGGATGGCATCTCAGCGAGGAAGGAGGTTGACATTGGTCTGGTTGATGATCACGGCGGATCTCTTCGTCCTGCGGATTTGCTGCTATACTCTTGGGATAGGGGGCGGGATGTTTGTGTGGACCTGACGGGATCGTCGCCTTTGACTCAGACTGGGTTGACCGAGTTCGTGCCGGGTCGGGTTGTCGCTGATGCCGCTCGACGCAAGTGTGCTAAGTACAGGGATTTGTGTGCGGCAGCTGGATATGGTTTCCTACCGTTCTCTTTCTCTACGTTGGGGGAGTTGGACTCGGAGGCTATAGCCTTGCTTAAGCGGATTCAGACCTTCTCTGCCTCCCATGATGCAGGGGCTCAGATGTCCGCTTACATTTTTGTTCGACTTAGCTTTGCTGTAGCGAAGGGGGTGGGGGCCCAGATTGTATCTCGGCTCCCCACCAATTTCTTGTAAATTGTGTTTAAATATCAATAAAAATTGCCTTTAAAAAAAAAAAAAAAAAAAAAAAAAAAAAAAAAAATAATAATAATAATAATAATAATAATAATAATGTGAATTGAATCAAAATGAAATAATCAATCAATGGAAATTGAATCAATCAACTTAATCGAATCGAAATGAATCGAATCGAAATGTGCTGAAAATAAGTCCGAAAGAACGGGTTCTTACTACCTATTTTACCCTTACTTTTCCTTCTCCCCTCATTGTTTATGTTTTTTTTGTCTTTCTTATGTTAATTTCCCCCAATTTCCCCTTGAGTTCATCTGGTTTTATTTTTTTTTTCAACTCAAGCTCTCATTCTTAATTTTCCTCCAATTTCTCCTCAAGCTCTAATCCTCATCCTTATCAGCTCACATCTTCTCCAACAACGTTCTTAGCTTGAACCATGAAGTTATGATGGGTCAATTTCCGTCTTGACAGTTGACCCATTAACACCAAAACTCCATTCTCGTAGGTAATCGTTTTTTTGTGAATTACAAACCTCCCACCAACATGGAGACGCACATCAAAAAGTGGTAGGAATTGACATCCTAAACACAAATTTTCAATACAAATGAGAAATAAATCAAACTTTCCCCAAATTCTAAAATTAGGGATTTCGAATTTAACAACTACTCCGTAATTAATACCAAAAATTTGCTAATTCAACACTTTAACAAACTAATTGAAGGTAAACTAAAGCTAAATTAAGTGTAAATTAAGATATATAAAGTGTAAATTAACCTAATTTAAATCTACAGTAAACTGTATTTCAAATTTGGGGACGGAAAAAAAAAACCACTCAAATTCATAAAAAACGCATGAAATTGACGTACCTTCTCAAGATATAAACAATACCCACGAGTTGTCGATAGCTAATTCATGAAGAAATTCGTGGTGGATGTAAATAAATTCAATAATTTTGTGGTGGATGTAAATAATTGAACTCAAATTAAACTTAGGTTAAAATTAACAAAGAATAAACAAAAGGGGAGTAAAATGAGGGCAGGTGAAAGTAAGGGTAGTTTCGTCTTTTCAGGTGGTTTTTTTAAGGTTCGGATTAAATATGGTAGTAACCATTAACCGAACCAAACATAGTGGTAGTAGTTACAAAGTCGAAAACAATGTGGATGTAAGTTTCAAGTTGGCAATAAACCATGGGTGTAATTGTCAATTTACTCTAAACAAAATAATGTGAGGGTAACTTAGATTAGGGGTATTTTTGTCTTTTCATGTGCCTTTTTTAGATTCGGATTGAGAATGGTAGTAGTCATTAACCGAACCAAAAGATTTGGTAGTAGTTACAAAGTCGAAAACGATGTGGGTATAAGTTTGAAAAACGCACTAATGAGTGAGTATAATTATCAATTTACTCTAAATAAAAATAAAAAAGTTCAACCACACCAAATGTACATTAATGATATCCAAAAATAATACTCTTCCTATTACTTTCTTTCCACTTTACTATTTCAAAATTAAAGTTACAAAACTTCTGATTATAGATAAACGTCAATCATGACATTACTTTTAACTCGAAAAAGTAATATATTCATGCCGGAAAAATGATCACATTATCACTAGAAGACAAAAAAAAATTAACTGGGAAAGTATGAAGAACCAACTATAATCTAAAGTTCATAAGAAAAACGAGAAAACAATTCAAAAGTAGCAAAATCATCAAACGTAAGCCCTTGCGGCCTTTGCGGTTGAGCAAATGCCTTCGATTGAATTTTCCTAATTCACAAACACCTGCGTGTTTATGTCTCCATTACGACCCTCCTATGGTACTACTTTTCAATGACTTCAAATTCTGCACCTATGGGCAGATGATCACTCGGATGCTCATAATTTGGCAACCCTCCAGCAACAGACGGAGAATCCGAGTCAGGGAGTTCCAGGAAACTAATCGGGTTGATTGAGCTGAACGGTGAAAAGAAAATGTAATCTAGTGTTCCCGTAAAACCAGGGGTGCAGTTAGTGAAGGGTGGTTCTCCTCGTGTGCACTCATATACGCTACTCATCGCAATGGGCAGCTCATCTGAGCATTCTTCTGTACGTTTTATTTCTGAGCAGCCTGAAACTATGTAGTTGTACACCTGAAAAGAAAAATAATAATGAAGACCCTTGTGAAAATGGCATTATATTACCATAACATTATCATTATGTTGATTGGAATCGAGATGCAGAGAGACATAGGAAGATTGTGAAGATAGTTTGTACCTCAGATCCCGGTGTTGAGTTGAAGTCGCCAGTCACTATAATCGACGGTGCACATTCATATCTATCAGAGACTAGAGTTCTGAATTGATTCAAACGCGACAAAAGATACTTAACTTGTGCTAGCTTTACGTCAGCCCATTCTGGATCCCTGAAGCATTAAACAACACTAATTATATAGATTTATTGAGCAACACTGCAACACCCATAGTAAAAGCCTTTCCTTTTGCAAGAAACACAAATGTCATCATCGATATTCCACAAGACGAATTTGTCTTAAGAATGCAAAACAAGAATTCGCATTGCCTACCAATAAATATGAGTATTTGCAATAATAAGCAGATGCTGAGAAGGATCTGTTAGCCTGAATGCAGCCAATATTCCTACACAATCTCGTTTGAGTCTAACACGAGGGTCATTAGGATCTCCACGCTCCTCCTTAGCATCTAACTGATCATCTTTAGCACATCCGTCAGAAGTTTCTAGAGAGAGGGAAAACAATAAACAATTATATTCTATGGATTGAAAAGAAAGAGTACATCTATCAGAGTTTCAAAGAAAAGAAATGGCAACGACAAGCAGAAGAAGACATAACTTGCTCATACAAAATTATACGATTGTTGAATTATTTGATTTATTAGCACTCGTAAAGATGGAAGACAAACAAAAACACTTCTCGGAACACTCCTCCATAGCTACAACAATAAATCAATGCAAAAGTTGGCGAACTTTCAGAAATACGAAGTAAGCCTAGTGCTTGTTTGAGCCTAATCTAAAGAGGTTACAGCAGGGTGAATTTTTTTTCGAGTAAAAACACGGTAAGGAGGTTCTATTACATATCAATGTCTGCTAAATCTAAAATGGGTTACGGAAAAATTGAGGCACATACACACTCATATCCTTTACTCCATATTCTAGCTATATGATGGGCAACGGTAATGCCGCCTTGTTAGACATGGTCACAAACACATTCCTCAATGTGCTCAAGAAAGCTAAACAAAGCTTGAGAGTCACTCTCCAAAACGATTTTACCAACACTATGTTTCACTTCAGCAACACCAAACCTCGCAGCAACTGCTTCTGTAAGGTCCGGATGCCAGCTCTCTCTCAATCTACAACTTGCAGCCACAGTAACCGACCCTTCTCTGTTATGCCCACCATTCCCAATCCGATATCCGTTTCCCTGAAAACAGCAGCATCAACATTCACCTTGGTGCAGTCCACAGTAGGAGGCGAAGAAGAGTGATTATTGAGCTCCAAGTATGGTGACATTCCAAACATTTATTTCAATTAACCTCGACAACTCTCTGGAAGCGAAGTATAATATGAGTTGGAGAAGAGGAGGCTCTTCGAAGATGCGGGTAATTCGGATGGTTCACGCAGCCGAAGCTCGAGTGAGGAAAAAACACTTTTTTCTCAATATCTACTTTTATAAAATCCACACCAACTGGTGAGCAAAACTAAGAAAGCACCTAAGGTCTGGCAGAATCAACTCCTCGTATCCACTTTCACTCCAAACTTCCCTAACCCCTAGCACTCAAAGGCTAGTGACAATCCATATTCACACATACACCACATCCTGTATCCACCATTGCATGGCGCTTCACAAGATTTTCCTTGACAGCAAGAGCATTGTTGCGTATGAGACATTTGAAGTGGGTGAGCCTCGTCAGAAATTAAGACCCTAAATGCATCTCTAGAGGTCATGTAACTTTTTATACCCATTCAAATTCAACAAAACAGTGTGTGCAGGTCCTTGTAAACGGGAAAGTCCAATATCCACTTCCAAGTTTTCAGATTCTATAGAAACTAACCTCCACAGTTGAACTTATGCCAAATTTTCAGCTAAGGTTACCTCAACTTTCTGCCCAAAGTTTGAACAAAAATAAAGCAAGAAAATGTTGCATATGGGTATTGAAGGCGATACAACAAAATTATTAGCAGTTTGTATTTTACTACTCCCTTTCCATCCTTATTTAAAGCCGACTCCCCAATGTTCCTCACTTCACTTCTTCAATGTAAAACTTGTAAAAAGAATGATATTTTCAACAAAAGAAGTTTATCATGAGTACACTAAAAGATTATCAAAGTAAATGGTAATTGACTTAGCAAAAGAATAAGTAGAAGGAATTTATTGTGTAGGAGAGATAAAATAAAAGGCCAAATTCACATTTAAGAGAAAGTTAAACCTCTAACATTTACCGGTAAGTCCCATTTGAGAACATTATACAACGTAAACAAGTCATAACGTTTTTGATTATACAGAATTATATGAAATCAATAGCGTTGTTGTACGCTACACAACTCTCTCATTTGAGACTTCATGTCTTTTCTAAATAAAATAAATCATATCAGACTGATGGAAAAATAATACCATCGGTTTGTTCGCCTTCATTGTCACTTGAATCACCATCTCTATCAAGAGACTTCACAAGATCATTATATTCAATATTCTCCTGCAAGAGTAACTCTGCACTGAAACAACCTAAGACGGTAAGGTAGAACAAGAAAATAACAGGAGATAGTACAGATTAGACTATAAAAGCTGGTAAAAAGCACAAAAAAGTGCAGCTTGATCAGATTCATTAAAAAATAAGATAAGATACAATAGGGTTAGGCAAAAGGCTGATAGTTTAACATCATGTCTGACCAAAACTCAGCCAACATTCGGATGCAAACCCGAATTTAGAGTGTTCAACAGTCATTACCATGGAGTAATATAAACCAATAGTAGTTTTAAGGCTACTATACTTGTTAGCATGGTTTAATATTAAGATCGCTATGCAGAAACACGACCATTTTATCAAGGTTTCAGAGACTGTTAAAGACGTATTTTACAGAAACTCGAGGCAATATTGGCCGCATTCAACGTAACAGTGAGAGAAACCCAGATTCAGTTCTATACTTCTTAGCGTCACGCCTATTACAGTATCAGCATCAAAATTCCAACCATGAAACAGTCTCGTGGGGGACTCCAATACAGATAATATAATATAATGTCACAAAATTAAATGAAAATATCATAGGGAATACAATCAAAACAAAATAAAACACCGCTCAAAGTGAAGATACCCAAACTAATTTCACAGGTCATAACAAATATTACCAAGTATGTTCACATAGCTACTACTCTCATATTGTGACTTCAAGTCTCATAGCTAGTAAAATCATCCCATGTAACATTACAAGAAAGCATAAAATAATATACTAACTTTAAATTATCTAACGGTAGGAAACTCAATCAGAACACTAGGAGGTAGTCCATGTTTCCCTTTTAATAAGCCTTGCATAAGATTCTATAACTACTTCCATTATGTTTTATGCTATACACAACAATAAAATCGATGTATAAAAACTTAACCAGGTTGGCATTGCAGGGAAGTTAAACACCATTCTCTTTTCACAAAATACAAAGAGAGACTGTTACATAGGGAAAAAAACAAGACTACAAAAGGTGTACCTGCTCGGCTTATAAAAAACTCCACACCCATCACGCTTCTCACCATTTCTTTGGAAATAGATGCTTGAGTATCCATTACTCTCCATGTTTTGTTTATAAAAGCTATCATATTCATCTAACTCCTGATTTTGACCATATCAAATGTAAATTTCAGTAAATGGCATAGACACAAAGATGGAAAACAATCCTGTTAAAAAGAGCTAATTGTAGAGCAAAATAAGAGATTAAGATTATTGGAAGACCTGTAAACAAATAAAGTCGGCCCCGAGATTTTTTAGAACAGTTAAGATTGCTGGAGATCGAGTCTTCCATCTGAAAACAAACAAGATCAACCTTCAATGGGAGGCTTAGTTTAACATTGAGTCAACAGATTGTCAGTTGGTAAGGATAGATGCAAGAGGAAGGTCTAAGGTTGGTGAGAAGCGTTATAGTTCCAAGTAGGATATGTTACTACTATTAAACTGCAAATATCAGACGCGGCACATTGATACTGCATACAACATGTCTATATTATGAGATCCTTATACTTTTTTGCAAGACACACGACATAAATTTTTTGTTTATCTTTTGCCTCAGTTTTGCAAAAGTTTTGTATAAAGTTTTCTCTTGTTGTCTTACACTACTCCGTATTTTTTATATTACACTTTCAAATTTTCATGTCCACTCCTTTAATCAACTTTTTAAACTTTTCTTACCGATCTTGCTGTTTATTGTGCCTTTCCTTATTGGAGTTATCACTCTTTCATTCTGTTGCATTAATATTACATTTACGAGACCAAGTGGTGATTAACACTAGCCGAACCCTGACTGTTTTGGGACAAAGGCACAAAGGTTCCTTTGTTGTCTGTTGACTATTAGAATAAGGTTTCAGCCATTAGAATATCATCTAAGTCAGGAAAGAAATCCTTAAAGCTCTTCGATGTTAAAACTTTTTTGGGGAGATAACCTTTAAAAATCCCTAGCTAAACTACTAGAGTAATGGGAATGAGAGAATGAGACGCAAATCTGATAAGAGACATCAGAAAGTTGCAACCTAGGAGCATTTTAAGACTATTGCAGAATGAGACTACTACAAAGAGCACAAATTTCTAGTAAGAAAGTTCTGATTTGGTTGATAGGTGTTATTATCGGGCCAAATCGGATCGTTGCTAGTTGTGTTTAAAAAGGTTGTTGTCCTTTAGCATGCAACACACATGTTCCAAATCAGTCATTAAAAGTCAATTGAGGTCATCTCTGATCAAGTCATTTTCCAATAAGGTAGTTTGCAACTAGTCACTTTGAATTGGGTAAACATCAGGTCCAACCGTCCAACAAAGTAACGTCCAGGCCAGTCAAGTCACTTCGAGTCTAATTTGAGTGACAGGGTGAATCTATTTAAGCGAAGTCAATTTTCACAAGTGTAATAAGAGCATAGAATGTTACATAGTCTTTGGGACAAAAAAGGCTCCACAAACATCAAACAAGCATCTAAACTAAAAAGTTACCTAAGGCAAGGTCTCGGCGAGTGTGGGAAAAGGGAACTCTTCACGTATGCCTAAAAATAGAAAATAAACAGGTCACAACAAGGGTTGAAAGGACACAAATAAGAAACAGACTATAATATTACACTCCAAGGGTAACTCAAGCACGCAAGATGCCAAAAATTGTCAAATTCTCAAACTTATACTCCGTCTTATCTTAGGTGACAAATTGGAATAATCAAACTTATAAATTCAAGCAAGCTTCAATTCAATGCATACTTCACACTGGGCAAGTACTACTCATTAAGCAGGAAAAAAAAACTGTAATATTTTTAACTCCTAAGTTTTTAATATACTTGACAGAATACATGGTTTATAAGAAACTATAAGATAATAAGCAAAGAAAGAATAAGTTATATTCCAGTACTCCTTCAATATGATAAAATACGTTGAGATTTCTTCATGCAGTTTTTCTCTCAGTCTGTCATATCTTTCCCCTTCTTCTTCCTCTCCTTAGTTCTAGTTAAGGGACTCTAAGTATGGGAGATGACAAGACAGTGAAGGTATAGGCAGATGTACGAAAACTTTTAAATATGATTGAGAAACACTTCCTCCCTTTCTTAATGTTGTTCCCTTTTTGCGGCGGCACAAAGATTGCAAGAACATATAAAATGATAATAAAGGAACGTATGAAAAATCCCAAAAACCAATACAGGAAGATCGTTATGAAGAGGATGACGTACATGTTTTTATCGGGAACAAAGAGAGCATAGAGTTAACGATGGAAATGCAAAGGGCAAAAAATCAGGGAAGATAATCAAACAAAGGAATAAGGCTTTGTTACTCGACCCCAAATATGTTAGAGACCAAAGCATAGTACTGTGGTTGTAAGTTGTAACTCCGTGATGATCAAAACAACATGGGAGATTTGACAACGTTGTACAGAACTCCGCCATCACAGAATCTGAAGACACGAAGAGAATGCTAGAGCTTGGATGAGTACTTTAACAAGCAACATGGTAATGAATGTGTGATGCTCTTATCTAGGTACTACACTCACAAGTGTCTTTTAATATACAGAACCCCTCAACACCAATTTCTGAGGTTCCCCCAAATTTTTACTATGACGCAGCAATTGTTTGGAATGTTCTATCATATGGCTACAAAAATAATACAGTCATTGTTCAAATTCAAGAGAGAAGCAATTTCTATTGGTTGCTAACTTGCATAATACCTGAGCCAATATATTATAGGAAACAACACTGAATTTATAGCCTGCGTTGAGAGAAAAAGTAGGATTGATTAGTCAGCTATAAATTACAGACTTTAAATTAAATTGATACTTCATACAGATTATAGGTTCCGATCTTAGGAAGAAAGATAAAACTATCCCAGTATGAGCACCCTTTATCAATGGTGAAAAGGACAAATCCACAGAACTTAAAGCTCCCCTTCACTCGAGTTGGACAAGATGTTTATGAACAAGTAAAGACATATAGCAGTCTGTATACTGGAACAAAGGACTACAGATGCGGAAATTAAAACTAGAGTCAATTTAGGAGGGGCACTACACACAGAATACATAAAGAGAAAACTAATTATACAATAAATGAGCAAGAACAAAAGAAATTACAAATGAATCAAATGTTATATGTGGATCAATCATTTCGTACGATTAGATTTTAGCATTCAAAATGGTAGCGAGAACTGAGACGGGAGAAAGTAAGGCTCTTAAATTCAGTCTTTTCCAATATGCAAGCTTTTCATTTAAAATAAAACTTCCACCATGGGCACCACCTTTACTGTGAGGATGGATGTGTTGCACGAAATGGAAATACTTCTATATAATGAATTGGAGTACCTGACACCTCTCTTTGCAAAAAGAAGGAAAGACAAAGTCATACCGACAGAACTACTGATTGAAGTAACTTCACTTTGCTGCACGGGTACAAAGGAGGGACATATCGGTCCTGATTGAGATGACATCGCTGCAAGGGGAATTCTGACACAGGTTGTCATAGAAACCCTTAGGTGTACAGACAGAAACAAGTCGGGTGAGTAGCAAGAATAGTTATGCCTATTGCTAAAAGTTTACAACTACTACACAAATGATCAACTGACGCTTAAATTTGCCCACAATCGCTTAGCTAATGCAGAAAAGATTTCTAATCAGGCTGGAGACAAGAGCAGCAGCAAAGCGTGAACTGCAAGGCTTAAGAAACCCAACTATACACCTCGAAAGATCAAGACTACAAGAAGGGTAAAACGAAAGAATAAACCACCATAGCTATAGATACAATGATGTCCTAAAACTGTCAATAACACATACACTTGTTTGAGCATGTGTAAATTTAACAAACATGAAACATTATTTACATGACAGATATTTTTAACGTCAAGTAAAAATCGCAGTATGGCTGCATTCACAAGTACTTTTAGCGCAATCATGTCCAAAACTAGGGGCAGTTCAAAGATCACGAACTACCTTAAGCACAGATTAACTTTAGCACAACCGAGAAATGTGTTTTCATTACCAACTACCTCCACCGAGGATAGCCATAGAAAGAATGACACAAACATTTTGATGCTCAACAGTTGTTTAGTGGTTACATAACCCATAATGGGGAAGTCAGGATCAACAAGCTTGATAACCAATGATAAGAAAATCATCAGAATTGTGAATAACTCTACGCCTAACGGGGATTGTTATCAACCATATGGACATAGATCAGGTTCAGATGTGCGTATCTTATCACAGTCGTCAAAAGACACTGCTTTCTGACTGTCGTAAGCTTTTTGTTACACACATTAACATTCGGGGTAACTCAGCACAACATCGGTCAATCAGTAAACTAATTTCGAGAAGTTCAACTGTACAAGCTTGGTTGATAAATGCTTACCTAAATGCTCCCGCGCTGCTACCCAATAGCAGCAAGTCTACCACATTCATCATCGCGGCTAGTTTCAAATCACATAGCCTTTTCCTTATTCAACATTCGAGATTAATTCTATATCATATTTTATCTCCTATGTTCAGTAGCATTCAAGTTCATAAATCAGAATTTTTCTTCAGATGAATGTTGGTCCGTTGGAGCACTACTTCAATTTGTCAATTCTAATTCTTGGCATCGAAATCATTGAATTGAGCGAATGAATCAAAGAAGCATTGTTAACGCACAAAATGAAACTAAAAAGGGCGAATAAATTAATAACCATATACGAGTAATTCAAGATCATAGTGAGGTGTGCAAAATTGAAATCGAAATCGAAAACAGAGGAAGAAAGAGAGAGGAGAATAACCTTAGAGAAATGGAGAAACGAGGAAGTAAAGGTAATGTCCTCAACATCAATGGCGATTGGCGATTTGAAATGAGGGAGATAAAGTGAATGCAAGTACTGGGGATAGTAGAGGACTGGAGGAGTATTCCTGTCAAAACTCAAACGGGTCAATTGAGTCGGGTTTACTTGGATTGGATTAGTTCGAGTCCCGCGTTAATTTCATTGAACATAGACGTGACTAGACCTGGTAAACGGGTAAAATTGGGTCGGGTCATATTTTTATCGGATCGGGTTGGATCGGGTCATTACGGATCCGGGTTTGTTTCGGGTAAACTACAGATCGGGTGATTTTGGGTTCGGGTTTATAAAATCGGGTCATTTCAGGCTCGGGTCATCTTGGGTTGATTGTTGCCAATCGGGTTAATCGGGTTTGTGTCGAGTCATTTTGAGTAATTTAGATAATTTCGCCTTTTATTCAATCAACAACTCCACATTTGGATAAAGTATTTGTATTCCCATAGCGAGGCATAAATTTAGTAAGATTAATTTAACATAATTACGTAAATTAAAAATAATCTTTCACTTTATGTCACGTCTCAGTGTACTAGCATAAGAAATTTATAAAATAGCTAGGATATTTAATACAAGTATTCCTATGTTTTTCAAACAACTCAATTATAAATATTAGGCAAAATTGCTAAAAACTACCTTATAAAACCACTTTTTTACAGATAGTTACCTTACATAATTTTTTTTTTTTCAAATAACTACCTTTTAACGTTATTTTGTGTTCAAAGTGCTGCCATTTGACCGGAAATCTCAATTAACCCAAATTTTTTACTTATTGACCGTTTTGCCCCTCAAATTAACCTTCCTCAACCCTTTTCATTTTCCCATTTCTGATTTCATTTGTTTTCTTAATTTTTTGAACACCCCATAAAAATCATCCTAAAAAAAACTTTAAAATTTCAGCTAAAATTATACTCCGTATGATTTTTCCTTTTTACTTCAGTTTAATAAATTTTTATCTTTAAGGTTTGAATTTCGTCTTATAAGAGGTATTATAATTTTATTTTTTATTTTTTTGCTTTAATTGAATGTAAAATGGTGTTTTGAAAACCCTAAATTATAAAATTGAGGTTTTTTGGATATGATTTTTTGCCTTTTTTTTTTTTTTTTTCCAGATTAATGTTTGTATTTAGTTGTGTTGAATTTGGTATGAAAGTGTTCAAATTTGTGAAAGATTGTGAATTTAGTTTTTTGTTTTATTTTTTTTTTAAATTAATGATTTATGAAGTTTTGGTTGAGTTGAATTTGTTGGTTTTTCTTGTAGGAAGGAAGTGAAGCTAAATGGGGTAAATAAATAAAAAGTAATAATAGGAGAGATTAAATATCATTGGGATAAAAAAGGTGATAAAAAAATGCAGTGGCGGACCCAGGATTTTACGGGTGGGGGGCACATTTTCGAATTTTTTTTTTTTTTTTTACCATATTTATTAAAGATGATTTTTTTTAAAAGACTATATTGAATATTAGATTTATTTTCATTATCATGTGATGTATTGATTGCATAAGGAGTGCCAAAAAAATTGGAAAATTTATACAAAACGATTACACAAAATATAGAAAACCTTATGAGATGCCGTAAAATCAAGTAAATATATTTTGCAAGAGTAGACTATTGAATTTTTATGGTTTAAATTTTAACTAAGTTCCCAAATGATGAAAAAAAAAAATAACAAATTGTGATTGTAAAACACAATTACGGAGTTTCTATTTTTGGGTGTACAGTTCCATCGTTTGGCTAAAAAAAATGAAAGGAGGAAAATGAAGGGGAGGGATATGGAGGAACTCCCTGCGTCCCGATCATTTGTTTACAGTTTCTATTTTTGGGTGTACGGGTCATTTGTTTATCTTTCCATAAATGATATTGGTTGACCCATATGGAGGGTGGACCCTACTCCCTTAACCCATTACAATGAATAATCTGAAACAAGTGTAACCCTCTTTGTACTTATATTATTATTTTTTCTCTACACTCTCCTCACATCGATAAATGTAATATAAAGTAAACTTAAACAAATCATCGAGATAGAGGAGATACCAATCTATATATCTATATAATCTATTAAAACTAAATCCTTGAAACAACTCTTACTAAAAACAAACCAAACTTCTCTTCTCATACTGCCACGTCAAAAAAAGTAGGACCACATTTGCCACGTCAACACAAACGAAATCACCATGAAATCTTTAAGAGCCAATAAGTCAATGGAATTCCAAAAGACCATCATTCAAATCAATTGATTTTCAATTTATGGAAAACAAAGAACTAAACACAAATTCATCAATCCTAAATGCCGCGTCCCGATGACTTCTCGACTATTGTCCAATTGAACTGAGTGCTCAACCATACTGTTACCGTCATAACCGTTCAAATCTGAAGTCTCTTTTTAAAGTGCCGACAGTCAGAGTGCTCTTTCTCTCTCACCATTTTCATTACTCTTCCTCTACTTCATATTCATCGTCATCATCATTGTTCTTAATCATAAATCTCTGTGTTTTTTAAATTCATTTACTATTTTAATTTACGTTTTGATTTCGCAAAACAGTCCTTGAGATAAGTTGTTTCAGATTGAACACGTTTTAACCACTGTCGACTGTAGTCAAACTTCTCTTGGAAATAAAGGTACTTTGATTCTTGTATTATCGTTTTCTTGGGTTTGCCAAAACGGTGGTGGTTACGGCAGCGGTGCGGTGGTGGTGGAAGGTGGGGAGAATTGCCGCCGTATTAGCCTTACGCCACTAGATTTCGCAATTCTTCCGAATTTCGTCAGCTTCCTGGTTAGTCGCTTTCCTTATATATTGCAAACATTATGGGTGATTATTGATTAAGTTACACAGAGTGATTGTTTTGGTGGAGGAAAGTTGTAGAGCTTTGAATTGTCCTGGTTTGGGTGTGTCTTTGATGCTCTACAGCACAATTTATCAAGCCAAGACGATATTCAGTGTCATAATTTGATAATTATAGTGACTTTGTTGTTGCTTAAGTTATACTTTTATATTATAAACGTGAGGTCGTGGCATATTGTCTTGTATACACGCAATAAGAGACTATAAAATTATACTAGCAAATTGAAATTAACTATATCGTTGGTCATAACACGTACTATTCTAGCAATCTAAACATTTGTTTTCAATTTCAAAGGCGAGTCAACCCGAACGTAACACCCATACACTGTGATTACGTTTTCGGCATTCCATGATGCTCACTTTATGTGTAGTATTAATCTATCACAATTTTTTTTTTCTTTTTTTTTTTTCTCTTTAATTCAGTTATGGTTTTTAAGACTTAGCCGGTGGCTTGCGCATATCATGCATGTTTTAGCTAAATAGACTTTAGTAGCTTATATTGGTCATTATGCTGCTAAAGCACGAATTAACCCTCATTTTTCCGAAAACAATTCTCTGGTTGTTTTCTAGTAATGTGTCATTTTCATTATTTCTATGCATAAATTTTACAATGTACTTTGTACTATCCGTGACAATTTCCTTACGAGATTGAGAATTTAGATCTTGAGCACATCGCTTCGGTTCTTTCAGGTGCAGTTTCACTCAGGTTTTCGATGAGACGATGACATATACATACCTTTTCACTCCCTACCGCATCCATCGCATCTTATACATGATCCAAATGACCCATAAGTTCGATCAACTAATTTTCATGTTAATTTACAATCAACATAACAGAAGGGAAATTGAGGGATTTGAGTTAATTTCTTTCCCCTTAGTCATCTGATTACTTTTTTGGGGATTGTAGTATGCAGATGAAGTGGGACTATTAGAGTGGCAGATCCCGGCTTAGAAAAATGTATTAAAGGCGACGAGGTTAAAAACTACATTCCCGTCTGCAAATATTGTAGACATTTTGTTAATTCGACTAATGTGAAGATGCGTTTTTGATTAATTGTTGTTGACTACCCTAAATTTTCCTTAGAACAGAGGAGTTTTCGATGGCCTGTTCTTCAATGGTGGTTACTGTGAGTAATTCTACCATTCATTCATTTTACGATGATGTCACTTTTCGTATCTTAAACTTTTACGATTCTTAAAAGCTTTGTAAAGATTGTTTCTATGTATTCCTCTATCACTGTGAGATGAACATGGACAATTTAGGCCTCACATGATTCTTAAAAGCTTCGTATCCCGTCTGCAAATATGTATTCCTCTATCACTGTGAGATTTCATGTTACTCTAACATTAGTGCTGTAGCAGTTTTCATAAAACGTTTTATATAAATATTTTCTGAAATATTTTCTTAAGAATTATCTTGTGTTAAAAGTTTTCTATATTTTTATTATGATATATTAAGAATATATTTACTCATCTTAGAATTAGATTTGATTATATTTTACTTAGTAAAATATATGATAATCTAGTTGTAAAAGATGTGCAAAGTATTTGTAATATATTATGATTCCTTAAAATATCTTTTATGATAATTCTTCTCTTCTAAATTGATTTTGTAAGATAATATATTTTGATAAACTTATCTACTATCTTTTATTATGGCCGAAAATTTGTGAGGATGTATATGACCATAATTCGGTCATATACTATATATTTTAAAAGATAGATTTTCTCTATATTATCTTCTAATATCTAACAATAATATCTTGCATCTCCTAGTTGAATTAAATGTCTAGATTCGTTCTTGGAGATCAAGTAAATACTAAATATCTTCCTAAGTATATTTTGACAACTAGCAAATTATTTGATGAGGAAGTTTTGTTACACAATAATACTTTAGTAATATTATCTTTTATTTTGTTAAATAAAAAATAATATTATCTTTTACTTGTGACCTAGAGTCACACGAGTACTATAAGTACTCTACACCATTTTGATTAAAAATCATCCAAGACAATATAACACATTTCTAATACTTCCAATACTTTTTAATCAAACTAAGCTTTTCAAAATTAAATCTTAATTTTACTTTGCAAAACGTTTTTTGTTCAATTTTTGAACCATGTACTTCACTCGTGTTTTTGCAATTTATTTACTTTGATTTTGAAAGCTAATTTAACTTTGTGCTTTTGTTTTTAAATCTTATTTTCTAAAAGTGCATAGTTACGATAAGACTCTCTAGACAATTGAATTGTAATGTCATTTTGTTTGAGAGACTTGTAACAAGAGAAAACTCAACTTGTTAGAGATTAATTTCTCGAGTTTGAAAAGAAAGGCTTCACACTAGGATTAGGGTTAGTCTCTAGTGTTTATTAATTGTTTATTGTAAGCTAGGCCGGAGTAGGTGCTCTTGATAAATAATTAATAAGAAGAAGGGGTGGATGTAGGCTTTTCAATTGGGCCGAACCACGTTAAATCTTTGTGTTATTTACTTTCCGCAATTTACATTTCCGCGTTTATTATTTCGTTGCAAAATTTTTAAGAGGTACAATCCTCTATTCACCCCCCCTCTAGAGTATTGTTGGGCCCTTGGACTCTACAAGCGCGCTACGTTTTTGAAAGTCCGTTTGACGGTTTGAAGGTCATAGAATGAACAAATGTTTGTGAGAGTTGAGTTTCAAAGTGATAATGTGCTGAAGAAGACCATTAGATTAACAATGCAGACACAAGTGCGGACGGATGGAGGAGGGAGTGATGTGCAGCACTGAGGCGCCATAAAAACAACGTGGATGCAGGTACGCCTGCAGGTAGTAATGATTTTGATATTTAAGCTCGAAACGCAAGGGAAGGTGTTGTGGAGCGTGACACCTGATCTCAGGAAATTATTATGCCACAGAACAATTATTTCATTTTTATGCCACGGAAGAAATTTTTATAAACATTATTTTTAGCAACGGAAATTTTATTTCGTGACAAGATAAATGTAGGCCACAAAATGATTCGCCACGTGGTAATCCGTGGCAAAAGACATACATTTAGTCAAGTGATAATTCGTGGCAAAAAAATGAAATCTAGCCACAATTTAGCCACGAAATAATTCTTCCGTGGCATAAAAATTTCCTATGGTCATGTAAAACAATTTTTCGCGTGGCTGCATGAAAATTTGGCACGTTTCATTAATTTCCGTGGCATAAATCGTGGCCCAAGTGATCAATTGTTGTAGTGACGTTATCTTTTATACGCCCCGTGAATATCAATGATCGCATCACTTGTTGCGGTAAAAACGATGGTAAAAGATGCAAGGAGGCACCCTAAATAAACCTCAAGTACTACCCACCTCATTTTTCATATACCTATCACTAGTTTAACTCACGTAACAGTTACATCTTTTACTACCAAGACAAGACATGACTATATACTATCAACAAATAACAATGTTAGTAGATCATACATAGAAATTTATACAAACTATAGAAAGTCAGAATGATAGCAATCAAGTGCTTAATGCTAAATAAACCACCTTATATATGCATAAACTAATGCTAAATAAATCAAACTTAATTTATGGGGTAAAACAAACACAAGAATGATTAAAAATCAAAAATAATAAGCAACCATCAGATAAACAAACATACCAATACCACTAGCGTCGTATTTGAGCTGGATGGCGTGAATGCAGGTAATATCATTAAAATCTTCCACTTTCTCGAAACCATTGAGAGGCCTAAAGGATGGATTTGAGTCCATTACTCTCAGTTTCATCGCTCCATCAGCAGATGTTTCCCAGCCATATGTAAACAGCGCATGGCACAAATGTACCTTGGTGACTTTTGGGTTCTCCGTCTTTTCCCGCCTGTTAAGTTTCTTCTGCTTCTTACCTTTTGGAAGACTTTTTTTACGGATCCCAAAATCGGAGTCCGAGCCGTCTGAGGGAGAGGGAGAATATGAACAAACGTGTGTATGTCTCGGATTGTTTTTCGGATACATATCCTTAGGATCAATCATTACACGACGTCAAGTACCATACTCATTAACCACAAATTTACCATCTCTATCAACGACATATAGATAAACAGTGACTATTGCCCCTCCAAAATCACTAACAGCTTGTTTAGTTAAATCAAGCATATTGTCGTCGCGATCGTCAATAGTCATGCTATCAATTGAAAACCTCAGAATATTTCCACCTTTACTAAACTCATTCTCGTCCATTATATGAATGGATCTGAACTTAGACACAAAACCTTCAACATTTCTTATGGCACACACAACGGACGTAAGGTAATCCAATGACACATCAGGTACACTTTTTCAGTAATAGAGATTATATTCTTTTGAAACGTTGTAAACTAAATATAACACATAATTGACTATGTAATTAATCTAAAGGTTTAGGAAATAAATTATTACCTTCAATTGTAAAATCTTCCCATGAGAATTTTCCGGGTAAACCAACATCTAACTGGTTTGTTAAAATTAATTTTCTAAATCTTTTTGTTGCGTCGGTTAATTCCATGGGGTTTTTTTTTTTCAGGGTAGGAAGAAGGAGGGAGGAGTGAGAGTGTGTTTGTTTTCCGCCCCAATGAATGGAGAGAATTAGGGTTTTTGGAAGAGAGAGGCGACAAAGAGATTGATTTGTGTGAGAGAGGCTGAGACAAGGATTTGTTATTTGACGGACTTATTTTGCAGTCTTTTTGAGTAAGGAGGAGGACGATATTTAATTAAGATAATTAATTAGTAATATAATTAAAATAAATAGTCCCTAATGTTAATTATTACTCGGAGTATTTTTTTAGTTTGTTAATTTGTTGATTTTACTTTAAATCAATAAACCAATAACACATTATTAAGTATATTTAGCATCCCGAATTAAGTCACTCGATGTGTCTTGTCCGGTTTGCTTGAGTGAAATGTGGTAAGGCTCTCGGGGTCTGGCGAGGTTTGGGGCTGGAGTTGAAGGCGGTGACGGGTTTGAGGGGGTGAGAGAGTGGGCGGAGGGCAATTTGAGGGAGTTACATTTGAGAGAGGTTGAGTTGTTTATGACAGGTGTATAGGCTACAACGTGATAATCCGTGGCAAAAAACATACATTTAGCCACGTGATAATTCGTGGCAAAAAAATGAAATCTAGCCACGAAATATTTCTTCCGTGGCATAAAAATTTCCGGTGGTCATGTAAAATAGTTTTTCGCGTGGTTGCATGAAAATTTGCTACATTTCATTAATTTTCGTGGCATAAATCGTGGCCCAAGTGATCAATTGTTATAGTGACGTTATCTTTTATACGCCCCGCGAATATCACGGGTCGCATCACTAGTTGAAAATTAAAGAAAAAGTTATTCGGACCTCAACCAAATATTTATTCCCCTATACACTCTACACAGCTGGAGTAGTACACTACACCTCAAATTTACCATATTACTTCCATGAATAGTAAAAAATCTTGCCTAATATTTTGTTGTATTTACTAGTACTGCAGCAGTTGCATGCATTCTCTACTCTTCATCTAACCATTTCCAGCAATAGTAGTCATTTATCTTTTCTTTACTTTCATTCAAACTTTTTTGGGATTTTATTTTATCTCTCACTAAAAAAAAAAAAAAAAAAAAAAAAAAAAAAAAAGAAAAAAACAAACAAACAAACATGAATAATTCATCTTCAAAATTCACAATTTCTGATATAATTTCGCCACTAAAATCACTCGTTTCTCCTCAATTATTCGAAAGCGTGCACAAAGATTTGTGCATGCGTCGATTCGTATTCTCTAACACAAGTTGAACCCGATTTATGTATTACTTGACTTACATAAGTAACGGGGATCGAAAGTAGTCAAGTGTATAAATATTTTATATTTTTACATTATTAGTTTTTATTAATATATACTTTTATAAAGTTATAATATGAGACAGACGCATTAAAAATGCATTTTGAAATCTTTGACAAAAATGGTAGTTATAAAACTTATTTTAATGGTTCATTTTAATAATCAGTAGTTCACACGGTATATTTATATATTACCGATATTTTAACGTTAAATTGTAAGACGGTTTTATATCCGTAGTTTGTACAAAATAAGATCAACAAGATAACTTGGCGCATTTATTTAGCGCCAAAGCCAAACACCAAAACTTAATAAGCCACTAATACCACAAATTTTTGACACGTTAAGGGATGATGTGACCCATTTGACAACAACAAATAGTAGTGATAAACTAACTCATAACATTACAATAATTCTAAGATTCATTTCCAACTTAAAAAAAGCCAAGTATACAAAACATGATAAAGAATATTGAACTACCCATTTTAATCCCATTTTTCTACAAATCTTAAGAATAGAAACACACAAAACCCCTAGAGATTGACTATTTTCTCCCTAAATTCTCAAACAATAACAACGATGGTCACCATGATATTCCCAAATTAAATTGCCTACTTTGCTTTCATTTTTGTGATGATCTAAAAGCTTTAAATAGTAAGTCAACAATTTTTTTAAGACAATTTTTTTAAATTACATGCATGATGATGTAAATAGTGTTATTATAAGAAATCAAATATTTGAAAATTATTGTTTATAGTTTCTTAAAATTAAATTCGGAGGTATGTGAATTATATAATTGTAAATAATTTTTGTCATGTTGTTTTTCATTTTTTTTTTTACAGATTCTTAAATAATGGCGAGTTTTGATAACGACCTCGAAAACAATATATTACTGAAGCAAGTAATAATGTTGCAACTGAGGTTGACGAAAACGTTGTCGAAACCAATGATAATACAGTCGCTGGCATTAGTCCTCCATTGTCCACGAAGAGTAGTAGGAAACGCAGTCCAGTGTGGGATAAATATCTGGTCATCGACGCATCACTTAGCATCGATGGAAAGGAAAGAGCCAGGGGCGGATCCAGGATTTAGATATGCCTTAGGCTAAAAATTTTCGTAATACGCAACACTTTTTTTTAGTCAATATGTACTGATATTCGATAACATTATCTAAAATAATTAAAGGGGTATAAATTAATCCGTGTAAACTTTTGAGATACGGACACAAAAAAAAAACCTGGAAAACTCGAAAGAGAAATTTTTTTCCTTAAAAATAAAATTTGGAAGATTTTTTATAGAAAGATGTAACTTTAGATTGAATTTTTTTTATTTTTGTGACATTAACGGCTGAAATCAATTGAATGAGTCCAAAAGTAGGCCCAATTAAAGTAAAATGAAGCAAAATAACACAACTACAAAAAAAATTGTACTCAATGGGGTTCAAACACGGGTGATTAGAAAAACTATAATCTCAATCTTCCACTGGGCTACAACCACTTACATGTATAACTCCCTAAAATATATTGTATATATTTTTATCCTGAAAAACAACTTGGGCCTTAGCCCAAGTCACCTTGGGCTAGATCCGCCCCTGGAAAGAGCAACATGTTCTCATTGTAAGACCAAATCTTTTATAGCTAATTCTCATTATGGTACCAAAAACTTACTAGAACATCTTAAAAAATGCAATGCATATAAAGTGTTCTCAAAGACAAGGGTTAACAATGAAGTCTTTGATCAAGCTGTTTATAGGGAATTAGTAGTTATAGCTATCATTAAACATGGCTATGCTTTCTCTTGGGTCGAGCATGATGCAAATCGAAATATTCATACATATTTGAATCGTCAGGTTAGAACCATCACTAGGAAGACTGCAAATGCCGATTGTTTGAAACTGCATAAGTCTTTAATGGTCGATTTGATAAATGCTCTTAAAAATGTGTCTGGGCGTATATGTTTGACGTCTGACATGTGGACCTCTTGCCAAACAGAAGGTTATTTGTGCTTGACTGCTCATTATGTTGACAGTAATTGGCGACTTATCAGTAAGGTCTTAAGTTTTTGTCATATTGAAACACAACACACGGGATATGAAATGTATAGTGTTGTGTCAAATTTGCTGAAAAAGTGGGGATCGAGAAAAAGATATTTTCTATCACTTTGGATAATGCCTCTAGTAATGATAAAATGCAAGATTACTTGAAAGACTCACTTAAGGACCGAGGCTTATTACTAAATGGTGGCAAGTTTTTACATGTTCGATGTGCTGCTCATGTTTTAAATCTCATTGTTCAAGATAGTCTTCACATGATTCGACACACTGTCAAAAAGATAAGATTAAGTGTAAAATATGTCAAATGGTCAGAAGTCAGAAAACGATCATTTCAACTTTGTGTGACCTTGGCTGCAATTTCAGACACAAAAGCCTTGTGGCTTGATGTTCTGACTAGGTGGAATTCAACATGCTTGACCGTGCAATTTTATATCGTGCGACATTTAAGGAATTAAAACAGAAAGATTCCTTGTATAAGTATTGTCCAAAACCTGATGAATGGGAAAAACTTGTAAAAATAAGGGATGTTCTTGAACCATTTTGTGATATAACAAAATTGTTTTCGGGAAGTGACTATCCTACGTCCAACTTGTACTTTGAAAATGTTTGGAGAATTGCAAAGCTTCTAAGAGACTTGGTGCGAGGTGCAGATATGGAACTAAGAATGATGGGCTTAGTTATGAAAGATAAATTTGATAAGTATTGGCTTCATAACAATGGCGATGACTACAATACTTTGTTTGCCTTTGCTATGATTCTCGATCCTCGTTACAAAAAGCAATCTCTCAAGTATTGTTACTTTAAGATATACGAGGATGAGGAAAAAGCCTCTGTGGAGGTTAATGATGTGTTATTCAAGTTAATAAAACTACTTGATGACTATATGCCAAAGAATGTGTGCACTTTCGATCCAGTTTTAGTTAACATCTCCAGCTTCTCAGGTGCAAATCCAAGCAGCGGCAAGCATAAGTACGATCTTATGGTAAGTTTTCCAATATTGTTTTAGTTATTGTTGTCGTAATATTAAGAATTAATGTCTTGTTATTGAGTTACTTGACATAACTTTTCTCACAATTTAAAATATTTGAAAATATCAGGACCTTGACGATGAGGAGTGTGTATCGTCATGCACTAGTTTACCAAGGACTAAACTAGACGTATACTTGGATGAAGCTAGGCTCAATCAAAATGAGCGTTTTAGCATCTTAGAGTTCTGGAAAGCAAATGAAAAAAAATATGGTGAACTCGCTTATCTTGCTAGAGATGTTTTGACTGTTCCCCTTAGAACTGTTGCTTCAGAGTCGACCTTTAGTATAGGTGGCAGGATCTTGAACAAATGGAGAAGTTCTTACTTGCCTGATAACGTGAATGCTTTAATTACTTCACGTAGTTGGCTCTTTGGGTATGACGGTAAGTGATAAACTAGCATCAAATGTCTACTACACGCTTTTGAATCATAATACTCCGTATCGTTTTACTTCATGTTTATAAACGTTTTTAATTTTTATTTTGTTATTTGTATTGATTAATAATATTTTTTTTCTTTCAGCTACCGAGGAAGAGAAATTTATCGGATCAGATGTTCATTGGAATGTCAATTCCTGAGAGCTTTGGAATGCTCGTAAATTTGGAAAGATTTTTTTGGTCAAGTTGAATGACAACAATCTGTTATATCTTGCCATTTTGTATAGCTATGAAGGTGTTATTAAGTTTGTAAGGAAAATTAGAAGTTTGGAGGACAACTTGAAAAATTGTTTTGATTAAGTTTGTCCAAACTATATTAATGTTGAAAACTTAATGTATTAGTCTGACTCTTAGGCAATGGTAAAACATGAATCATTTTAGTCCGTATTAGATTAACCAAAAAAATTTGAGGTGAGTGGGTCAATATATATTGTCATATACACGTGCGTTCAGAATGAAAAAAGTTACTTATAAGTGACAAAACTATATTGAAATACATGTATGTACACATTTAGATTATTTCTTAAATTTTACTCGAATAATGCAAAAATCATTGCTCTTTGTTGAAGATAAAATCAAATTTCCTCATATTTCTTAATAAAATCACTTCATAAGGTAAGGTAATGAAATCAAAAGTGTTCATGTGAATAAAAGTTACTCCGTATTAGATTTGTTTTGTAACATAAGAATTCTAAAGCATCAAATTACTCTAGTTTGAGTATAAAAAAAAAAAAATTAAGTTTTAGTTATATGATTATCGTTTAAAGTCTTTATGGGTGATATTGGTATTTCTGGGTTATTTCGGGTCGGGTGATTCTGGGTCGGGTAATTGTGGGTCGGGTTAACTTGGGTCGGGTCAAATTCGAGTTAATCAAGTTTCAGGTCGGATCAGGTTAATTGGGTATTGGGTCACTTTCAGGTCATTTGTTTCGTGTTATTTGGGTCAGATTTTTCGGGTCGGATTAGTTTTGCCAGGTCTAGATGTGACCTCGTTGAACTCTTTACCAATACCAACCAAGCCCACATAATTGTAAGAGCACCCACATCAACGGGACTCACTTCTCTCTTCTACTACCATCAGCTTTTTACTTAACCTTCCCATTTCATTTACATGTTTTCAAATTGATGGGGCTTCCCATTTCCACTTTTCATGGTCCACCATATTTATTTTTTAAAGTCTAACATTGATTAATTACTTATTATTTGATAACTAACACAAAGATGCATAATTTATATTATATTATGACATTAATTTTGTTGGGTTCCGATAACCTCTACTAATCCAATATTAGTATTAATCAAATTACTCTAATTTGATTAGCAAGATCTATGTAGTTACAATTTATTTTGTAGCTTAAGTTTATAGAAATTTATACCTTCTCTTAAGGAATAAAATGGGCACAAATACGAGAACTCCTTTCTCGATTTGTTTCTTGAGCTATGAGTTAGGATGATCCTCCAAAACCCGAGTTTCCAAAGTAGGAAACCTCCTCCTTGTTGCACCCAAGAAGTACTCCAAAAAGTGTTAGTGATTTAGACTAGAAATCACTTAATAGTTACTTGATAATATGTATATTGTT
The DNA here is from genome assembly GCA_023091065.1 of Dianthus caryophyllus. Lineage (NCBI taxonomy): Eukaryota > Viridiplantae > Streptophyta > Magnoliopsida > Caryophyllales > Caryophyllaceae > Dianthus > Dianthus caryophyllus. The sequence continues at coordinate 7,052,850 of CM041528.1, read as the reverse complement.
ATTACTAACACTTAGTAATATAAGCAATATTATTTATGAGTTTTAGAGAGATTTTAGGAAGAGTTATAGAGTAAAATGCTTGCATTCACTCTTCTCTTTCTATTGCTCATCTTATATAAGCAAAAAGAGAAAAACATAGTGTGTAGAACACACTCATGGGAGCCGGCCTAGGGAGAGGGAGAGGAGAAGAGTTTGCTTTTGTTGATTAGAACAATTGCATGCAACCTAATGATGGTGTTTATGCATGCTTGTCTAAAAGCAAAAGCAACAAAACAAATAAGACAAAGTAAATAAGACAAAGGAGGAATCTTCCTCCTTCTCCTCATTTGGACGGTCCAAATGGACCTTACTTGGGTCTATTTGTTTTTCAATATTTGTCCCACAAATACTTATAATTTATCACTTAATCATCCAATATGATAAAGTATAAATTATCAAATTAAACTCTTAACTCTCCTTTAATATATATGTACACTTACATGTATATTAAAATTGCACTAATAATACTAATCACATTAGTCAATTAGTACACAATTAGTGAATTAACGATTAATCACTAATTCCCGTCTCCTTTATTAATTTTATCTATATAAAATTAATCATTCGAGTTCCTAACTCGATTTCTCTCTAAATAAAATCACTGACTAACTATTAGTTTATTTATCAAGTTACTAATTCAATTGTATCTCATACAATTAATTAGCTTATTTATTTGGAGCACGTTCCTATAGGTGTGACTCAAAGGGATCAATTGATTACCGCCGTCTGACGATAATAACGTCAAACTCTAGTCAGCCAACCGTTATTGATTTACGTTAATCAATTGACAATAATTCAGGATTATCCCCTTGTATTCCTTAATCGAGATTTATTAAGTAATCGCACTACTTATGGAGGACACATACTCCAACAATCTCCCACTTGTCCGAGACAAGTTGTGCGTTACCAATTCTCTTGTCCGTTTCACATCTCCCACTCAATGCAAGGTGTCTTACAGGTCGTACTTGCATTCAAGTAATATCATGAGTGGTTTCCTCGATATGGAGAGTAGTTGTCTGACCGGAAAATCTACCGTAGATACACGCATTTTCAGCGACTCCTCCTCGAGTGGCCCAAAGATGTTTTACCCTGACGAGGGTGGACAACTCCCTTCCACTCGATTATACTGTATAATGCAGATCACCATGACCCCAAAGGTGCCCTTATAGCCCCCTTTCACGGCATGGCTTAGGACAAAAATGAAAGTCACTCGGAAACTGCACCGACTCAGATAATCAGTTTTCGGTCAAAAGAATCGACTCATAGGAATACTATAGAAATTCCCACCACGACCAGGCTTCAATCTCATTGAAAAGGAATTCTATAAGCGTCACAGTCCGACAGAGTGTCTCACAGTCTGTCTATGCAAATGACCGTACCAGTCATCTCCATGACTCTATGGTGTTGAACCCACCATCGATCAACTTGCAATCTAGACATCATAAATAAACAAGTGTTTTTAATTATACACATCAAATATTTTTAAAATATGATGTATATGTTTACATATCAAAGTTTTAAAAACATATGATGTCAAATATTACTTAATAGACATCATAGTTTTTAATGTTTGAAGTATATATTTATAAACAAGTGTTTTCTATAATAGCACATGTCTATAAAGTACATAAAAATTATTAAATCATTAATAGATATCAATATTATAAAAATTAGATGTCTATTAGGTGATGTCTATGACGACTTTTATAGTAGTGTCAATGTTACTATGTTGCAATTGTCATTATAGGATCTATGCAACCCGATGAGGAGGAGCTTTGTGGTCAAATTATGAAGGTGACAATAAGTAATGAAACTTGCGACGCTGAAGACAAATCTGGAATTGATGTTGAATGTATCACTCACAATATTTGATTAGTTTCTAAGGTATTAAGCATACTCACGTTTGTATACGTATCATAATACTTATAATGTCATGTATAGTATCTTAATTATACCCGATACAATTGATTTTGAAGGTTTATAATTGTCGAGAAAAGTATGCAGAATGATGAATGAACAAGTATGAAGTGAAGAAGAAATATGTTCCCACTTATGTTGTGTTGATTTTGCGAAATCTGGATGTGATGCACTCGTGCTACTGATTGTTGCCATGTTGAAGACTAATAATTGGCACTTAGTTTTTTCATTAAATAAGTTACTGAGTATACCTCAGCAACATGTTCATGCTAATCTGATGTAGAAAGACTAAGAATATAAAGTTTGTTAGAATAAGGAAAAGTTTGTTACAAAAGTTGTTGCAAGTTAGTTACAAAATTGGTATAAATACCTATCTCTTGTACAGAATTCATTACAAGATAATACACAAAACATTTTCTACATTTTTTTACTATCAGTTTTCTCTGTTCTCTCTCTTATCTCTCTGCTTTATCACTGCCTCTGTTCTTCGCCAATTTCTAGGGTTTCGATCTTGTTTCCAGAAATCAATCAATTGATTCATCAATTGCAGTAGTAATCTTCATTGCTGCATCATAATCCATGCTTAATAATTAGTTGTTTTTCCATATTGTATTCATTCGTACGTGAATCTTTAACATTTTATGTCAAGTTTGTATGTGTAGTACTAATTAAATGCCTAAATAATTAAGTGGGTATTTCAGGTTATACGGGTTAGACGGGTTACACAGATTAGAAAAGATTATCTGTTATATGTAAACAGGTTGAACAAATCAGGTCGGGTTTTAAGGAATATTAGCATATCAGGTTCAGGTCATGGGCAGTGACCCGATTAATTAATTTGGTCAGGTTCGGGTTACAGGGTGAATGACCCGTTTACGCGTGATACTGACACAAACCCGGCACTAGACCTGGCAAACAGGTCGGGTCGTGTCGGGTTCGTCTCATATGTAATCGTGTCACGAATCCTTCAGCTCTAACCCGACCTAATTAAATTTCGTGTCGTGTTCGTGTTCGTGTTGACCCACTTACATAAATGGGCCATCATGCCTCAACCCAAACCCATTTATTTCGTGTCGGGTTCGTGTCGTGTTTTCATGTCTTGTCCATTTTTGAAAAGTTTAAAGTATATTTATTGAATGGGTCATTCGTGTCGGGTTCGTGTTTAAAGAGCTCAACCCTAACCCAACCCATTTAAGTTTCGTGTCGTGTTCGTGTTGACCCACTACGTAAATGGGTCACAATGACTTAACCCAAACCCATTAATTTCGTGTCGGGTTCGTGTCGTGTTTTAGGGTCGTGTCATTGTTTGCCGGTTCTACCCAGCACGACCTGATCTATTTGCCAGGTCTACCTGTGGTCGTTCTCCTTTCTTGGTCGACCTCCATGCCTCGCCCTTATCCCTTCCCTCTACCCAAAAACACCACCCTCAGTCGGCCGCCCAACCTCCTTACGTCCCCTTTTCCCCACCACCTCAAAACCCTAATTGTTTTGAGAAACTCAACAACACTCTAATTATTATTAGGGTAAATTTATAGTTACCACCTTTTAAAACACTTTTTTCTAAACTTACTACCTTATATAATGTTTTTTTTAAAATTAATACCTTTTAAAGCACTTCCGATCTAATTTTGGTACCTGTCCTTAATTCCGACCAAAAAAAATTTGAAAAATCCGTCAGATTTGAAATTCCCCCCAAAATTTCATAATTTAATGACATTTTTACCCTTCTAATTCAGTTTATAAACTTGGGTATCCATTATTTCCCCAAAATTTAAAGAACTCAACTTTGAAGCTTATCCCAAAAATTTGCAAGTGTGTATCCATTTTCATCAAAGAAAGGTAAATTTCAAATTTATTGTTGGTATGAATATTGTTTTGTTAATCGAGGACTAACTGTTAATCGGGTATATTTATGGGTTCCCTTGATTTCAATTTTGTAACACCCCGTGTTTTTAAGATTTAATTAAAATATATTTTAATTCAAAAATTTATTTAAAACTATATTTATTTTTCATAATACCTTATATTTTAATAGTTTTAAAGCTAATTTTGAGCCTTTTCATTTATATAATATTTTAAATGCTTTTTGATACTCAAAATTAATAAATTATTTAGAAAATAATATTATTACTTTACAATATAAAAATAGTAAATAATAGTAAAATAGTAAAAATTAATAATATTTTTATGGTTATAAATATTTGTTATCATATGGTACTAGTATTTCCTAAAATATTAAATCTGACTTATTTTGTGTATTATAAACTATTTTGACTAAGATTAGCTAAATGTTAAATTAATTTATTTTTCTTATTAAAAAGGTATTAAACTTTTAATAAGAGTAGAAGACTTGTTAAATACTCCATGCTATTACTTTGTATACATGTACATATAAGAAACCCTAAATAATTAATCAAATACACCGTGCAGCCCTTGCCTTCGTCGTCTTCCTCGTCTTTAACCAGGCTCCCTTAAAACCTTCTTAATCCTCTCCTTTATCCTTCCTTTTCTCCTTCGTTTCTTAACCGTTTTACTCCATTCTTGCGTCATAATTATCCTCTCTTCATCCTCTTCACATTAAGGTAAGTTATACTTCGTTTCGTCTCGGTCGCTCGGATCGCCGTCGATATCGTAACTCTTATTTATACTCGTTTTTCTCCCTATTCGATCATAGGACTGAACCAGGACGATCCTGACGCTGACACGTACGTGGTGGACGACTCAATTGAGGATTAGCGCGAAAAGGTAACGGTGATGACGTTACTCGATATTACATTACTTTAAGGTTTATGTGTCGTGTTATGTGGTGATTTTAGTGCGTAAGATATCTATAGACTAGTAGTTTATAGGGTGGAGTCAATCGTTGTTTCCCTGTGAGCTTGGTTCGTGTAGCTAGAAATCCTCTGTTGTTGCTCTGTTTCTGTAGGAATTCAGTCATAGGAGTAGTAGTTAATTGTACGTGTGTGCTTGTGTGTTAAATTCATGTACACAAGTATATATGTTGAACGTCGAATATAGCTTAGTGCGTGTACTAGTGTGTGTGTACATGGTGTTCGTGTGTGTTCGTGTATATATTTGTGTGTAATGCTCATAATGTACCTGTAAACATGTGATGGTATACGCACTAGGAATCAAGAGATTATTTGATTAATTATTTATATAATAATTTAATGGAAATTATATGATTAGATATTTCTTGTGGTGTTAACATTCAATGTCATAGTTTAGTGGTTATCTCGTGGATTTATCAGTTAGTAAATGATCGTATTGATTTTGTAAATTACGAAGCAATTATATTTTTATCCGCTTTTGGACTGTTTTAGTGTCTAGGGTCCTTTTTACTTGTGTTGTTGTGTTCATATGATCATATCTACTTGTTTGGAGTCGGTCTCATATTATTTTGTGTCTAGAAGCATGTCTAGGTTGTTTTATCATTTGTTTGATATTTGTTGTGATTGTTTGATGCTAAAATATGGTATCTTGAGATGGGTAATGTTTTGAGTATGATTTCATAGGCTTTTCATTGTTAATTACTCTGTATTTGATATGTTGTTGCGTTGAGGTTAGAATTCATGTTGAGATTATGAGTTGTATTGACATTGTTGAGCCTTGTATAATGTTTTGGTGATAATGATGTTTGATTTGGTATTGTTGGATGATGGATAATGTTGAGATTGAGTTGACTCGGGTTATTGAGTTGATTGTTGTAAGCTTGAGACTAGTGTGCGTATGGGTACGGTTATGGCTCATGCGTGAGGAGTTACAACGTCCTAGTTTGGACAGATACCGTCCTTTGGGTTCTCAACCGGTTATGGTTAGAGACTATGGTAAGTTGTATGTCGTCACCGGTTATGGTGAGGTTTGGCCAAATTAAGACAGTGTTGGGGATTTCACGGTTATGTGGATCCATTGAAAGGGAACTCACGGTTATGTGGTTTCGCCATAGGGTTTGGAGGTATCACCGGTTAGGGTGAGGTCCGGGGTGGTTCACGGTTATGTGGCTACCCAGTGCTCCGTGCTTTCTCTTGCGTTTGATGATGGTTGTATGTCACTTGGTTGATGACAGTTTGAGATTGACTTGGTATTGTTAATTAATGGTTGTATAGCTCGTGCTTGTTACATTTTATTATTTTTACTGTTATTGCTGTTATTATTCCTATGAGCTGTTTTATTTACTTGTCAGCTTTATTGTGATGTAATATGGCTGGGAGAACGTCTGAGTTACTCCCCACTGACTGTGGCTGTCACATGTTTTGTGGCAGGTATGCGCGGGTTCAGGTTTGACAAGTGAGGAAGCCGTGAGGATAGACCCGTAGCTAGGTTTACTCGTGTGAAGTCTTGGGATTCGTTTGGATAGTTTCAATCATTAGACTTGTTAGACTTTTATGTTTTGGTTTATACTTATGTTCATTTGGGATTGTAAGGGGTATTTATTCCCCATTTTGCTAGGCCTTAAGGCTTACTTTGTCATTTTGATTTGATTAGGTTGTTTGCGTGAGTGACAGCTCGGATTCACGGTGTTTCCGCCACCGTGGCTTTCATTTTTATTCACTTTCTCTTATAAATCCTTTTTAAAAGCTTATTTTATTTTGTTGGAAAATCCGGTTTGTTACAAATTTTGTTTATTTAATTTTAAATTTGTAACTGTAGCGATGTTGTCGTCAATGTCGGTGCACAAATTTGAAGAAAGTGGTGAAGTGAGAAACTGTTATTGTGGATATCCGGCAAGTATTAAGAAGTCTTGGACACAAGACAATCCCGGGAGAATGTTTGAAGGTTGTAGAATGTACGATTCGATTACTAAAACCCGTGGATGCAAATATTTCAGATGGGTCGATCGTAATCAAACCGATTGGCAAAAGATTGTTATTAATCAATTGGGGATGGAAAAAAAGCGTCTTAAAGGTGAGGTTGATTTAATGAAGAATGAGGTCAAATCTTTGAAGGAGGAACAATGCAAATTGTTGAGGCGTCTTACTGAAGACAAATTTGAAGTGCAACAAATCAATAAGCGGAAATCGTGCTTCATTAATTGGTCGGCAATGGTTGTTTATGCAATTTTATGTATTATTGGTATAGTATAGTGTTGTTTAAGTTAGGTTAGAGAATTAGTTGTTATGGGTGGTGACATTACTTGTTTTCGTATTCGCTGTCTGTAGTCGAAGTAGTTGTTGTCGTATTAGTTGTAGTTGTCGTAAATGTTGTTATAAGTGTATTAGTTGTTGTCGTATTAGTTGGCGTGTTAGTTGGCGTATTAGTTGTTGTACTAGTCGCAAGTCATTTTGTATTGAATGTTTTGTTGCAATGGTATGTCTTAAGTTACGAGCAAACTAATTAACATGTTTTATCTATCAAATTTTTGGTCCAAAGTGTATGACATTAATAACATACCGCCTACTTAGACATTAACGTTGTTCCACAAAGTTAATAAAATCCAAAATAGTAAGGAAGACATTAATCCCATTCATCAAAAGTTGATAAAATCCAAAATACATGATTCAAGTTGTTCCCATTCATCCAAAATACATGATTCAAGTTGATAAAATCCAAAATACATTAATAGTAATTAAGGAAGACATTAATCCCATACAAGATTCAAGTCCTACTTAGACATTAACGTTGTTCGAACAAAGACTTAGGAATACATCACCGTAGTAGTCGAAAATAGTAGAGTAGCAAAACATTAAGGTTGTTGAACAACATACTTAGGAATACATGACACTAGTAGCCTTAGTTCAAAATACATATTGCATCAATAGTTCAAAATACATATTGCATCCTCACTTGATTTTATGTAGGTACATAACCTACTCTCAACTGATGCCCATGTCATGTATTTGTTCACATAAGGCATCAACCTTCCTTTGTATTTCAAAATTGCCTCCCTCCTCTCACAATTCCTCTCCATCACATACCTCCTAATCCACTCCATGTGAGTGAGTATAGGCTTGTCTCTTGCATCCTTTAAAACAGCATTGAATGATTCACAAACATTGTTCAATGACAAGTTAGACTTACAGTGTGATGAATAAGCATGTCTTGACCAATGTTTGGCTGGTATGGCATTCAAGTACTTCCAAGCTTCATTTGATAGCAACTTCATCCCTTCCATCTGACTGTCAAAGTCAGCCTATTTTATTATGCAAAACAAAAACTGTTAGAATTTCTGTAAGTGCAAATGAATAAATACTTGTCATAAATAAAATTGAATAAAATTGTAAGTGCATCAATACTTTTGTCATGGTTGTTGCAGCTTTCCAAAAGGTTTCTTTATACACCTCTCCATTGAAGTGTAGCTTGAAATTTGCCCATATGTGGCGTGCACAGAACCTGATTTCTGCCTTACTGGTCACTTTACTGAGTGCTTCAAGTAGCCCCTTCTGTCTGTCTGACATGATGGTCAACCCTTCACCATCTTGCCTCTCTAAATCACCTACAAGCAACTCCAGAAACCAAGTCCAACTATTGGTGTTCTCCACTTCAACCACTCTCCAAGCCAATGGAAAAATGTTGTTATTCCCATCAATAGCTACTGCAACCAGACACATACCAGGAAAAGGGCCTTTCAAGTGGCACCCATCTACCCCAAATATGGGTCTACAGCCTCTAAGAAAGCCTTCTTTGCAAGCTTCATGCATACATACATACATTCTCTTGAATAGAGGTGGAGGTCTTTCAATGTTATCACACACTACAAATGCAGTGAATCCTTGGTTGTACTTCTTAATTGCAGCAACATAATCCCACACTCTACTGTATTGGTCTTTTCCATCACCATATAAGATCAGTTTAGCCCTAGCTCTTGCAAGCCAACATTTGTTGTAGGTCACATGAACACCCAAATCCCTAAGAACAGTGTCCTTGAATCTCTTAATTTTCCAGTCCATGTTGGCTTTGAAGAAGTCTATGTACTTCTCAGCTAGAAATTGAGAACTCACCTTCCTATTGTAGCTTGACATCCTACAAATGTGGTCTAAGTTCAAAGACTTGATCTGAAAAGTGTCTTCTTGCTTGAGCTTCCTTGCATGGATTTTAAATTTGCACTTCACCTTAGACTCACAAATGCAAGCTTCTAGTTTTGATTTTTTTGAGTTCCACTCACACTGACATCTGCTTTTACAGTAAGCAGTCAACCTTTGACTTGCATTGTGCAAGTAGTAGAAGTCATACCCATTTTGTACAGCATGGTGTATGATTGCCTTCCTCAAAACTTTGTTAGAGGCAAATTTCAACCCAACCTTGAGGACAATAGGTTTACTAAATTCAGTTAGTTGATTGAATATAGGATATGGATCTAGCTCTTCATCAGAACCTTGCAAGCTACCTAGGTCATCTGAATTTAACTCAATCTCATCACTCAACCTCACCTCTAAATCATCCACCTCCCAAACTGGCTCCCTCACAGTTTCAGTGCTCTCTTTAACTCCTAAACTTTATTGAACACTCTCAAGAATATGACCATAATTCTCAATACTAAATAAATCTTCATCCTCATTAATACCTTTTCCAAATTCACCAAAAACCCCCTCTTTATCAGTCAAACCCTCACTGTCACTGTTGTCTGAATCTTCTTCTTCTTCATTGTAATATGCATCTTCCTCTTCACTTTCAGAAATTAGGGTTTTGAATCTCTTTCTTTTACCACCTCCTTTTACCACCTTTGGTTCACTCACTTTTGCTTTTAATTTTCTTGACCTCACAACCCTTTTGCCTTTGGTTTTAACAGGTGTATTTTTTTTTCTTTTCCTGTTTCCTTTACTTTCCCAACAACCCTATTTAAAGATTCCCTCTTGTCATCATCACCCTTTGTTTTTTTCTCAGCCCCTTTACTTTTCACAACCACTTTTTCTTTACTTGCACTCTTCCTCAATGTCAATTTGGACTTATCCTCCAATTTTAATTGCCTTCTCACAGGCAACTTCCCCCTACTGCCTTGACTGTTGACTCCACTAATTTCACATGAGCTTTAGACAGTTGTTTTTGGCAAAGAGGTTAAATGTTGTCTAGAGCTTCTCCTAAGATTGAGTGGCTGTTTTTGTGTGTTTGTATTTAATGAAGGACTAGGTTGGCTTGAATTTTGAAAGGTGACATAGTAGGGTCTTTTATGAAGTAAAGGATCAATTGACATTTGGGCTAAAAGATTGGGGTGTGCTTTTAAATAGGGCTTCATCTCAATTGGGCTACCCTTTGATTGTGACCCAGCAACACTTTCATCTTGCATCAACCCAATGTTTGGTTTTTTGGAAAGGGAAGAACTTGTTTTGGACAGAGGACTTTGTCTCACTTGTGAAGTGATGTACAAAGTCACAGCATTCATGTAATCCTTTGTCTTCAACAACTCACCAATATTGTACTCAGACATCACTTTCGTCTTTCCAATTGTAAGGTTCAATGTACGTAGGTCTCTTATACCATATGTCAAACTGCTTCCCATTCATCAACTGCTCACCAATTTCCCTCAAAAACTTCACACTTGACAACTTACTACAAACCCCACATTGCATATGAACACCTTCACCATCATACTTCGTTTCTCCATCCTTAAACTCAAATTTTCCCCCATAACAAAAATGAATATCTACACAACCTGGACTACCACCCATTCCTACATTGAAACACAACACCATTATTAATTTTGCAGGAAACACATAATGAGGGTTTCAAAGAATAACACATTTAATTATGTAATTAAATATGTAATCAGTGGATTTCAAAATTAGGGTTTCAAATTTCAATTTCAATTTTAACATTCAAAACAACACTTTAAATTTACTCCAATTTCAACACAAATGGACATATAATCAAACACCAACATCACCATATATGTTCAAACAAATAATCAAGTATGAAACGAAATTAAATTGGGTGAAAAAATACATACTTTCGCTCATAATTTAACGAAGAACAAGGATGTAGCCTTCCTTCATTCACCAAAACCCAGAAATCAAAAGTAGAAGCTAAATCAACATACATGCAAAATGGGATTAAATTTTCTAAATTTTGGGTTTTTTGTAGGGGTGGGTTTAAGAGAGATAAAGGAAGTTAAGAAGTGTGTATTAAAATCTATATTAATTATATATAACAAAAACCATCCTACACAAATTTTCCCTCCAACTTTTTTTTTACCCTTTTATTTTATTTTATTTTATTTTATTTTATTTTATTCTATTCTATTTTATTTTATTTTATTCCTTCTATTTTATTTCTTTTTTGAAATTATGTTATATAAGTAAGTCAAGATCTTCTACGTACAACAGAATATTTTTTTTATTTTTATCTCTTAAACTGTCTATTTTTATTTAATGTGTTTTCAATATAACATTTTAAGCGCGTTTTACCATATTATTATAATAAATGATGAATTTTAAGACAATGTATTGCAATACTTTGATCGGTTTTTGCCACATTATGATATATTTTAAAATAAATTTATAACTATATTTGTATAAAAAAAAAAAAAAAAAAAGATGTTCCATTATTTTAATTGTTTTGTTACAATTTTCAATGATTCTATCATCTAAATTTTGATAGTTAATTAAGAAAAATCAAAATTGACACTTTTAAACAAATTAAATGGGTTAATTAGAAGACAATTACGGGTCGAATAAGTGGGTTACATGTTTAATAAATACGCGGTCGGCTAAAATACAGTTTGTTATATTTTGGGTCTAAGAATACCATTTTATTTAGGTTGCGTTTATATTATTACTACGAAGTATTTTTATATTAATTTAATATTTAACTCAATTACCAATTCAATTAACTATTAACTTATTTTTGTTCATCCCGTGCATTTATGCACGGGTATTATGCTAGTAGAGTGTATATATACGAGGGGGGTATAATGGGGATTTTCAAATTTTTTTGGTCGGAATTAAGGACAGGTACCAAAATTAGATCGTAAGTGCTTTAAAAGGTATTAATTTTAAAAAAACATTATATAAGGTAGTAAGTTTAATTAGAAAAAAGTGTTTTAAAAGGTGGTGATTATAAATTTACCCTTATTATTATTAATTTGTAATCAAAATAATTCTTATTACTTAACATGTGCATGGTATGTATATGTTAGAAAAAAATCGTTCATAATATCAGTAATTCAAAAATTGGTAGAGAATATGCTAAATTGTGGATGTATTTTAGTTGAATTTTGGAAAAAAAAAAAAAAAAAAACATTTTAACTATAGTGATAAAGAAGGTACTCCATGATTTGGATTAAAAACAATAATATCGTAGATGTAAACGTAATGAGTACAATACAAATTCATCTTTATTTTATGTTTACCGCAAAATGAAATAAAGGTCGCAAATGAAAGCATTAAATTGATTATTTTTAGCAAATCATGTGATAATGTTATTCAAGCTTGGTTTTCCCATACACCGTAGTCTTTTCCAGAAGCAACTAATTTGAAATTTGAAGGAACAAGACCACCAATATCACTTCTTGATCCAATTTTAACAATAACCTTTTCATCAATCTTTGCTACATAGAAATCTGCATCTGAAGCCATTATCGTGACATTACTTGATGCATTTATCCCATTTTTCGCTCTTATTGATGATATTTTTGTTATCTCTTCTTTCTTTTGCTCATCAAATAAATGATCGTAAAACTGTCAAAACAAAAACAAAAAAAAACAAAAAGAATTACACATTACTAAATAATTTCAAATGTTATGCATTAAAATTAAAATGTAAAAGTAAACTACATGTTTATAAATTAAACAAAATGTTTACCTAATGGAAGAAAAACATATGCCTGGACATCTTCAACTAACCAATTATTTAAGAAACTATCGTTCAAAATTAAACATGATTTCATTATATACTTATACTCGATTAAGGTCATACTACAACATTATTTTCGACCATTTTCATTATTCAAGTACACTTTCTTATAAGTGAATTTTTTTATCTTAATGATCGTTTTAATAGACTTTTTTTCATTTCTATATATTTAAAACAGTATATACTCATTTACAAAATAAAACAATCATATATTGTACTTATATTTTTTTCACACTTTAACAAAAATTTCAATGAGCATTGTATCAAATATAATGTAGTGATTACTTATACCTATTTTTAAATTCATATAAAGAATATTATACTCGATCCCTCCGTTTCAGTAAATTGTTTAACCTTTAACTTTTTGTGAGGGGAAATGCAGGAAGTGTAAAGAGACAGATTAATTATAATTTCATGAACCAAAAAAAAAGAAAAAAAAAAAAAGAAAAAAAAAAGAGGATGAATAACTCACAATTGAAGGAACACCAGGATGAGTTAGAATATAAGCATATCCAAGAACAATTTTATCAGAAGGAAAAGGCCATTGTTGTTGAGTAGAACCAGTATCATGATTATCAATGAAAGTAACTGCATTTTCAGGCTTAATACCAACCAATCCAATTGGTCTTCCATTTGAGTCCTTCATTCGCCACCACTCGTCTTGAACAGCAACTTGAAGAATCCCTTTCGTCGTAAAATCAAAAAGAGTGGCTACACCGCCTCCCGCTTCTCCAATCCAATTCGCCAGTTGATTTCTCGGTCCATCTTGGTCTTTGCTAGGCTTCCCGTCTTGACCATACTCAACAGGCTTATCCCAATACTCGCCAACGACAAAATCGGGGCTCGTCTTTTCAATATAATTTTTTGTTACATTAGCTGAGTACCCTCTAACAAAGTCGAACCTCCATCCATCAAAACCAACTTCAGATTTTAACCAATTCATCCAAGCGATGAGACCATCTTGAACTTTAGGGTTAAGATGGTCTATGTCGGGTGCAGCATCATATGGTGCACCCGAGTCTAGGTTACCAGTTCCGTCAGAGTATTTTGTGTCGTCTTTACATATAGCCCATGGGCCCCAGTCTAAGGTGTCATCTGAGGTACCTCCTTCAAAGATACAATATATTCCTCTACTATCTTGTTTTTCAGCACATCTGTGATTGATTACTATGTCAGCTACACTTTTTATGCCTTTTTGGTGAAGCGCGTCAATTAAGGATTTTAACTCGTCCTTCGTCCCATATTTTGAGGCGTCTAAATCGTACAATCTACCAGGCAAATACCCTGAAAGAATGAGAAAATAAATTAAATTTCTGCGTAAAAAATTATCTCTAATAACACTTTTATAACAGTATGAGATTATAAAATATAATACTCCATGAAAAAGCAGTGAATTATTTTTCATACTTGCAAAATTGTAATGAAAGTGAAGTCAACAGTGAAGTGTGAAAGGTTTATTGTGTAGAACAAATTGTTTAAGTAAAACACAACACAAATTCTAGTGAAGTCAACTGTCAAGTATGAAAGTTTTAATTGCTTGTGTTATTGTGTACCATCAACATACATTTCAAAGGAAAATTTATTTCTAAAAAATTATTTTTATACGCATGATCATGATCTAATATAATACTCCGTATAATATTCGCTTATCATTTTCTTTGTAATTTTTGGATGCAAAAAGAATGTCACTAAGTCTCTTTTTACTCAAAAATAAAATATATACGGAGTATTCATTATTACAAAATTATACTTCGTATATCAGAAAAAAAAAAAATAACTATGGGAAATTTTGTGGTATACTCCTCTGTTTTTCCATGATATACCCTTACACTTATAAAAAACTAAAGTAAACCAAATGTAAATTTAAGATCAAAAGAACAAAAATTTGGCTAACTATTCAAAGTATATATATGTGCTATTATGGAAAATCAAATTAGGGTTACAATAAATAGTAAGTACTCCGTATAATACTTACGTACAAAACCTATAATCAAAAAAATACTTTGTAACTATGAACATAATAAAAATAGATACTCGTATTATAATTTATAATAAAATAAAAAATTACTCCTTCCATCCCATGATTTGTTTACAGTTTTTATTTTGAGGTATACGAATCATTTATTTACGTTTCTATATTTAGCCATAGTCGAGGTCATGTAGAGGTTTGTGGGTGGACTTTTAATATTATTTTTGTTACTTTTTATTATCTCTCTCCTCGTATAAATATTCGTATATAAAGTAAATGTAAATAATTTACCAAAACGAAAAGAGTAAAATTCTTGAATCCACGAAAAATGCAATATAGTGCATATGTGTACCTTGAGGTGAAATAGCGTGAGAGGGTGGAGGGAGCCAAACATGGGTGATATTAGCACTAACCAAATCATCGATAGAGCCCTTAAGTGTGTTATACAAACCTCCTTCCTTGTTACACGATTCCCAGTTAAATCCCTGTTAATTATACGTAAAATTAAATTCAATTTAGAACTAAATTTCAAAAGATAATAATAGGATTGATTAATCAATATGATAATTTTTAGATACGGTAATGGAGTTACAAAATAATACAATTAATCTTTTCTATGACTATAAGTACGGACGCAAAAATAAAGTGAAAATATCAATTTACCGTCTAAAAATAATAAAATAAAATAAAAAAGAAAAAGAATAATAAATTAGAGAATCGCTACAAATTTATGTGACAAGTCTACTGTGAATCTGTGATCATAAAAATCAGTCTTATATTTTCTTTGTTTCGATAAGTTGTTTACGTTTACTTTATGCACAATTATCTAAGAAAAAAAGATGTAATGAAAAAAATTAATAAAATAATAATATAAGTATAACCGAGAGGGCCTGAATTTCAGAGCCCGGCCCTTAAGGGTCTGGCCCTCCCCCACCCAAGGGCCGGGCCCGGGCTTCAATTTTGAAGCCCGGCCCTTGGAGGGCCGGCCCTAGCCCGGCCCGGCCCTTGGCCACCTCTACTTGTTATAAAGTAAGTATAAATAATATTGTTCTTATAATATGATTGGTTTAACGATTAAGAGTCCACTTACACATGGTCCCATTATGAGCATTTATAGAAAGTGTAAACAAAGACTCGTACACCCAAAGTATAACCGATTCACCGGACAGATGGAGTACAAAATTTCAAATGAAAATACTGAAGTAAGCAAGAGATAGGCTCACATTTTCGATATATAAAAATAATTTTCGATAATTATACGAGTAGTATATTTTGTCTTACATTTAAATTTATTTTATCTAAAGTAAACAAGAAATAGGAAATGCTAATTAATATTAATATTATTGAAGATGAAAACAACCCTAAATAATCACTACAACAACAAACTAGTCATGATCAAAATGTTACTCACCTGAAACAATATTGTTGGTGTAACAAAGGAGATTATCGAGAAGAACGATAGACACAAACAACACAAATAAATAAGATTTGAATTTCTCATAATTTTTTTTTAATTGTAATATGTAAAAATGTGACACAAAATATGAAATAATATATAGATCACTTTAATTTGTTAGAAACTATTTATAGGAAAATTAGGAACCATATAATATAATTAAAGGCTTTATCCTCTTAAACCTTTTAAATCTTCATTTATGTGTGAACGTAATGTTTGAAAAAATAAAAAACAAGTTCATTTTCTCCTCTTTAATGAGGGTTTGGATCCCCTGCATTTGAGATTTCTTGCATTTGGTGCATTTTACCCAATATAGTATATAAATAATATTATTTCCTTCCTATTTTATGTAACAAAATATAACACAAGTATATTTCTCTATCTAATAATAGTAAAATGCACCAAATGCATGGATTTTCAAATGCAGGAAATCCAAATCCCTTTAATGATAATCTCCTTGTATTTTAAAAAGTAATGAAATCTCACTATTCATAGTAATACACTAAATACATGATCTAAAATTAAATGAATTTTTATCCAAGGTCGTTTAGGGCAAAAAAAAAATACGGAGTATAAACTTCAAATTTCACTTTACTTATTGTTGACATTAATAGAGGATAAATGCTTTAATTACGGAGTAAATGATTACATGTCATTTTTATAAAATGTTTCTTCCATTTATTAAAGTTAATAATAATGTTAATGAAATATGTTGAACGATTACACTATTTATTAGCTTTGGCAAAGGGTCGGGTCTTGGACTGAAATTTCCCAAATTTGTATTTATGGACATAGACTTGTATCATAAATTCACAATGCTAAATATACATTTGATATTTCACAAATAATTTGTACCAAAAAAAAAAAAAAAAAACAGTGTTTTTATTGTAAATATTATTGTTTGAATTTTTATTACCCTCTATATAAATATAGGTCGAGTGCTGAATTTAGTCTATACATACAATTAGACCCAATATTAACCAGCCAGATTTCAAAAAAAAATAAAAATCCGACAACATATACTTGTAAATTGTAATATGTACGATTAATATACAAATGAGTGGTGCGTATAACGGAGTACATTTTTGAAAAGACTGTCAACGCCTAAACGCTCTATCTAGTTTTCTTCTAAGCCAAAAGTTCAATGACTTCTTCGTGACCACAAGCCTTTGCAACAGCGCAGGTCGTCGAATGGGAGCAGTAACGCTAGCTAGCAGTTCACTGTTTTCAGGTGTAGTCTGCGAATTTGATCCTGCAGCGGCTTTTGTTTTCGAGGCAAGTGTTACACTTTGGTTTATCGAAAGCACCTCAAGTCTGAGTTCCTTCGTCAAAAGCTTTGTTATTGCATCCTCTATTGTAGACATGGCGTCCACATTCGACATGCCTAGTATCACTACAAGATCGTCTTGCAGCGGATGCCCTGCACGAACAATATAAACACTTAACATGTACTAAAGAGTAAAGACTACTAAATGGAACTTATCGAACTGATATGCATCGACATGAAAATAAGTCTAGAAGAACATATAAAAAGCCATGCGTGATGTTTTACAAATCAAAACCGCTAATTTTATATCTACTTTTTCAAAAAGTTACCATGTATGATGTTTTTATAAATGAAAACCGCTAATTTCATATCCACTTTTAAAAGAAATCGTGATTGTTTTTCCTCTGAATCAATCATACCCTATATATAAGATTTCAGAAAAAATGCTCTGTAGTTAACTAACGTAAAAAGTATATAATTGTTCAGCGTATAACAGCATCACGCGTACTTTCGACTCTTAACGTAACCTTTGTACCAAAAGTCAAAAATTAAATGACTATGTTCGTCCAGCATATGGTCAGGTTTAACCGTGACATTGCTTAATGGCAACAAATACTTCCGAAATAATGTACTTCTACCGGAGAAAAATACTTCATATAATACCTGACATGTAATTTTCTTTAATCATTCGTAGAACTGCTAAAACAACAAGTCGAGCTTCTACCTGCAAATCAAAAGATCAAAAAATGGTTACATAGAATGATCATATTAAGCACATTCGAAATCGGAATGCAATTTTTCAAATGTTGTTGAATGCATATTAGAACAACAAATGTGAAGTTAATCAGCTCCAAATCCTCAATATGCATGTCCTCATATCAGCAGATACGAATCAGATTATTCTTCAATAATTGGTAATTGACACGACAGATGGGGTCGGGGTCGTATCGAATTTTGGCAAATTTTAGAGTACAAAGGACTCTTTTGGAATGTGTGACCCACTGAGAAACATGCTATCCTTTTTAACAAACTGGAACTTCAACAGTGAATTTGGCAACGACTCAGAAAGGATTAATACTGTCCTCAGCTGGCAACCCATTCAGATCAAGGGATACTTAAACTCGACTAAACCAGATTGAAGATTCGGGGAAAAAATAAATAAATTAAAAAGAGAGTCATCAGAGAGTCGAGACACCCACATACTCATGAGCTACTTTGCCTGTGTTTATTATACTTGAATCCGACAGGATTCTGTGCTCTCAAAGGTTTCCCTGAATGAAGTCACGAACCAAACGATGCCACATTGGAGCTACTGATTAGCTTTGTTAGAGTTCACACAAACACATGCATACTAACTTGTACTGGGACTGATGCAGCATCTGGTTATGGAATTAGTGTAGTTAGTTTTAAGAAAGGGCATGCCTCATCAGCCTATATTTTATACAATGATGCTTAAATTTTCAGACCTTGGCGTTGTCGATTATAAAAAGAGCTATTAGCTATTATCCTTACATATATAGCACCTAATACACGTCTCTGTTACAGTTTCAGCTATCGTTGGTCACAACCTGATCTCGGTAAATGAGCCAGTATCACCTCGAGTAAAATATGACTTGGCTATTGTGATCTTCACTACATTTACAAACAGTAGTGTTTTGACATTGAGGCCTTGATTTAGTACCATAAACGCAATAAATAGATGGCACTTAGAATTTAGAAAACCTTTCGTCATCAAAGAATTACATCCTAGGTCACAAACAACCATATCTTTACAGCAAAAAATGGCTCCCAAAATACTGTTATTTGGCTACATCATTGACTGACAACGATGTCTCTCACAATATACAAATCATTTCAGAAATTTCAGGATGGCTTGTTCTGGGTTACTTAATCACCAAACATCCACACTCCGAACTCCGATATGGATAACATCAACGATTGCGGACTGACAATTTTGAAGGCATATAACCAATGGAATTATCGAAAAAAAGGGCCACCCTGCGGACTCAATCAGTACTCATATGGAGAGGTCTTAAAAAGACTTATAAAAACATGGGAACCATAAGCCAAACACAACTGACTTGAACCTAGGGAGTCTAGGGTCATCATGTTTGTTAAAAAAGAAGAAAAGAGAAAAAAACTGAGTCAATTCTATGATTCCACGATTTTACAATCCACAAAGTTGTTACCGTTTACGATTCTAGATATAATCTTAATTTTGAAGGGTTGCAAGATCTTATTTTGTCAGAAGAATATTAAAGGGTGGAATCTTAACACAAACCTACGATTTCATATAAGTTAAACAGTTATATGTTCTTCTGTTAAGCAGCACACATGATTTGGGTCGTATTGGTTAATTTATTACTTATACAATAAGATTGTATGAGCCATCCAACCAAATCGGTTTTACCCATTTCATCGATACAAAGTAGAATCCTAATTCCAATAACATGCCTTACATAATCCATTTCATACCATATCGCACTACGTAAAAGCACAGCATTTTGAATTAACATGCCTTACATAATCGGTAATCATAAGCGCATACCTTTGTTAGCCCTTGGATATCAACTGCTAGGCTCTCAGCTGTATTCTTTTGCAGCTGAGTCGCCACCCTATCTAGAAGAAGACCTCGCAAATCACCAATGTCAGCTCTGTCACGCAATTTGTATTCTCTTCCCTGATTGTCGTTTTGTAAAACCCCTTCGCACCATTCTTCAATAAGCAGCTTAACATAGTAGTCATTGGATTTATAGCTGAAAAAAGATTGATGATTGATCAAATGTTAAGCTAATTACGATTCAGACTTTGCTCACTTGACATTAACTCTCACAGTGTGTTGGAGAATAATCCAAGTAAATAATTGAAAATCACGATTTAGCAAAAAAAGAATTGAAAAGTACATAGCAAGGAGATGCTCAAATGTTTCAAGAACTATACAAAAGCTTGAATGTCAATTTGGCAATTGGCAAATAGCATGGTGAAAATTCAGGGTTGAATATAAGATCCCTAGAATCATCAAACTTACCCGGATTTCCGCATGTCCTGATATATAGCTAAGCATTGCTGTATCTCTAGTAGGGAACCATATTTACTGCGGGCTCTTAAGAGTGTATTATACGTCACCTGACATGAGTAGACTAACGCTCATTATTGGCTGTCAGATTAACAAATCACATCAATAAGCTTAGCACGGTGTTTTGTAATGGTTGAACTAGGAAGACTTCCAAAAGAAAGACAAGCAAAGAAAACAATATGCTGCCATCACCGTCATCAGAGAACGCCATGAGTGAAAGCATAGAAATGTATCCGAAGTACCAGATTAGGCTTAATATGGTATCTCTTCATTTCCACAAATAACGAAAATGCTGTCTTCATGTGTTTACTATCTACACAAACCTACAAATATAAAGCTAAAATCAGGAACTATTTTAACATTTTACAGCAACAGCAGAAACAAGAGATATAAACAATAATATGAACCTTTATGGCAGTTGTATATGCTACAACATCAGGTTTCATTCCAGTCTCACGCATAGTTTTCAGTATCTGCAAGACAAAAAAGCGGTGCCACAAAATTCACAAAATGATACGGAGTAATAGCATAACGATGAAAAGAATTTCATGAAATTTTCTCTGTATGGTTCACACATTAGATCATGTTGTCAGGATCAACATCCTAGTTTGGTACAGGGAAAATGTTAGGATTAGATCGTAGGATCAATTGTGCATCATAGAATCCAATAAATAGCGTGAATTAACATTTAAAAACGGATTTGGTTAATGAAAATATATTATAAGTGAAATCTTTACAGCTATCAAAAAATATACCTCCAGTAAGAATTAGTTCATTCATGTTTCTTTCAATTTTAAGTTGGCAATTCAGCGTAGCAAATAAAAGTCTGAATTACAATATCAGTAGGAAAATCACAATCCTGAAGGACCTAACCTACATTCACATTCGATTTTGTATGATCCTATACTATCCAAAGCCAAGTCTACACGATCCTACATTGATCCTACCATGGGGACAATCCCATGGTGGTTTGGATCATTCTGCCAATTTTTAATCATACGGTCCTATTATCTGGGTTGTGATCCTAACAACTGCTCCTTAGGCTTGCTTGGGTTGAAGTTAATACTCTTATGCTAACGAAAAGACAGAAATTGCATCCCTACAAGAATAGTCTCATGGCAGAAAAATCACCAAACAAGAATATAAATTTAGTACAAGAATCCTCCTATATAATAAATTAGAGTTTATTAAAATCGTTTTCGCCACATCTAATGAACTCATTAAGGGTGTGTTTGGATTGAGGGAAAGGAAGGGAAAGGAAGGGGAAGGAAAGGGAAGGAAAGGGAAACGTGAAAACTATCAATTCAGATAAACCATAATCTGTATATTCTAAAAAAAATATGTCGCTTGCAAAGCACTATGGGAAATAGACACTATCCTTTTAAACAATTCATAATCAGTATGTTTCTAACAAAATTTTATTTACCTGCAAAGCACCCCGCACATTTCCAGAAGCTCCACATATATCAATCAGAATCGACCAGCTTATTTGATCAGGGGACAGATTCATTTCTTTCATATCTTCTATCAATCCTTTAGCATGGTCGAGGTTGGTCCCACATGCCTTCAGAAGTATATTTAATGTTTCCGTTGTTGGTTCAAAGGGAATACTCTTTATAAAACTCAAATGATGTTTAACAGTTCCACATTGTGCTATATCTGAACTAGAGTTGTCGGATGACTTATCCGAAGATGAACTACTCTTCCAGGCATTGAAAAGGTAGAAAGCTCGGTCATATTGGCCAGCCTCCACACAGGCATGAAGAAGTGTGTTAAAACACAGAGAATTAGGTTCACAACCTGCCAAAAGCATTTCTTCAAACAGCTCAGTTGCCTGATCAACGAGACCTGCATTTGCACATGCACTTATCAATGATGACCAAGTCACTGTATTTGGAGTAACACCAGCTGATACCATATCCTCTTTGATTTTCATAGCCATTTGCCACAGTTTAGCATCAGCGAATACCTGGAAATTTCATGCATTTATTGGAACGAACTACATGCGAGTGCTAAGTAAACCCAACTACACATGTGACATGACATGACATGCATAAAACTAGTAAAGGGATAGTGATACAAGTGGTAAAACTGATAGAAAGCAAGGAATGTACCTTGATGATTGTGCTGTAAGTGAAAACATCCAATTTAAGTGCCTCAGTAGATTCCAAGTGCTGTACCTTGGCGTATATGTCCTGAGCCAAGTCAACCCTTTCGGACAAACAACATGCCTTGAGAAGGATATTGTAAGATGTCATATCTGGTGCAACGCCATAATCCTGTGAGAGAAAAGTGAGTGAGGATATCTTAACTATATACAGGATCAAAAGAAAGTTAAAACTAACAAATGAAATCAATACAAACCGTTGGTCTTATAGAACTACACCATAGACGTAATCACGACATAAGAAATAATATCAGAAAGAAAAAATAAATGAAGGGTGAATTTAGAAGTTTCTTTTATACAGCATGACAGTAATTATTCAGAAGAACACGCAGAAAACTCATGAATGTTGTGAAAACACAACTTAGGTGAATGAACTAAGTTGAGATGTGCCATATTAACAAAATTTTATCTCAACTTGTCGGTAAAAAGAATTGGGTGAAGTCAAAATCAACTATCGATAGGGCCCTGTCCCCCCAAACCCTCTCCATCCAAACAGTGGTAGTGTCTTTGCATCAGACATTGAGTGAAGTCAACATCAACAAAGCCAAAATTCTAAACAGCTATCAATAGGGCCCAAACTTGTTGCCTACAGAGGAATATTGTGAAAAGGATGCGACAAAATGAAAACTACTTGGCTTGAGGACATGCATACTGTGGGACAGTTTTTAAGACGCTTTATGACAAACAAATGAACTGGCCAAGCTCAGATGAGCCATTACTTGCATTTGCTTGTACACCTCCATCGCGTATGTCAAGTCATGAGAATTCACGTTCATGAGACTGTTGAAAACAAAGATATTTGGCGTGACTTTCTGATTGAGCAAATCCTGCCACATTATAAACAAAGTATCAGACTATCAATTAAAAAAAAAAAAGTTGCTAAAATTGAAGCAACATTATAAACAAAGTATCAGACTATCAGTTATAAACAAAGAATCAGACTATCAGCATTTTGAAATGTTATGAAGTAGGATGATTCGATAGCAGCATAACAGGTAACCACTTCAATCAACGACAAAATGCCTTCAAAAGGGTCAATCTATCAGAAAATCATTAATTTCTAGAGAACGATATATTCTTTTATTTTATTTTACCTCCACTTGGTCCGTAATCAAATATTTTCGTCTGTCGGGTCTAGCTAACTCTTGCCGTTTATTTTTAGCTGCTTTTAGTTTACCTAGAGCTTACAAATCATCAGACAGTATTTCAGGTCCATGTCAATCGTCAAGTGAAAGCTTCAGGGTAGGTAGACTGAACATGCAGAACACTTTTGACGGACTTTATTACCTCATAGATTAACCTGGACATGAAGGAATCACCACACAAGCCACAAACATCAATCATTGTGCGGTAGAGGTACATGTTATGCCCAGCTAACTTCTGTTTGGATGCATCAAAAACTTTTACAGCAGATGGAAGATCTGCTCCCTTTCCGAAGTCCCTAATCAACGTGCAGTAGACCACCTCTGAATGCGGAAGGAGACACGCATACCTACAAAAATTAACCTGACCAGGCGTCAACCCTGAAGGATCAAGGATAGACATTTATTACGCATTACTCCGTATTAATTAATACTTCCTCCATTCCATTCATTTCTTTACATTTGCTTTATGCACGTGCATCAATGGACGTTTTCTTTTGTTCATAGTAAACAATTATAAGGGAACTTCCGGTTACAATAAATAGACTGAAGGAACTGCACGTGTATAGTCTCACATCGAATGATCGAACTATACGAAGAGAGTGTAACACTTTATAAAGCCAAGGGGTTACCCCTACACTATTGCCAATTGTTCTAGGATAAAGCCTCCTTCAAACTATGAAATGGATTATCGCTTCTCTCAAAAGGCGTTGCACAAAATTGTTGCAAGTATGGCACTCCTATGACATCCACAGTCATAAAGCATTTTAAAAGCCATAGTTTATAAGTTCCGAACAAATTGTAGAAGAGTTTTCTGTAGATCGAGCCAACAAAAAAAAGACGTATTCAACATTGAGCCCAGCATTTACTACAAACATAATACACCAGAGGTAGCACAACAATTTTATCCCATGTTAATGCATCAGTTTTTGACATCAAAGGTTCACTTTTTATCTATGGTACAAAACAATGACTAGTCCACATATTCCACATAAATATTAATGAAAACTTAAAAAAAAAATTACGAGAAGTTCATCTGCGTAGAAACTGATACCTTACAGCTAAATAAGGGCTGCGCTTGCTGACGAGCATTCTTATAAAATCGCCAGGCGTGACCAAGTCTTTTACTGAGAATTTCAAGCCTGAGAGATGAAAGAAATCGGACAAGAGACCCGAAAATCAGATCAACAAACCAAAATAAGAAAACCACCTAGTCCTAGGCATAATTTCATAAAGGTTGTTTCTTGTTTGTCGTTGTAACTTGTGTTTTTCTTTTGAACTGTTTTTTGCGAGTAAGCCACGCATAAATTAGTTAGTTAGTCTCACGCTATTTTAGTTAGTTAGTCTCACGCTATTTCATAAAGTAGTTAGTTAGTCTCACGCTATTTTAGTTAGTTAGTCTCACGCTATTTCATAAAGTAGTTAGTTAGTCTCACGCTATTTCATAAAGTAGTTAGTTAGTCTCACGCTATTTCATAAAGTAGTTAGTTAGTCTCACGCTATTTTAGTAACCCGCCGCATAAATTACCTGCTAATACTTCCATAAGTAGGACTGCGTCTTCCAAATGAGCATTGAAGACCAAACTACAGCACTCTCTTTTAAGCAATTCCATAGCAGACCCATCAAAAACCCTCAAAACATCGAAACCCAATTCAGAAAAACAATCAAACAAACCGACAACACCCGTAATTCTCCCCTCTTGAATCCCCTTCACAATGCCAGACACTAAAAACTTAGAATTCAACAACTCACCAAACCCAGAATTCTCACCACCTGCACAACTGACTACACTCTCCACAATCAACTTAAATTCCTCGAAACGTCCATTTTCGACGAGTCTCGAAGCGATGTCGGCGTAGCGGGTGAGACTGTGGGAGGAGTTGTGGTTGTTTGAAGGGTATAATTGTGAGGAATTTAGAAATGTGGAAGTGGATGATGATGACGATGACGATGATGTTCTAGAGAGAGAAAGGAAGAGAAGGGTTTGAAGAGAGAGAAAGGGGTGGCGGTGGTTTACGCGGCGGAAGAGGCGGTGGTGGAGGTGGTGGTGATGGTGGCGTTTTGTGGTGACAATGGAGGATGATGAGCCTGTGGTTATTACCAGACTCATTGTATAGTGAGGCCAAAATCAAAGCAAGCCTTGGTCTCCTTAGTTTAAGGCTTTGATCTCTATTTCGAATTTTTAGGATTAATCGTTAAGAATAATCCGAACTGGTCCTCTTATTCCATAAATAATCCGAACTCGAATTAATCCACGAATAATCCCATTTATTGAAGTAACATTTCAATAATGTACTTTGGACTATTTCAATCGACTATAACACGTAAAAAAAATGGTAAAATCGACTATAACTTTGCCTCACTCTTATTTTAAGTAAAATTCAAACCGTTTTCACTTCTTTTTTTATTGATTAAAGCATGTTAAAATTGGCCAAAATACATTATTGGAATGTTACCTCAATAGTTGGGATTATTCGTGAATTAATTCGAGTTCGGATTATTCTTGGCAATTAATCCGAATTTTTATTACTCTTTTTAAATCAAAAACTTATTTTTAATCAAAATTTGTGTGATCAAACACAATTTTATTCAGTTTTTACTTTTAACTTTTTATAACTCTTTTTAAAATCAAACAAAACTAATAAATTCATTAAACAATTGCATGAATTCATTTTTTTTTTTACACTTACGACTAAAAATATAAAAATCTCAAAATATTTTTTTTTAGAAGTTGGTACAATATCGTAAACCATATAAAAAATATTGTACCAACTTTCAAAAAATATTTTCAGATTTTGATTTTTTTAGTCGTAAATGTAAAAAATAAATTGAATGAGGAATTCAAATGACCAACTCTTATCTAGAATTTGAGATCACCCTAAAATGAACTAGATTGAAATTGGGATGAAATTGGTTCCAATTTCAAATCCTAAAGCTTCCCAAACATGGGAATTAGCCCAATTCTGAAATTGAATTCCAATTCCAGGTTCCCAAACACGTCCTTGAATTCAAGTATTTCAAATCAATTTCAAGTTTCCAAACGCAACCTTAGTAAATTTCATGATTATGAATAGATAACCTATATCGAAAAGATAGTTAATAAATCAAATATTTACAAAATTGTTAGGTCAACAAAAAACAATCATCAATTTTTTCGGATATCTTAAAACCTATTGTTAATATTATCAATTAAAATTATAATAAACTTTGCGTTTATCTGAAATGTGGTTGAACTGTCATTGTCGATGAGTGTTGACTGGAGTAATCAAGAGCAATGGTGGTGGAAAGCGCAATAGCCACCGTCAAGGTATTTGGTTTCATCCTATGACGCCACATTCTCAAGTAAATTTCATACTATGAGGAAGTCTATCTATCAAAATTCAAAAGCATGAAGATGTCGGATACCACTTATATTTCAAGGGTGATGCTCCGAATTCCCACAACGACAATTCACCCATGGGCCTGACTCGTTGACGGGCAGCGACACCACGACCAAGACGTGTGAAATGACAAACTTATAGATTCAAGGCATTTTAAAATATAATTAGTAAAAATCGTCTTTTTTAGCTCTCAATTGTAACTTTTTTTTTTTTTAACGTTTAAATGTTTTTACAACCAAACAGAAAGACAAATCAATTAAAGTTCAAAATTAAGAATATTAAGTATAATTACAAAAAATAAGCGCGAACTATGGTTAGCAATGTGTCAACTAGAGGTGGCAATCGGGCGGGTCGGGTCGGGTTTGGGTCGGGTCAAGTCGGGTCGGGTCATGTCGGGTTCGGGTCATGTCGGGTCAAAGTGTTCTTTCGAATTAGTCGGGTTCGGTTCGTCAGAATGTCGGTCGGGTCATTTCGGGTTAAATAGTGTATCGGGTCGGGTCGGGTTTGGGTCGGGTCATTATCGGGTCAGCGCGATTTTATCGAATTATTTCAATTTTTACCTACTAAAATAGGTATTTGGACCGTTATTCTATTTAATTACTTCATTACTAAGTTAAATATATCATTCTAAATAATAATTTGCTTTCAATCTAATCAAAATTAAGTTTAAAATTATCGGGTTGTCAATTTAGTCGAATTCGATCTGGGTCGAATTCGTCATCGAATTAGATGCAGGTGGGTTAGATCCTTTGAATATCGGGTCATGTCGGGTTACGGGTCATCATCGGGTCGGGTCGGGTCGGTTCTCGGGTCACATTATTTTCGGGTCAATCGGGTCGGTTTTTGCTCGGGTTCGGGTCGGGTCACTCGGGTCGGGTCAGACTTGCCAGCTCTAGTGTCAACTGCTGAAAACAATCCTATAATTTATTCATTTAATTTATCCGGTAAAAAATTACTCCGTATGTAATGTGTATTCTTACATGATTAGTTTGATTACGTGACTTACGTCTAGTTTGAATAATATTCCCCCATAAAACGAATAGTGGTGAAGTTGACTAGGGGATTGATTGAGGAGAATCCCTAGTATCATTTGCTTGATAAATTTCTTGATATGTGGTTGTTAATTTCGAACACACGGACTACCACCACGTATAGGGTAATTATAGGATTAATGAATTATATTGAAAGAAAACTGGAATATAATTGGCACGTATAGTTACGTAGTTGCTCTTTTACCCGCGAATTTTACTCAAACGCCCATTTTTTTTCGTAATTGATTTTTCATATACGGAATTTACTCAAGTTGTATACTTTTTTCATTAGTATTTTCAGCCCTACCCTTTTTTATTCAAAAAATATACACAATTATCTTTTTTTTCCCCTAACTAATCTTCAATCAAATTCATTCAATTTTTCGATCCAATAATAAGTTCTAATCGTTTTTAATTTCAACTTTTGTATTTAAATTATCGATTTTTAATAATTTTCAATAGATTGAGATCTAATTTAAAATTAGGGTTTGTGATCAAGAGATCTAAGTTTAATAGAATTACAATTAACAAAAAACATTGTCGGCTACAAAAAATATCAATTAACGGCATAGGATTATGCTCCGGCGTGGTCATAACATACGTAGAAGGATTATGATGCCAAATTGAGAACATTGCCCCACGATCCCCCAAATCAAAAAAAATTGAGAACATTTTAAATTATGGCTACAAATCTATTATATTAATATACGGAGCATAATTTTGTGCCGGAGTGGGTGACGTTGTCGACGGCGTAGAGTGGAGGACGGCCGGTTAACGGTTAGGAGTTAGTGGTTGTTTTTGTGGTGGTTTAAGGTGGTGCGTTGGTGAGAGAATTGTGTATATTTTTTGAGTAAAAAAAGGGTAGGGTTGGAAATAGTAATGAAAAAAGTATATGACTCGAGTAAAATCCGTATATGAAAAATCAATACCCTTTTTTTTCATTAAATTTCCATTTCATACCCTTATTTCCTCTAATTCTCTAAGTCTACTTTTCTTGAGAAACTAACCAAACTAATGTCAAAAACAACCAAAATAATTGATTTCTTTTCTCAAAATCACTAAATCGTTCAATTAAATCGAGTAATCGTCGTTTTCACGTGCATTTGGATAAGTTTTGCGGATAAAAAAAGGATACCTTACATAATTCGAGAAACTTATTTGTCTCATTTACCATCCGTAGGTTGATCCATGAAATTTCATTACTTTGGAAAAAATAATTGTAATGATTAATTAAATTGGTATGTGTAACAAATTCATCATCAGCTGTGACTTCGACATTGTAGATGTAGTAGCATATTAAATATTCTCATGATAGAGGATGATTGATAATTGTGAGAAGATAGAGAAATTTTTATGAATTTATGAAATTAGGGTTAATGAAAGGGGCGTAATCGTCATTTTCGTGGGCGTTTGAGTAAATATCGGGGGTAAAAGAGCAATACCCTAATTTTATACTCCGTACTATATATGGAGTGTTATAAACAAAGAGAATATACAAAAGGAGGTTTTTGTAAAGAGAAAATGTTTATTTATAGCTTACTTTGAACGAGTAATTCTCTTGAAAGACCGTACTTACAATAAGTTATTGTAAGTCACAAGCACAAAAATTAAGAAAAGAAAAAAAATAAAGTAAAAATATAAATAACTAAATAACGTGTGAGAGAGAACTGATAAAAACATTGTAAATTAAAAGTCTGTACACAAGAATTAGTCACTTTGAACAATGACAAGGAACTAACCCTATTTATAGTACGGAGTACTAAGTTTAGGTTATATCCCAATTAAAAGTCCACTTATCTTTATTTCACAACCATAGTTTGTGCAACGAACCGTTAAATATTGCGATTAATTAGCGGTTCAGTGCAGCCGCAGCCCGAACGTAAACCGAACCATTAAGTAATGGTTCAATTGATGGTTAACCGTGAACTGTTTATTTTGGAAAAAATAGTTACTTTTTTAAATAAATTATATTTTCGCCGTTTTATAACGTAACAGTAAGTGAATTAAATATGATAAAACTCATATTAAGTCCAAACAAACCATGATACCACATGAACATTAATTTTATGACAATAAATGTAATTAAATAGTGAAAAGTACAAAAATATGATAAAATTGCTTAACGGTTCGGTTCTTGATTAACCGTTAAGCAAAAAGCCCGAACCTAAACCGAAATGTTAATCGTTTACTTAAACAGTTCAGTGCACCGAGCCATTATTTCTTTTCGGTTCGGTGAACCGATCCACTAAAATGTGTGATTTTTGATTTTTTTCGGTTCGATTTGTTTTGCACACCCATAGTGTACCTACACATTGTTCTTGTCATTACACCAACCTAGTTCGAGGGCATGGTGCTCTAATGTAGGTGATTTCATACTAATTTTGCTTTTGTACTCTGTACTACTTTCAGTCATATGGTCAGTACTCAGTAGTTATGTTAAACAAAGGAGGTAATTTAAACCCAAGCAATCCACCTTTTTATCTCGGGGGACTGGTACACTTACAAGTTAAAAGTTCGAAACTAACAAATATAATACTCCGTAGAAAACTTATTTTCCCTCAGGTTGTAATCATATGATTCTAGATCACAAACTTTGAGTTTAAATCAATTTGGATTCCTTACCGTTCGATTTAAATTTACGGGTTCATGTGTAACCAACCACAAAGCAACAAGTCTATCACGAAAAAGATCTTTAACCACGAGTTTATGTGTCCAATCTCAAAGCATCGCCATCAGCACGAGATCTTCGCAATAGAAAGGTGACGACGATCCTTACAATAGGAACTAATTAGGAAGCAACAACTTCAAAAATTAGTTGTAAACTTTCCAGTGACATGTGATTTTGTGAGAAGAATAATAGAACAAAACCTGATGCTTCAAAGAAGAAATAAATCAGTGAGCTCGGTAACGAATTCAGTTCCATTAAAAACTAATATGCCGTCATTCAAACATATGACTAGCATTGATTACTGACAAAATACACTTCTGTATCTGGCGAAATGTATGCAAGAGTATGTCGAGGGCCGCCATGACCTTTCACCGAATGCAGTTTCTCGGACTCGCATTCAATTCCAATGCTAATACTTAATGTGAAAGCTACAGCTTTTGGCGTTCTATAAAACGGGGAAATAAACTTAATCTGCCTTACCCCTTGAATATCGCCGAATTCTTCAACATCCAAGAAAACAAACTCAGTAAGCACGTCCACCATCGTTAACTTCAGCCATATTACATGATCATTTGTGACGTTAAACAGAGTAATATCCAAGGGTACACCAACAGCCAATCCCGGGATGAATCTTACAGGAGTAACCGAGTCGAAGCCATTAACAACCAGCTCTGCACTGACCTGCCTGATTCTCTGACAAAGTGCAAGGTCCTTCGGGATGAATATGTCCCCTAATTTTTTCAACTCTGAAGGGTCACAGAAATCTTTATCCGACAAACTGGAAACTTGATTCACAAATTCAGAAGAGTCAACGGATGAAGCAGTTCTAAGGTGGGTAATATGTGAGATTGTTGCGCGTAAATTGGACAAGATTTTGCAGTGGGCATGGACGCTTGAAAGTGTCAGGACGTAGCTGAGGAGTTGCAGTTCCAGTACGTAAAGCTCATTTTCCACTCCCAAACCAGTGAATCTAAATCTGAGAGCGAGGAGCAATTTCTCGAGTTTTGCAAATTGGACGGTCAGCTCTCCTGCTTGATATAAATTATGCTTTCTAAATCCGATAAGGGGACACCATAATTTACAGATACGCTCCACTGTACGTATATACTTAGCTGCAAAGGCTACTACACCTGCACATTCAAGCGAATCGACCCTTAGAGTTCTCATGGATCCTTTGCAACACCTGAAAGTCAGAATGAAGCACAGTTACGGAATCCAAGTATCGAACAGTGCACCAAAAGGTCAAGTCAAATTTGCTTGCATTGCATCTCCGAACCTAATATGGCTATCATCTGAAAAGAAGCTCGTATAAAGCTAAACCAAAATAAAACTGCAAAAGTTATTCTTCACTAGCGACAACAGAACCAAACCCAAATCCAACCTTATTCAGTTTGCACCACACAGAGCAAGCAGATGGACGCTAGAAACTGTGAAGAGAGGTCAAAAACTTGTAATAATGAGGCTTACACGAGCTTAACCTATAAAAGGACAAGTTTTAGAGCAACGTTGCCGTATAACTTTAAAGTTGTCATCTTTAGAACATACTCGTAAAGCTTCAAGGGTCCGCCATAATATGAATTATGTTAACGAACTCTTCTAAAAAATTCCCCATCTATCACTTAATAACTAGAAAGTAGAAGAGAGTATACAAAAAGTTAAACTCCAACAGCATACGTAATACTGTAACTGATAAGCGATATTCTTTGTATTATTCTCCATCTCATTCATATAGTCTATTTGTCCTCTTTAACCAAATGAAATTATCCTCTTTCTGAATTAGTGAGGAATAATTGTGAACGTCAATAATGGTCTACTTTGAAAAACTAGTACTCCCGACACTGTCCCTATTTTCTTGAAGTTAAAGTGTAATGTTGTCAATTTATTGGAGTACTTTTTGTTAAAAAGTCCATAGACTAAAATAAGACAATATGAGAGGGAGGGAGTAATATTTTAATCGTCTTCCTACCATAAAAATAGTGAGCTACTACAGTGATTATGTATGGGATAATGGAATATATGTGCATTTAGACAAATATTTAGAGACATGTTGTCAACTCCATATCACATTCACACATACGTTGCTTCAACAAATAAGCGCAAAATGCAAGCAGCGAATCACGAAACGAACAATTTTGTCACCTTAATGTCCTCAACGCCTCACTGGTGCATCCGGATTTAATCAGGTTCCATGAACTTTTAACAGCTGCAAGGATGACCCCTACAGCATCCAGGACGTTTACTGGTGTTGCTAGGTGAACTTTGGCAGTTGAAACTAAAATTGGTTGTGCTGCAGATTCAGTCTGTGACTCAGACGACCACTTACCTGTTTGTCACAGAAAAATTGCTCAAATGAAAAATATTACGGAGTACAAATAATAATAATAATAATAATAATATAACAGTGGTCATCTACAAGGCAGGAAAACTAGCATACCACAGTCAGACAAGTATTGCAAAAGGCCATCAGCACTCAACATATCAGCAAAAGCATGGACGATACGGCCAAAGAATGCTGTTGCATAAGAAAATATTTTTTGTGGAATTTGGAGACGGAAATTATCATGTTTGAGTGAAGTAGAGATGGCCAAAACTATCAATCCAGCTGCTCTATGGTTATTACAACCAAATTTCCCATCACCAGAAGGCTCCACCTGAAAAAGAAAACAAGGACAGTTATCCCAAAGTACAATTACGTGTTGATATCCTAAGATTCCTAACTAAAAGTCTCAGAAATCTGTTCAGCATTGAACTATCGATGTCCAGGGGGAGATAGCAGGATCTATTCCTTATTAGTACCTAAACAATTTGCTCATTCAACATCATAACGAATCCACACTAAAAGCAAATTCACTCCAGGAATCCGCAAATGTGAAAATAATGTGAATGGACCAAATGAGACAGCGTCTTTAAACACAGACAATGATGTACCTGCGGAATATTGCTTCTTTCAGAAATCATTACCTTATATGAATTTTTTAACTACCATTACATGTTTTACGTTAAGAAGTATCCGACAACCAAGGGATGCATGACGGGATAGGTCACAAGGTGCCATTAGCAAGGTAGAAGAGAAATATAAATGTTTTCAAAAAAGTATAACCATGATCCTCTAAAACAAAAAAGTTTAATAAACAACCCAATTAATTAAGTCCATTCGCTATCATCAAACACAAGTCTCAGAATCAGCTAAAAAATAAATGTTCCATGATATAATGAGAAACCTAATGAATAAATAAAATACTGAAACAAATAACTGACCACTCGCTACATCAGTAAATTAACTATGGTTTCACTCCCAATGTGATGAGAAAGCCTCCATACCAGTTGCCACAGAAATGGGAGTGTCATTTTTTCAAATGCTTTTAGAGATCAAAATAATGTTTCCATAACAATCCGAAAATAATGTTAAATAAGTATAACAATTTATAATCTCTCACGACATATCCCTATAGTTATAACAAGATGAAGCAGTCACCACTAGACATAAACATAAATTCTTTCCTGCTTACTCGCGCAAACACATAAA
Source organism: Dianthus caryophyllus (assembly GCA_023091065.1). Classification (NCBI taxonomy): domain Eukaryota; kingdom Viridiplantae; phylum Streptophyta; class Magnoliopsida; order Caryophyllales; family Caryophyllaceae; genus Dianthus; species Dianthus caryophyllus. The sequence goes on along the minus strand of CM041528.1, from coordinate 7,018,426 downwards.
GAATAGAGAAAGAAACTAACCTCGTGATAAAAATCTTTAATGATGCTAACTGAATGATTACCATTGTTCTGACCCATACCGAACAAGGCACGAAAAACATCGGCTTCACTCTGAACATGCACAACCAAAGATTAATAATTTCGGACCGTGAAACACAAACCAATTCTACACAGGATAAGACTCAGAAGATAATCTGAATTGAGTTTTTATATTCAAACATTTATAGAACCTAAGTCAGAAAAAGACTTCACAATAGTCATCCTCAAACATTATAGAAGTCTGCACAGAAACAGAGTCCGATACAATGTACACCAATACACCCTCCGTTCAAGCCATTTCAATGCATGAATCAAACTCCCCTAATATATTTGGATAAATGCAGTGAAATGAAGTACACAGAGGAGTTTCTTAAGAAGCATAAGAGTCGATTTAAATAAAAAATTAATACTAGGAAACGATCACTGAAAGAGGAATCACCTTTGGATACATGTCCAAACATCCAAGGAGGCTTTCAACAGACATTTTAGACAACTTCAATGCTGGCAACTTCACAGAACCAACTATACTTATTGCTCTGGATCGTATCTCTAGACAGTTGTCCAATAGAGTACCAAGTAACTGTAACATGAGAATGAAAATCATTTACACCTATCAGAGACTATAATAAACAAGAATAGAACGTATACTTGCACCACAGGCTGTGGAATATCGAGTACAATACAAAAAATAATGTAAAAGAATGGAAATCATCACTCAAGCAACAGTTCGCTGATATGCATATGTAAAAGAATGAAAATCATCTTGTCTACCTCCAGCAATTCTACAAGCAACAAAGGGTTCCATGAAATCCACCCATTTCCCTCTTTTTGATGCACTTACATCCATGTCAAATACAGATAATGTGGAAGGTAACTTGTAAACCTGTGAAGGAGAGAGCATGAGGGAGTAACGTTTCACATGTAGACAAATGATATTTGCCTCAGATCACAGACCTTTCTTCATGACTGTCATTGCTTCCCTAAGGTTACCCTCTTAATGATAAAACAGTGTTGTTTAATCTTTTACCCAATCACTTAAGATGTTCGCAACTTTATTTATTGGGACTTATTAACTTAATTACCCTTACTTTTTTGGAACTTCATTCGGCTTGGGAGTTGCTCCTACCTTGGTTCCGGGAAATTGTTTTTAGGCATGCAAAGTTAACTTTTTCTCCTATGTGAGTTCACACTTTCCGATGTTATTCAGCAATCCTTTGACCAAAACAGACAATTGAAGCTTATGAACTTCTATAACAGAGGTTTAAAATTCTCATACAACTATTGCCACTGAAGTTTATTCGAACACCTCCGGCACAAGTCACTCATCCATTGCTGCAAGCATCAATCCAAATTTTGTCTACGGAACTCAAAACAAATTCACAAAACAAAACTTGGGAAACAAATGACTTTGACATAAATCACTATCAGTCGTTGGAAACATTAACGGAAATGCTCCATCATGTAATTCCGCAGTACACTACTGTCTTGGCAGATTTATTGCAGATAACTAATCATTTCCTGCACTCATTTAGTTATTTGTGCCAGTTCCCAGAATTTGCATTGTTTTCAAGTCAAACTGGCCAGCATTGATATTAGCTAAGAACCACCTAGACTATAAAGCCTTATCCATGGTAACAAATCATAATTAACTACTGGAAAGCAGTTATCTTCGACTCAATTCCCTAACAAAAGCAGGCTGGCAGCCACGTGTCATTTTAACATTACATGACAACAACCCCATATCCGTGATCAAGCCTAAGACACCAATGTGAATATCTCCATTAAATTCTTAATCAATGGAAACCAGATACTCTAATGATCCTAACATAAGAGTACATATGAAAAATCAGAGATTGTTCAGATAATAATTCATATTAGAGTTTAGAATGTTCAAATTATTTTGGGACTATAGCTATGTTATAGATGGTGAAAGACAGGGGAGCTTGGTGAATATTAACTTGGGAATGTTCAGCCAGTATACAGACTTTGAGAGCCCAAAGGGTTAATTGACATATTTGACTATTTGAGTAATATGATGGTAAATGAAAGAAAACAGCTAGACACAGTGGTTAGCAAATTAACAAGATAATAAAACTCTTTGTGCATATTTGACAACCCACGACAAGCCATTGTCAAAATATACTGCTTTCGAGGGGGTCTGACCCATCTTTGCACAAATCACTTAGGATAATCTATCAAGTAATTCTATACAATGCAATTCAGCATAAATCAAAAGAACATAATTTATATCGCAGTACTTGGGCATACCATATCAATGTGCTCCTCTTTCATCTTTATACATCCAGACATTACCATATGTTCCAGTGTTCTCAAAGCCTCTAACCTGACAATAATTGAGTCATCATTCAGAACATAGCTTACAATGTTAACAGCTTCTCCAGCAAATTGAACAGAGACGACAGGGAGCATGCGCAAGGTAATACAAGCAGCTTGTTGTACCTTCAAGGTAGCCAAACACAGGGTCAATGCTTCAAACCTAACAAAGATAATTTTACACAAAATTACGTTCAAACCTAACTTTGTAGCCACATTCAACAGCAAGAATAGCAGACATTCTGTCACAGGACATCATCGTATGAGAACTGTTGTAAACACAAAAATACTTTGCGACTATGTTAAATGAAACCCTCAACAAAAAGGCATAAAGCCATAAACAACAACTAAATAAGTGAAAATTGATGGAGTACCACAAAAACAGGAAGGTGTTTCTTTTAGTGAACCCATAGCAGTTCTCGCTGTAAAATTTACAAGTGAATGATTTTAGATGGGAAAACTTAACATGTGCTTTTACCTCATTGAATTCATCCTCGAGGCCATGGATAAAAGCACCCGCAGCAGTAGCTGCATGAATTTTATATTGCCTTGTGTGGCATAGAGCTAATGATTGCTTTTCCTTAACAATTCCCAATACTTTTTTGGACAGGGCCTGCAACAAAATATCTTCAGAAACAAACACAAATTTTCCAAGGGCAGATAAAGCTTCCACCCTAACTCCAACATTCATGTCTCTGACCATAGAACAGAGCTGCACATGCATACCAAAAATCAATCCATTAGCACATTCACACAAAATACTGTAATGCATTAGCACATCCACAAAACAAAATAACACATTTCTTAACAAAAATTGCAAAATGCCAATCAAGAGTCAAGATACACCAAGATCTTCATCAGTTAATCATTAGCATACGATACAGCTAGATATGGCACCTAAGAAAACTTCACTGTAGCTTTTCAGATTGTTAGATATGGCACCTAGCTTACTTTATCGCTTAGTTTATAATCTCTACGGAGCATCAAGGTGAACAAAGCCTGTGGCTTGAGGCACAAGGCAAGCCAATCATGCAAGCAAATTTATTTTCAAAATAAAGAAGTTATGCCATAATTTCTAAAGATAGCTAACATGTATGATAAGAATATGAGGCAAAGAGAAGTGTTAAATGATAGGATCAAAAGAAATAATGAGTTTGTGTCGTAATAGAAATTAGAACTACTTGTTGCAACGCTCAATATAGCCTAAGTCTTAAGCGAAGTCGAGAGAAGCTTGGACCATTTTCTGAAACAATGCTCAATGATAATAGAGTATCATTTATGTCATGTGGTGACGACACTAACTTAACTCATCTGAGTACAAGAGCATTCTTGAAACAAGTAGTTGAAAGATTACGCATAGAAGGGCCTCAAGGCTCTACGACTCGAGCAATGCTGTTAGGACCGAGATTCTAATTTAGATTGAAGAAATGACAAAGATTGATTGTAAGATCGTAATATACTAGAAAGTAACTAAAAACAACACTCCCTCCCATTTTTAGTGTTCTTCCCACTTGAATATAATACTACACTCATATATTCAACAAGTGAAAAGAACACTAAAAACGGGAGGGAGTATACAATTAATATTTATTATCAATTTCTGAATGAATCTTACAATATTACTTGAAGAAAACTGCTACGATTTATCCAAGTACTTAATAGTTTATATTTTACAAAATTAGATCACTGAGTAAGTTGTGGTATCAAATTAAAGATATTAATATGCATTTGTTTTACTCCATCTATAGAACATAATTACATGTTGGTCCCATCAAACTTTTTGACATAAAAATTCTCAAATTCTGTCTAAAAAAATAGTGAAGTATAAATCATTATAACATGTAATTATATAAATGCAAAATAATAGTCACAGTGTCAACTTAAAGATCATAAAAAGTCAAACGGGACATGTAATTATGCAGGGAATATACCACTTACATAATTATTTATTTTGGCATTATAATAGCTAGAAAAAAATACATATAACTATAATTTATTGTTAACTCTCACCTTTTCTAATTCTCATTTTAAAAACTACCACCTTTTCTATTTTTTTTTAAAATCTCCCACCTTTTCTAAACATTTCTTTAAAAACTCCGACCAAAATAAACATTTGTTTTTACTCATAAAAACATTAAATTCTCACCTTTTCTTCACATTTTGAGTTTCGGAGGAAGATAAATTACATTCGGGATGGATATACGGAAAAAAAATATTTCATTTTTACCAAAAATGGCATTTTGATGGGATTTTTTTAGAAAATGTTTACAAAAGGTGGAATTATTTAAAAAAATTTACAAAAGGTGAGAGTTTTTAAAATTGTGGTTATAAAAAAGTGGGAGTTAACAAATCACTCTAAATTAAATTAGATCACAAAGTTGTAAGATCTTGAACCGAGTCAAACGTTTATGTCAAAAAAATTTCAAGCAAACATGATCTTAAAATCCTACTCCGTATAAAACAACACCCAAATGCGTGCCTGAGGCATTTTTTTCAAACTAAGCAGTAACATGAATGTTTAACCTATAAAACAACACCCAAGTGCAGACGCATATGTTCCAATATGAGAAGATTACACACACAAGTACGCAACACCCTAGATGTCCCTAGTGATTCATAATTCAACTAAATCAAACAGCACGAGAGGCAAATAGTGGTCAGCAAAATATCACATTCAGAAATTGAGAGAGTGCCGGCCACTGCAGAAGCTCAAGCTTCAGCCAAACATACGACTATGAGTTAGAGTATTTATTAATAAGAGATGTAACCTATATGAAATATCACGGACATTTACCTGTAAAAACACAGCATCAGACCAGTCTCTTTGGAGTCCCTCATGTTTTAAAGAGGCAAGCATTCGACCCCATTCACCAACCTGAAATAGTAAAACACTTCTAACTACAAGAAAACCTAATAACGTTTCATGTAAGATAATCAAGTGGTAACCCTCCTCTGTGCGACTTTGCTGCTAGAACAATCCACCTATATGAAACATCTTTAAATTTCCATCGCAACAAGTATTGTCACAGAGAATAGTTGATAATAATTTTGAATCAATAAGAAATTTTAATCTTCCGTGCCATCTCTAATTGATATATTCGTTTTTGTTATGCATATCTGTCCACCAGTGATCTTTTACCGTCAATGATTTTCCTAGCACTCGCCAATATCCTAGCTTATTCCAAAGATGTAACATGGGATCATCACATTAGCAGCTCATGTCAAATCCAGTTACGGGGCAAGCACCCAGTTAGGAGGTTAAAAGATTTATCAAAAACTTTATGGGGAGCAAGCTGGTAATGCAGAATAGGTCCAAAGAGAGACAAACTCTTGACTCAAAAATCAGTATTTTCGATGCTTAAGGTTCAACTACCATGATAGAGCCACTCGCTCAGCCACAGTTCATGTCCTTAAATCTACATTACTAGCTCAGCCACGGTCCTTGTCCACTTAATATCACATGACTGTCAAGCTTCACATTTCACAATATAATCCCTGCATGAGCCCCCCAAAAAAACAACATAATCCCTGCATCCCACTTTTATCGTCTTCTTTTCAACTAACATTATCAATTTTTCTGGATACATTTCAAAGTAAAATGTTAATCTTATCATACTTGATTCCCAATCTCCATATTACCACCTAAAGAAAGTAAGGCATCACATTAATTGTGCAACAAGAACGAAACTGACACACCAAAATTTTGGAAGTCAAAGAGAACAATACAGATAGAATCTTAGTTTGAGAAGGCACCCATCCTACGCGACTGACCGATGTGAGAGTTTCTCAGTACAGTGGTCACAGTAAGTATTAAAGTGGTCACTTTTTCGACATAATGCACCCATCCTACGCGACTGACCGATGTGAGAGTTTCTCAAAATCACAAAAACACTGTGAACGCTGTTTCCTAACAACACATTCCCCAATTTCTACTTATTGATGTAATCTTAGAACAACTCTGTTTCCTTTAACTATATTTTGCCCAGTTAAATTGTCACATTCATCAACAATTGATCCCCAAATGTATAGAGCGTTTGCGGAGAACTTAAAGAGGCAAAAAAAAAAAAAAAAGAGAAAGACAACTCACAGCGCGAACAGCAGCTTGTCGGACATAATCCTCCTGATCAAGGAGCAGCTCAACAGCGCGAAAATAGCACGCCTCAACAACAGCAGAATCCTCAACCACAACACCGCCCTCGCAAACACGAGCCAAACCGAAAAGCGCAGCATGGCGAACATTTGGGTAAGGGTCCTTAGTAAACCCTAGAAGCACCGTAACCAACAAATTAGGCCGAATTTCAAACCTCGCCGCATTTCTGAGGAACCAAACCCTAACCGCGACACAAGGACGAAAGCACAGCGACACGAGAACGCTGTCGTCAACGGAACCAAAATCAAAGGCGGGAACCGAGAGGAGGAGAGAAAGCGCTACGGCGGCGAGGCGAGGGGTGGAGGAAGAGGAGGAGAGGAGGGCGGTGGCGAGAGAGGTGTGGCGGTGGTTGAGAGTGGTTGCGGCGATGAGAGAGAGGATGTGGAGGTGAGTTTGTGGGTGGAGAGAGAGTGAGAGTGCGGTGGTTAGGGTTTCGACTACGGCGGTGATGGTGGCGTCGGAGGTTGTTGGGTTGGTGGTTAGTGACCGGATAGTCGATAGGGTTTTGAGACACACGGTGGCGGTAGCGGTGGCGGTGGCGGTGGCGGTGAGGTTTTCCTCGATTTGCCGGCATAACCGTGTCTCTAGATTCATTCCACACGCACGTTCTTTCTCTTCTCTTCTCTTCTCTTTTTTGGAGAAGTACTCCGTATTACACTTTTTAACTCATTTCAACAAGATTCTTGCCTATGATCGGAAATGACCCCACTTATTCTTCCACCACCATCGCTGCGCCGCAGCCGCCGCCGGAGTGTCCAGTCTGCCTGGAACAATACAACGATACAACCACCGTGCCACGGGTGCTCCCCTGTGGCCACTCTACCTGCGACGCCTGTCTCTGCCACCTCCACCACCTCTCCACCACCGCCACCACCGCCGCCACCACTCTCCGGTGCCCCACCTGCACTCACCTCCTCCACTTCCTCCGCCCCTCTTCCCTCCCCAAAAACATTGACCTCCTTCGCTTCTCTCTCCTCACCGCACCTCCTCCCCAAAACCCCCGCCCCTCCCTTGTACGACGTCGTTTCACTTTCGTCCCCGAAATCGTACCCGATGATGTTTACGAGTGTTGGAAAGGGTGGGTTGTCCCCTACGACGTCGTTTTGAGTGATGATTGTGTTGTTGGTAGGGTTAAGGTAGTGCCTGGTTTGCAGTTTGGGAGTGAAGTTATGCGGTGTCGTTTCGTTGACGATCATGAGGTCCAATTCCTCAAAGTCGGTTGTTTCGTGTCGAGTGATTCGGTTTTGGACTATAGTTATGTTAGTAAGGTTATGAGCGTGTTGAATTGTATGAGTGATGTTATGAGGGAGGAATTAAAATCTGTTTTGATTGCTTCGATTAGGGTTTCTAGGGTTTGTTGGGTTTTAGGGTTATGGCTCGATGTCAGAACCGGGTGTCTCTATTTAGTGTCTGAGACGATGAATGATAAGTTGTTGGACTTGAGTGTTAGAGACCAGGATTGTGAAGCTCTTATGGGGAGTATTGGTGCTGAATTATGCGAGGTTTTGATCGGTTTGCAGAGGGAAGGAATCGTGTGTGGTTGTTTGGGATTATCTTGCTTTTGTTTTGATGAGTTTGGGCGGGTTCATGTTGATTTGAGTGAGGTTTTGAGGAAAGGGCGGAAGGTTCATGAGTTTGTAGTGACAGAAGTAAGACACGGACAAAAATCTGCAGACAGTGGTTCTAAAGGTGTAGAATTTGTCGATACCTTTTCGGAAATGGACGTGTTTGTTAGCCCAGAGGTGATCTGGAATTTGATTTGTAGGGAGGGTATTAAGGTGGAGAAGAACGACTCGAGTTATGCAGTTTGTAATCGTTCGGATGTTTGGTTGTTAGCCTGTGTTCTGCTCAAGCTTGTCGTTGGAAATGAATTCGTTGAATGGATCTGTAATTACTTGAAAGCGGTCTTTGATGGAACCAGTGACATGTATTCTGAGTTTGTCGATAAGGTGAAACTGAGCTTTAAAACTACAGTGGGTAGTGGGTCGGATTCTCTGCTGGAAATTTTGGTTAAATGCTTGGATTATGATCCCGAACACAGACCTGGTCTCGTTGATGCGTGGAAGAGTATCAAAACATTGAGTGACCGCCCTTATATGAAAAATGCTGTGAGATTTAATATGACGGTAATGGAGGACACTGACCAATGCTTGGCACTAAGTGAGTTATGCATCGGTTCAAGTCGTGTAGGGAATAAATTGAGTACACCCAACTTGAGCAAGGAGTGTGACGACGAAGTGGAACCTAGTCAGGTTGGAGAAGTTAGAGTAGATGATGTTGTGGAGGGGTTAGTTGCTGGCAAATTGCATTGTAAGGATTTAGTTGGACATCTGGATTGTATCACGGGATTTTGTGTTGGAGGTAATTGTTGTACTTTGCTTTGTCTTCTTATCTTTCATGTTCGGCATTGCTACTCATACATTAACATGTCCGTACCAGCCAAATTATGTGCCTCAATGGGTTGTAACAATTATTTGACTTTTTATTTTTGTGCCATCGAATTTTCTTATTCGCATGCAGTTACTTTGTCTTGATTACGCTCGATTACATTGTACTCCCTTTTTTCCCGATTTATATTTGTCCCCCTTTGATTAGGGCGCATATTTTAAGACCCAATGACAAATGACAATATATCAATATTATCTCTTGACATTAAGAATTCATAGGTGGTGTTTTCAATGACCTTTGTCGTTTCTCACCGCTTTAGGAAGGCTATAATATGGAGTACGCTACGCCTCTTGCATTTCAACCAAAACTGAATGGGGACAATTTATTTTGGGATATAAGAAAGGAAATGAGGATGTAATAAATGGAGTGGAGGAAGTACCAAAGAAGCTATCAGTGTGACATTCATGAGTGCATCGTTATGTTCCTCTTAGGAAATGCTTTCGTGTGTTAAGAGTATTTAAGACGAGAATGTGGTCTCAGAATCTTGGTTGAATTGGCCTTTGTGAGGTGCTCTTTTATGGTCACCAGGACTCACCACTAGCTTAATAGATAAAGACAAATATGTTCTTTTTGTGCTAATGTGGGATTCTTAAGTTCCTTACTCTTCTGATTTCTATTGTCTAAAAACGTTTCATCAAGATACTGTCATATGCCTTGGAAATTATGTTCATGGAGGGCAGCAGTGGGACCACATTCTTTCTGGTCAAATGTCCTAGTATTTTATGCTGATTCTGTCTAGGAGCTGTATGATGCGTTGATATAGTACTTCTTTGGGAATGTTTTAGCCTAAAATTTACTCGTTATGTTATGTTTACCTCATTTTGTGGATCGTAAATTATGTTGTTTCTCTTTTGTAGGGGGGTTTCTGTTTAGCTCTTCCTTTGATAAAACAGTCAACGTATGGTCTTTGCAGGTATACAATTTGTTGATGCTTAGTAATGATGCGTGGTCCAATTTTTGGATCAACTCATCAAAGTAGTGATTTAAGCAGTGGCATATCATGCATTTTTTTAAAAATATCTCTGACTGGATAAGGATAATAGTATTAAATGAGGAAGAGTTTTACCCTAGCAGTACTGCTATCAAATATCTTTTTCTTGTGAGTTTTCATGTTGCAACCCCATATTTTATCAAATTTGTTCGCTGTAATGCCAACACGCCCAGTTAAGGGCATGGTGGTCGGTATAGTTTGTATGATATGATACATATTTCAAGTACACAATATGCACACAGATTTTAACAAAATACCACTGTAAGACATAATACGGATACTTTATCACTTCATCGTTTGCTGTGGCTGATCGAATTCAACTGAGGTTCTGGGACTTCTTTTTATACACCATTGACTTCTAGTCATTTTAGTATTTCACCATAGCAAGACTTGAATGATAGATAGCTTTTCCAAGAACTTCACTGTTGTTAGCTTTTGATTTTTGGTTTTTTTAGAATAGTAGAGTGAGGTTTTAAGCTTCTGGTGTAAGAAGGTTTCTTTATGAGATACATCCGGTTTCTTAATTGCACCTGTATTTATGTGCTTATCTCTATTTTTGTGGTCTCATTGTGTTCATGACATTGCCTTCAATTCTCGTGTCTTGACTGCCTTCTAGCTTTGAACTGTATGAGTAGTCAGAACGACAACATTTTTATTGCCATTTCTTCTCTTCTTCCTGTAACAGTAGTCCCCATTTTATCCTCTGGCTCTCATTCAATTGCCATATGCACCACTACTCTTCCTTTTGTTTAATATAGCTGATAATGACGTATCAAATTTCTAACTCAAGCTAATCTAAAGCCAAAGTGGGCAGACAAGAAAATGTGTTCACCTCTTGACAAATACAGTATACTATATTGAGCTGGATGCCTTGAGTGAAAAATGTATTTTTTTTTTACCTTCTAGGCTTCATGTGTATGGTAGATTGTTAACGTGGAGTAATTCTTTGTTTCCAAATTTGTATCAAGATTGATTCTGGATAAATTAGCTTAGTAATTTGTGTTTTAACATGTCCAGGATTATACACTTGTGCATACATTTAGAGGGCACGAACACAAAGTTATGGCCATGTGTTTTGTGGATCAAGAAAAGCCGTTGTGTATCAGTGCTGATAGCGGCGGCAGTATATTTTTGTGGGAAGTAACTCAGCCATTTGGTCAAAAGCCCTTGAAGAAGTGGTCTGAAGAAAAAGATTGGCGTTATAGTGGTATTCACGCACTGGCTTTTTCTGAGTCTGGATATCTTTACACTGGCAGTGGTGACAGATTGATAAAAGCTTGGTCATTGAAGGTTAGTAGTCTTTACTGATTTTTGAAGGCTTCAAGCATACATGACTGATTTCAACAGCTAGTCTTATTTTTAGGCTAATATATTGCTCATCCGTCAGGATCAAACGATGTTGTGTAGTATGGAAGGTCATAAGTCGGTAGTTTCTACCTTGGCGTTGAGCAATGGGGTTCTTTACAGCGGAAGTTGGGATGGAACTGTTCGGTTGTGGTCTCTCCATGATCACAGTCCTCTGGCTGTATTCAGTGAGGACAAACCTGGGCCTGTGTCCTCTGTACTTTGTCTTCGTGCGGAAGAAAACATGGTCATTGCAGCTTATGAAAACGGCCATCTGAAGGTATTGAGTTCTCTTTACCTGTTTCATCTGTGATTTGATGTCTACGTTAGCTTCAACATGATTATCCTAGTAGGAAGCGGGGAATTACGTTCCTTTCCTTGTATATTTGTAGTGATATCGCCGTCGAAAGCTGATTGCTACTACATTTTCTTTTCAACTTCTCAATTTTCAATTTTTTTTATGATGCTTGAGTAAAAAAAAAGACCAGCACAATGTTTTATGAATGCCTCGTTGGCTCATGCTTTCTTTATCAACAACTCGGTTAATAGATGGATATAATTCTTGAATAAATCTGTGACAAAAAATATTTTTAATAGCAAAATAATCATCTAATATGATTTAACAGAAGAAATGTTAGGGTAAAATATCTACAATAAATGGTGATTGACTCGTTCAACACAAACTTTAAAAGAATGGTTTATGCCCTCAATGCGCTAGCCAAAATGCCTATCCAGCACCCAGAGGAACACCTATGTTGCATGAGGCACACCTAAGGTGCACTGAAGTCACATTATAAAGCAATTTGTATATCTTTTCTTAGTCCTTCTGTTGTAGCTTTATGTTCTCCCGTTTATTGCATGTTATATCTCTTTGATAAAGGAAGAAAGGGCATTTGTTCGCAAAATGCAAGCTGTTTGCAATTTGAGTGCTCTTCGTGTGCATAAGTTGTTTGTTTTTGCCTCTTACCCCATCGTGCCTTGGAACCCCATCGTCTTGATGGGCCGAACACCTTCTTCAACTAAGATTCAGCTTATCTTTGATAGCTAATTGTCAAAGAAGTCTACTGCATTGCTATCAAACAATAATCAGATTATTCGAAGTTATTTATAATTGAACAATCTATGTCATATTCTGTGCGGTTTCATCATGGACCTATGCTCACCTCTTTCTCGAATAAAGTGGAATGGGAATAGTTCTCTTGCACTTTGGCATCAATATTTTCCACTAAACTTGTACTTTGATATCGATATTTACCACTAAACCATACGATTTGTCATCTGATTTTGTATGTCGTACATCTACGGCACACTTAAAAGAGCTAAAATAGTCTTTATCTCATATGAAATCGAATTCGCATACAGCTGTACAGCCACTTTTCTGATTTGCATGCCATGACATTGCACTGTATGCCTTGTGTTCTCGGGGGGAGCCACGCCTTGCCTTTATGTCTTTTGGTTGTGCCTGAAATGAGGCTTTTGGTGGTCTTATTGGCGCATACCAAGGACGCTCCGCTGTGCCACAGTTAGACACTTTGGTTACAAGGCTGCTCCTCTCTGTTGTCACTTACGGAGTATTGTTTTAGTAATTTCTTTATAGAAGGTTTGTAACTAGTTTTCCCTATATATTAATACATCCTCTGTAAAAACCTAAAACCTCTCTCTTTCCCATGGCGAAAAAGAAGGGGAATGGTAAATTTACTAAAAATCCTACTAAATCTGTCACTAAGTCTTCATCTGCTTCGATCAAGCTTCCTTCTGTCCCTGCTACGGGTAAACACAAATCGATTGCGTCTTCTCAAGTGGTGGATATACACCTCGATGATGAATCCTCGACTGAATCTGTTGGAGAATTGGATCTTGATGCGGAACTTGGGACGATTCCTGAGGAGCCTACTAACACCTGGACTGTGGTGGGGAAGGTTGGTGAGTCTTCTATGCTGAAATTGTCTCATGATGATGTATCTGATGAAATTGCGTACTGGTCCACTGCGATCTATGGGTATATCCTTGGTGCTAACCCTCCGGGGGAAGTGATTAAGGGTTTTGTCAACAGAGTGTGGGGTCAGTATAAGTATGAAAAAGTCTCTTTCCTGAACAATGGGGTTTTTGTTGTGAAATTTCCCTCTCTTGATCAGGTCAATGCTGTACTAAATGGTGGTTGTTATCTATTTGATAACAAGCCGGTGATTGTGAAAGCATGGTCCCCTGATGCGAAACTTGAGAAAGAAGCTGTGGATTATGTGCCTGTTTGGGTTAAAATTCATAAGCTGGACCTGAAGTTCTGGGGTGCTCGATGTTTGGAGAAGATTGCAAATCTGATTGGCACTTTCAACAAAGTGGATATGTCTACAGAACAGAAAACTAGACTGGGCTATGCTCGAGTGCTGGTTGAATTGAAATTGGGGAAGGAATGTGTCAACAGAATTCAATTCTTGGATGAAAATGGAGTGTTGGTATCATGCTTGGTTGAATGCGAATGGCTGCCTGTGCAATGCTCTTCTTGTAAAGGGTATGGGCATAGAGGTGAGTTTTGTCGAAAGAAGGATAAGAAAATGTGGAGGCCTAAGGTACAGGAGAAGGTTGTACAGCCTACTGTTCCAGTCATTACTGTCCCAGTCATTACTGCCATTGAAAAGAGCTCTGCTGTGAATCCAGGATTGATAGCTACCCCTGCTAAAATTCTGAGTGATATGAGTGCATCTAGTAGTGTGATGAGGTCACCTCCTAGGGGTACGTTTGTAGAGGTTTTGACATCTGTGGTGCAAGCTCCTAAAAGCTGTATTGGGGGAACTATTCCACCTGATATAGGTAATGGATAAGCTTGGATTTTGGAATGTGAGAGGTCTTAATAGACCTAATAAGCAGTCAGAGATCAACTGGTTTTTGACTCATAATAATGTTAGTATTTTTGGTCTACTAGAAACTAAGATTTCTGCAAATTCTCTAAGTAAAGTAATGTCAGTTTTTACTTCAAAGTGGTCTTTATGCACCAATACTAGTACTCATAAAGGTGGAAGGATTTGGCTTCTATGGGATCCTCATGTTGTTGAGGTGGACATTAAGATGATTGATGCACAATGTATTGTGGTTGAAGTGTGGGATAAAGTGCTACACAAAGCTATGCAGATTACTATGGTATATGCCTTCAATACTATCCAGGAGAGAACTAGGTTGTGGAGTCTGCTTCAACTTTTCAGTCACTATGCTGGTGCTTGGCTTGTTTGTGGAGACTTCAATAATGTTTTAAGGGCTAATGAGAGGTTGGGAGCTGAGGTCTCAGTCCAGGAGATTGCTCCTTTTCTGAATTGTCTAAGCTCTAGTGGTTTGAATGAATTACCCACTCAAGGGGCGTTTTTCACTTGGTCCAACAAACAAGTTGGAGCAGCTAGGGTCTGTAGCAGGATAGATAGAGTCCTGGTCAATGATAAGTTCATTACTGATTACTCATCTGCAACTGCTACGTTTCTACCAGAAGGTCTATATGACCATTGCCCTTGTTTGATCACTTTGGTGAAGGAAGATGTGTCTAGGGCTCCAAGATTTAGATATTTTAACATGTGGAGTATGGATCTTTGATTTTTAAGCAGTGTGCAGGATGTTTGGAGCAGATTTGTGTTTGGAACACCAATGTTTAGGGTGGTTACTAAGCTTCAATGTATGAAACAGATGTTGAGAGCCTTGAACAAGAACACCTTCTCTAATATTGAGAGTTCAGCTGAGGTTGCTATAAAAGCCCTAACTGATATTCAAGTTCAGCTTCAGCAAAATCCTTTGAATTCCACTCTTGTAGATATGGAGAAAGCAATGAGACTAGATGCCACCTCTTAAGGAATGCGAAGGAGTCTTTTCTCGGACAAAAGCAAAAGCACATTGGATGGCTCAGGAGATAGGAATTCCTCTTATTTCCATAAATGTATCAAGGCAAGAAGAGTACATAATAGGGTTCACAACTTAATGGATATGCATGGGAGACTTCAGGATACTAGAGATGGTATTCAGAAGGCATTCACTGAATACTTTCAGTCCATTTTGGGCAGCAGTAAAAGGGTGAAACCCATTCATGTTGGGACAGTAAGGCAGGGTCCTCTTGTGCTTGAAGAGGATTGGCCTCAGTTGATTGCAGTTCCTAATAATGATGAGATTAGAAAGGCTATTCTTAGTATTCCAGATGATAAAGCGCCTGGCCCAGATGGCTACACAAGTAAGTTCTTCAAAGATGCTTGGGAAGTGATAGGGGATGATGTTTGCTTAGCTATCCAATCCTTTTTCAAGTCTGGGAAGTTACTTAAACAGACCAATGCAACTTTGATTACTTTGATTCCTAAAGTGGCATGCCCAAAATCAGTCTCCGAGTACAGGCCTATTGCATGTTGCAACATTCTGTCGAAATGCATCTCCAAGCTTCTTTGTAATAGAGTTGGTCTGGTTCTTCCTGAAATTATCAGTCCAACTCAGAGTGCTTTTGTGAAAGGAAGGCAAATAGTTGAAAATGTGTTGATCTGTCAAGACCTTGTCAAGCTTTATACAAGGAAATCTTGTTCCCCTAGATGTTTGCTCAAAATTGACCTCAGGAAAGCATACGATTCAGTTGAATGGCAGTTTGTAGAAGACATGTTGAGGGCTCTCAACTTCCCACCTCATCTGGTTACTCTGATAATGGCTACTGTAAGGAGTCCTTGGTACTCTTTGACAGTCAATGGGGATTGCTTTGGTTTCTTTAAAGGGGAGAGGGGCTTGAGACAAGGGGACCCTCTTTCCCCCTTATTGTTTACCATTTGTATGGAATATCTATCTAGAATCATGGTGGTTGTGTCCAACAAGAAGGGTTTCCGTCATCACTCATTGTGTGCAAAACTTAAACTGACACACTTATGTTTTGCTGACGATTTGCTTATGTTTTCAAGGGGAGATGCATATTCTGTTAAAGTAATGCTCAGTGGTTTTGCAACCTTTTCTAAGGCATCGTGGTGGTCATGAACACAAATTAAATCGACCTATATTGTAATGGCATTCCTCAACAGCATCCTTGACAAAGATAATCAAGTTTTCTCGATTCAAGAAAGGAGAGCTTCCTTTAAATACTTGGGAGTTCCAATCACCCAAGAGGCTTTCAAGTAGGGATTGCTATTTCTTGAGTGAAAGGATTTGCACTAGAATCTGCAGTTGGGGTCTGAGGAAGGCATCTTATGCAGTAGGCTCACACTTGTTAACTCTGTTCTTAATAGTCTTCATCGTATTGGGCTTCAATTTTTCATTGCCATCTCTTTGTCATGGCCAAGGTGATCTCCATTTGCAGAAACTATTTATGGGATGGAAGTGAGGAATATCACAAGGCGCCTCTCGTATCTTGGGATAATGTTTGTCAGAAAAAATGTCATGGTGGTCTAGATATTATACATTGCCAGAAATGGAATATCTCAGCCCTTGGGAAGTATGTTTGGTGGTTAGCAGAGAAGAAAGACCACCTTTGGGTCAAGTGGGTAAATCACCTATACCTGAAAGGGGGAGATTGGTTGGAGTACCAGCCACCAATCACAGCTAGTTGGGCCTGGCGACAGATTTGTAAAGTTAAAACTTGGCTCAAGCCAGGTTACGTTGGAGGGAGATGGAATAGTGCTGATGGTGTCTACACTATCAAGCATGGTTATACATGGCTGATTGGAGAAAAAGCAAAGGTGAGTTGGGCTCACATTGTTTGGCATCGCTTTAATGTGCCAAAATGGTCCTTTATTGTGTGGTTAATGAGGCAAAATCGGCTGCTAACTTTAGACAGACTTGCTTTGTTTGGTGTTTCTACAACTGGGCTCTGTTTTTTCTGTGGAACTGTTACAGAAAATTGCGCACATCTATTCTTTGATTGTGCTTTTAGCTCCCTATGCTTGATGGCATTGGAAGGTTGGCTTGGCTGGAAGTTAACTCAAGGCAAATGGAAGAACTTACGTAGAAGACGTGGATGCTCTAATTTTCAGGCCAATGTATGTGGGGCTGCTGTGAATGGACTGGCGTATGCGATCTGGCATAGTCGAAATGTTTGTCGCTTGGAGATACAGGTGCCTCATCCCTTGGTGTTGGTGCAACAAGTGAAGACTCTACTCTTACTCCGACTTAATAGCTTGGAATTAGGGAAATTACCTAGAAAAGATGATGTATGGTTTCAATCTTTAAGTCGTGTATGAGTGAGTTGCTATTTCCTCCTTTATGAGTATGTTTTGTATTACACTATAATGTAATGGTTATTGGTATCAATATATCTTACCTTTTACCAAAAAAAAAAAATACATCCTCTGTCCATCAGTTTTCCTACTCTTTTGATGGTCTATCAATATTCTTCATATTTTTACCATTTTGTACTTTCTTCTCAAAAATTCTTACGTTCTGTTTAACTCAAGTTTAAGTAGGAATATTATTAGTAAAATGAGGTAGTAATTTTTTTTTTCTTTACAAAAACACAAATACTGGCTTCTAATTTGACAGGGGTTTGGAGTTCATGGGAAATAAGAAAAAGCTACTTTTTCTTTGAGATCGACTTCTTTAGATAAGGGTTTATACCTTAAGTTTATAAAGGCGCGCCTCAAGTGGCCTAAGGTTTGCCTTGGATGATGCACTAGCCAAAACGCCTTGGTGCATTTTAGGTTCGCCTTTTGGACAAGGCTAACTTAATCGACACACTATTACGTACTATTTGTAATGTTTTCAACTAAATCTTTACTTATGCCCTTCCATTTTCCCATTATTCTCAATTTTTATTCCTTACATGTTTGTTAGCTTGAGAACTCATGAATAATGTATTTCTGCCTCAAAATTTTACAAATAAAATAGAGTGCCTCGCGTCTAAAAGGCGCGCGCCTTCGCCTTGCGTTTTTCGCCTTATCGCCTTTGGCCCCTTAACGCCTTGGTGCGCCTTGCGCCTCTTCAAGAACAGTATAATGATTTTATTGGCTTGCGGTGGGCTGTAGAAATGGAAAAAAAAAAAAAAAAAAAAAAAAAAAAATCTTTCCCGGTTTTAATAGTTGCTAGAGCGAGCTAGCGGGTGGTCTGGCAATGACTATGTTTATTTGGTATAAGATTTAGTAAACTGATTTTGACTATATGGTTAGCTAAACAAATATCTTAATAGTAAACTGAATTTGCAGATATGGATGAATGATGTTCTAAAATCATCGAAACATATTCATAATGGAGCTGCTCTTGCTCTTGCCATGGAGGAGAACTGGCTGTTCTCTGGAGGATGGGATAAGACTTTGAAAGTCCAGGTAATTGCTCTCGCATAAATGACGTACGATAGGATGCCCTTTATATTTCATTTCACAAGAAATTCCACTCTCTGATAGTGAGATATGACATTCTGCAATCAGATACGGAGTATTATAATTGCATTTCTTGACTATACCTTGATAGATAGTAAATGAAAATCCGTTGTGCGCTATACTGCTATGTGAACAAAAATTAGAGCAATGATCCATTTGTCATGATTTGAGCTACTAGAGATCAAAACTCTTATATTTAGAAATTATACTAGCGTTGTACCTGCATATAGCTTGACTCATTATGTTCATCAAATTTACCTGCATATAGGCGGAATTGAGATCTCATTCAAATTATACTAACGTTGTACCTGCATATAGCTGGAATTGAGATCTCATTCAAAGCAATAGATACCCCCTCCTATTCACTATGTTCATCACATTTACCTTTCTGAGAGTTAAACTTTAAAAGTTTGACCCAAAATATTTTAAAATGTATAAATATTGAAGTACAATGATAGGCTAGTCACATTGGTCGTCAAAGCATCTTTCATGAAATTATACTTCCAACGAAAAAAAGTCATGTATAGACAGACAAAGGAAAAGATGGTCAAAGGGTGATATTATGGATGAACATTGTGAGTAGGAGTATCAAATCACTTTGTATATTATATGTGGATGATTTGATCAGCAAGGAACAACAATAACTGGGAACTGGTTTGATTGTCTTTCTTTGAGGAGGCGGCGAAACATAATCAATTTAAGATCTATGTTTTTTATCCGCTGAATTAAACCCTAAATGTGTTGGTTTTCCATATTTGTCCTCTGCTGTTTGAAAGGTAGATGCATATTGCCATTTGGTATAGTACTTTTTCAACGCCTTCTATACGCACTCATGCTCTCTTCTTTCTGGAATAAAGAAAATCCTGTGGACTAGTTGATGGTGCCCGTTGAATTAGGTGTTTTCTATATTAGGCCCCTGTTTCTTTCATGATAACTATAGTTTTGCGTATTGAATCTCTCACTAAAGTCAAATGGACTTAAAAATATTTGATGTACGGAGTATCATTCAGTTTTTTAGTCATTCATGTACAATATATGGCTGTCCGTCCAATCACATGGCTGCTTTAATTCAGGAAGTAAAAAGAGCTGAAGCTGAAACTGACATTCGAGACATTGGATCTATTGCTTGTGACTCCGTGATAACCGCTTTGATGTATGTGGAAGGGATCCTATTTGTTGGATATGCTAATCGACTGATCAAGGTAAACCTATCATTCTATTTATGTGTGGCAATTGTCTTTTCTGTTAAAAGTTTCGTTGGATACATATCAACTTTGTATACCAGCGGTTGTACCCGCATATAGTCCGACCTTCAGCTATAAAGAATATTCTGTGACCTTTCAACGTGGATTTTGACCACAGATTTCACAACAAAGACTATCTTCCTATTATGATATTGATGGTCAAAGATAACATTGTGAAGTAAATATGTTGAAATGAAATAAAATAATTTTGTTAAATATACATAAATCTTACGGATAATTGTTAAGCTCCCTTTGTTACATAAAACTCCTTCCATTGGAATAGGCAGTATCTTTTTCCGAAATCTTTCTCACTTAATTTCGAATAATGCAAGAAAGCGTATTGGAATGCAGTAGTTGTTTCAGGCTGGTCTAACTGTCCACGTAGGTAGAGAGACGAGTCAGATAGTTGGCCAATGTTAGCTCGACAAGTAAATCCATTCATGGGTTTTTTTCCGTCGTGTTTTAGGATTACACATTCTCATTCAACAACTAGTGTCATGACCGTCACAGCCTACCGATTGAATATGTAATTCTATTCATAGCTGCTGTCTTGCCTGTGTAGACCCTTTTAACCTGTTATCTAGTTACTTCGTCCTGCCTAAGTTACAATGTTTACCCGTAAGTAAGTTAAAAGCGTAGTTAATTTGACGTAAAATGGAGTGGGGGTTTAACTTTGGCATTGTTATGCGTTAGTATCACTTATTTGTTTATTTTCATGTCCCTTCTCAGGCGTTTTGTTGTCGATAGTGATCAAGGCATGAAATCTTTGACGGCCGACAAGAGGGCGCAGCATGAGTTAGCATCTTTACTTAAGTTCATGTATAAACTTTAATACGGAGTACCTAAAAAGCTTGTAAATACATTTGTGTATACGTCATGAAAATAAATTTGTTGGGCATTCCGTAAATAGTAATGTAAATATTGAGGCATAGAAATAACTTAGGATACCCTAATTTTCATATGTGACAATTGTATAACAAAATTATTGTGAGATCAATCTTCTAATAATCCATTACAACTATGCATATAATGATCGCGCCTGTGTCATAATAGTTGCGAGTAATACATTTACGTTATGATCACATAGTCGTATGTACTCCATTTATATGACTGTGAGTTTTAATTGGTACGGGGAGTTTAGCGGGAATTCACAGCTTTTTTAAGGAAATGATCATTTCTAGTTATTAATATAACTTTACTATTATAATTTGTTACTACACATTTTTACATTAATTTTACGTGAGATGATTTACAAAGTGACTAAATTAGTATATTTTGATATGTTTTAAAATCATGAGGATGTGGTTTTGGTATATTCAACTTTTTCTCATGCGCGAGAATGTGGTTTTAAAATCGTATATTTGATACTCCGTATGTTTTAAGATCATAAGTTGAAATGAACAACCAAATAAAAAACTAAAACATGTTATAAATTTGTTGAAAATGGTCGCATGTGTTGTGTATAATCAAGAGAAAATAGTAGGCAAATACTTGGATAGACTAAGTCTTGATTTAATGCTATTTTTAATTGGTAGATTACTAGATTTGGTAAAATCTGCTATTGTACGTATTTAAATTTGATGTCGAAGTAGAATCGAAAAAATATATTCTATCCTATCTAATACGGAGTAATTTGTTTATCTTTTAAAAATGAATGATACAATCATACAACTAAAAACAAAAAGAAAGTGGTGGTTGCTCATGTGAAATTTAGGTTAACCTGAAAGTATGCAACAAAGTGTGAGGTCCAGGCTCAAATTCCACCTGAAACCAAAAAGAATAAAAAAATCAGCCTTTTGCCATCGCAGCTCAGTGTGCCATACATGGTACATGTGGTGGTGCGGGAATGCATGTACGGGGGGACTCAACCCCCTCGTCATCAAAAAAAAAAAAAAAAATTAACTAACACGGAGGAAAGATTTCCTATTAATACTTCGCAAACTGGTAAAAAGTGTAGGAAAAATTAGAGTGTTTTGTCTTATGTGTACAAGTGAACGAGTATTTGACCCGGTTTAAGCTTAAGACGAATCCGTCTTAAGAGAAGAGACTTATTGTCAAATACTCAAATGATTTGATGAATACCTGATGTCTACTACTCTGTAATAAAAAGAGAGAATATTCTTAAAATAAGTGAGTGAGGTTAGACGTTTGTTTGTTGTCGGCCTAAATAAAAAAAAAAAAAAAAAACACACATGAAAACAAAAGATGCTCACCAAACAGCCACCTCACACTTTTTTTTAAAAAAATGACATTGCATAAGTAATACTCCTCTCTCACCTGATCATCAATAAATTTCATTCATATATTTGATTCACTCCACTTTTCTTTTAAATATTTTTCAACTCTTTAATTTACTCTTTTGTGCAACTTTTTTTTTTTTTTTTCATTTGTGTTAGGTTTTACCAAACTCATGGGTTGTTGCTCATGTTCAAGTTTACTTGATAACCCTGATGTCTATGACCCTAATAATAATAATAATAATAATAATAATAATCCCTCTTCTGTTTCTAAATCAGGTAAATTCTTCTTTTATAAACTCTGCAATTTCTGTTTGTTTGTTGGTTGGTTGGTTTTACTTTGTTTCTTTGATCATCTTATGTTATGTATTCGGTTTCGCTTTAAGTAAGTCTCCCGTAAGACCAATATATGGAAGGTTTATCGTTGTGTCCACACTTCAGAGCCTAAATGGACCTTCCTTTGAGGGACATGTTAGAGTATAAACAGCTTAAACTTTTGATTGTTTCTGCAGCTTCTTTGATGTACTCTCTACAATTTCCGTTTATTCCTGTGACAAAATGCACAATTTAAATGCAAATGAAGAAAGTGAGGTAGTTTGAAAAATAAAACGGGTTTGTTAAATTTTTTTTAAAAAAATGCATTAGTCAAATAAAGTTGGATTGTGTGGGAAAAATGAGGTAGTGTGAAAAATATTAGGGAGTCCCAAAACCAATTGGCAATAGGAAGTGTAGCCCCTAGACTTATATAGTACTCAAGTCTCTTTAATTTGGTCGATGTGGGACATTACATGTGGAGTTCTTCTTCACATAGGCCTTGTGATAAAAGGTCACGGGTTTGAATCTCATCCACGCTTCAAGCCCAAAACACATTCGCGTGAGGGGGCGTGTTAGAGTATATAATCGATCTTGGGCCTCCAACCATCAATTTAAACTTTTGGTTGAGTTGGTTCCTGACATCAATCATCAAATTTGCCCTATACTCTCTTCTGGTGAATTGTTATATTTGGTAAAAAAAAAAAATTGAACCAAGGAATAATTGATAGGTGTTAGAACCACAAACGTGCCTGGGTCACGCCCATACAACATGGAGAATGTCCGTTTCATTATCCGTATGAGGCTCTAACCCAAAACCAATTGGCAATGGGTAGAGTACTCTTTTAGTTTATAAGCTAGACAACCTTCTTATATTTCAACGATGTGGAACCTTACATGTGGAACTTCCACATGTAATTTTGTTCTCGACATATTCCTACGAAAAGTAAAGTTAAGTTGAAATCACTAATTTTGTCCTCGACATATTCCTAAGAAAAATTTGAACATTTGTTTTGCTGACAAGCCTGAAATTTGCTGTAGTTGGCGATCATTGAAAGAACTGTGTGAGATTTATCTATGCTAATTCGCTCGTCCCCGATTGACTCTTGAATGCACTCGACTAACAAACAACTGGAATTTATGGTGAATTGTTATTTATAGAGAGGAGAAGAAAAAATTCTGCTGCAGACCAAAAGGAATCATCTCATGATTCAGGATCTTCAAGTACTCGGATAGTTGCACAGACATTCTCATTTCGTGAGTTAGCTGCTGCTACTAAAAATTTTAGACCAGAATGCCTTCTGGGAGAGGGAGGTTTTGGTAGTGTATATAAAGGGCGATTAGAGAGTACTAACCAGGTTCGACGACTTTTTCTATATCTATTTTATACTCCATCTGTTATCTACCCATGTATCGTTGCTACGTGACGCTCCTGTCTCAGTTATCTAGCATCGGATTTAGCTTATCCCGTGACATGCTAGTATTCTTTAACAATGCTGTCATATGTTTAGCAAGGTTGCCTAATTTATAGTACACTTGATACTAATACATTATACAGATGTGTTGTTCTCTTTTGAAAGATTCTTCGTAACATTACTGGAATTTGAGAGGGGAGAATTCATTTTAAAAGAATTTGAGAAACTGCTGATACCTACATAGTGCACTTCTTTTTCTTAGAGACTTGGACTAACATTGCAATCTATGCACTTCGCTAGCCAAAATCATAATGAATGCTTGATACGATCAGCGTGTCAGTTGATAGTGATCACCGTACTTAACATTATTTCTCCATTGAGTCCTTTATTTATGCGTCATATTCTTGCAGGTCGTAGCTATCAAACAACTTAATCCAAATGGATTGCAAGGAAACAAAGAGTTTCTTGTTGAAGTATTGATGTTGAGCTTAGTGCATCATCCCAATCTTGTCAATCTTATCGGCTATTGTGCTGATGGTGACCAAAGACTTCTAGTCTATGAGTACATGCCACTTGGATCATTGGAGGACCATTTACACGGTAAGAGCATCTCATGAGAACGGAAATGAATTCAGCAAGGTCCTCTCAAAAAGTCGAAATTCGCTCTGTTTGTCCTCGTTTTCAATCATTCCATCTACGACGTTGCTTGTGCAGATCTTCCCGCTGGAAGAAAGCCGTTGGATTGGAGTACGAGAATGAAAATTGCGGCAGGAGCAGCCAAAGGACTAGAGTATTTGCATGATAAAGCAAAACCCCCTGTCATATACCGTGATTTGAAGTGCTCCAACATTTTGTTGGGTGAGGAATTCCACCCTAAACTCTCGGATTTCGGCTTGGCAAAACTTGGGCCTGTCGGGGATAATACACATGTGTCAACGAGGGTTATGGGAACCTATGGATATTGTGCTCCAGAATATGCAATGACCGGTCAACTGACTCTCAAGTCAGATATCTACAGTTTTGGGGTGGTTCTTCTTGAAATTATTACGGGCAGAAGAGCAATTGACAATTCAAAAACAGGAGTAGAACAGAACCTTGTTGCTTGGGTAAGACACTCTTGTGTTTTTCTTTTCTCTTTTCGTTGCAATTCCAAACTCCAAACTGCCTGTTCCTCATATTTCTGTGTCTATTTTGCTTGGATTTACGTCACGAGGTTGAGGTTTCTTAAGCTGACCACTTGTTTAGTCCACTTAGGACCTAGGACCCGTTCTCATCATCTTATATTTTTTTTCTTCGTTTATCAAACATTTACGAGTTACGACCACTTCAGGATTTTGTCATGTCGTTGCTTTTGCTCTGCATCTAGACTCTGGTTTTAGTTTAGTTTAGCTAGTTGTATCCGTCGTTCGTAAAGTCTGATGTACCTTTCTCCATCCATACCTTTTGAAGAATGACACAGATGACAAGAGTCTCTTCGTAATTAATATTTTTTATTCCGTAGTAATTGACCTCTTCCCTTCTCTTCGATTAAAGAAAAAAGAATATTTACAGTACTGAAAATTTTGTTGCTTCAATTAATTTTTGTGCGTGTCACGTGGCTGATTTCATGGATGGACAATCCAAATCTTCATTTTAAACCCAACAACATGAAATTAACTCCACGGTAGTCGTGTTTGACATTCCACACCATGCTGCGTCCGACACTCACGCCTGAGTGAGAGATGACTTAGTCTTTGATCATTGCATTAGCAATGCTTTTGTTGTTTTAATGCTTAGTTGTGATATTAATTGCTGAAAATTTGTGAGAAACAATGAAAATGATCATACATAACACCATCGTACTTGATAATAATGGCTAGGGGTGATAATATATGAAGAAATTTGGTGTTTCCAACTGATTACCTCCCATTCATTTCTATTAGCGCAAAATGCATTAAGATTCCTTGGTATGCTCATGACACGAGCACGAGACCCGTCATTATTGATACTGTGATTGCGACTCCAAGGATTTCCTAGTTCCTTTTGTGTAGTGAACATTGGTTTCCGTATATGTACTTATGCGAAGCGTTCGTTGTTAGACAGTATTTGGCTTCGGGATTAACTAATGCAGAATGAATACAGGCAAGACAATTGTTAAGGGACAGAAGAAAGTTTATGCAGATGGCAGACCCAGCTTTGGAAGGTCGTTATTCTTCTCGAGCACTTTATCAAGCTTTAGCCATTGCAGCGATGTGCGTGCAAGAACAACCCAGCTTGCGACCTATTATAGCTGACGTTGTCACGGCATTGACGTACCTTGCTTCTCAAAAATACAATCCGCAGAGCCGTTCTGGTAGAAGCTCTGACATGACTGAATATCCTAGACATAGCAGGGATAGCTACGATAACTTCAATAACTTTAATGGTGACAGTCATGGATCTTAGACTGAGTTTTCATAGAAGCTTCAAGCAAATATCTTCCACATATCCTCATGATGCAATTGGGTGTTCATTGTCGCAATTCACCGTGGCTCTTTTTTGTTGGTCATATAAGCCGCTTAGCCTGGTATCGGCTAATATAGATTGGCATCAGTCATGTATCCGTCATATGCCTTGTCATGTTGTGCCTCTAGAGGTCAATAGTTGATATCGTGTCCTAGGCCTATTCTTAGTCGTCTTGTGTCCATAGTTGTGTATAAGGATTTTATCACATTTTGCATATTTTGAAATGTATTTTACGGGAGTGTTGATACGCGATTCTGAATTTATAATGTAATTATGTGATGAAATTCCGTTTACTAGAAAGAATTTGTTAGAGAATTGGGCCTAGGGTTTTGGATAACACCATCGAAGAGGCAGCGTGTTTGCATAACGAAAGCAGTGATATTAAAACGGACATCTCGAGAGACAAACACTATCGACGTAGCATGATCATAGGTTTTACATCCCTTCTTATTGTGGGGATAGCCAACAAATGCACACTTACTATTAGCAATACTACTAAAAATATTAGCAAACAAAAGACTCAATCAATTAATAGACAAGAAAATCAATTACCTCCCCAAATTAAGTAATTAGAGGTGTATTCATATCGCAATTAGAAATGTGTTCATATTGTAAATATAGCAAGTTGTATATTCTCACGTTAAGTAGCCCTATTTAGCTCCTCCTTTTCTCTATTGTATATACTGTACAAAATCCATTCAATTATATACAATATATTCTACCTTAAGTATTATATGGTATCCAAGGGCTCTCATCGATCCTCAAAACACAACCTTCACTCACGTCGTCACACCTTTAAACGAACCACCACCACCATCTTTCCACCGCCTGCTGTCATGGCCACCCACGACAACAATGTTGCCAACCCGCTTGACAACTCGGCACCCCTCACCTCCCCATCTCTCAGCCATTGTGTCAAACTTAACCCTCAAAGTTACTCTTCTTGGCACTCTCAATTAACCCACATTCTCTTTGGCTATAGCCTTCTTGGCTTCCTTGACGGGAGCCACCCACCACCCACTGAAACCATCACTGGTGAGGACAAAACCGAGATCTAAACCCAGCCTACACCACGTGGCTCAAACAAGATGGCCTCATTTTGGGCGCTCTATTGGGCACCCTGTCCAAGGCCGTTCAACCCCTTATCGTTCGAGCCACCACCTCAAAAGAGGCATGAGACATCCTGGCCCCCACCTATGTGAACCCTTCCTGTACTCACATACTTGGAGTCACAGTCCGTCTTGAATCGATTACCAAAACAATTGAACAATCCATTACGGACTACATGAACGCCATTAAAGCGTGTATTGACCAACTCGCTTTAATGGGTAAAAAGCTTGACACCGAGGACATTGTATCAAAATCCTTAAAGGCCTTGATTACAATCTCTACAAACCGGTTATTGATACCGTTCGTGGTCGCGAAAACCCAATCTCGTTCGAAGCACTTCATGAAAAATTCTTGCAACATGAACTTCTACTTAAACAACAAACCACCACTTATATTTTTCAGCCCTCTGCGAATGCTGCTCACTGTCACAACAACCACTATCGTGGCGGTCAGCTCTCCAACATTGTTGCCTACAACCACCCTAACCCCCGTTAGCCATTAGGAATTCTTAAGGGGGAAAATGATTTTATTCATTCACACACTAAAATAAAGTTACAACCACAAAATTTATAGGACTACAAAAACGTAACCGACGATATTATTAGGAACTTAAACGACACTCACTAATGACTCTATAATAAGGGACTCATAAACTCTATAATAAAGACTCATAAAACCTCTTATTGTAACTGACAAATAATTAATAATTAAGAATTTGAATCAATTCTCAACACTCCCCCTTGATTCAAAATGGTCGTATTCATATGGAGCACTTCTCTCCACCAAACTTGTGATGCACTTCTCTCACTATGACGCACTTCTCCTCACCGACTTTTTATGGTGCACATAATCACCATTGTTTTGGTGCACATAATCACCAACATCGATTTGGAGCACTTCTCTCCAATATTCTGATTAGAGCACTTCTCTCTAACGTTCTTTAATGGTGCACTTCTCACCATTACCTCCAAAATAGAGCTTCTTCTTCGACAATTTGTGCCTTATTTGGCTTCTCTTCGGACCAACAATTTTTGGCCAAGTGACCATATTTTTTGCATTTGTGACATTGGGGCTTACCTTTATGCCAACAATCATCTTCACTATGTAAGAACTTTATATTATACTTATCATATTAATCAGATCATACAACAAGCATAATAGATCGAAAATCGGAAGCGTAAAGAAACGAGCGTCAAACCTCCAGCCATTGCTTAAGGTATTCCTGATCTGCTAATAACCCAATAATC
Source organism: Dianthus caryophyllus (assembly GCA_023091065.1). Classification (NCBI taxonomy): domain Eukaryota; kingdom Viridiplantae; phylum Streptophyta; class Magnoliopsida; order Caryophyllales; family Caryophyllaceae; genus Dianthus; species Dianthus caryophyllus. Next base: position 6,989,765 of record CM041528.1, on the reverse strand, counting down.
CCACGAAATTATTTTCGGTGCTAAACCTTCACTACTCACAATATAATGGTGTATTTTTCTGTATGTGAAAGTAGGTTTAGTAACCTTTGTATTTATATACACAATGTCAGTTTTCCATTAAAACTGACCTAGAATATTTTGAGTGATTTGTTTCCAAAGAAAGATCAAATAAAATGATACAGGATCTTTTGGCGAATTGCTTCTCAAGAAAGTAGGAGAATCAGCATGGGTAGTTTAGGCCTTTTAATTAAGCTTAATGGGCCACTTAAGTTTACATTTTAATGTAATCCAACATTCTCCCACTTGGCCCATTTAACCAGAAAACCTTATATACAAATCATAGCGACGAGTTCTCATTGAGCAAGAACTAATCTTCCATGTATCACATTACACAAGGTCTTCTCACAAATCACACCAATATTTAATGAGCAAACCCTATGTTTACTCTAGGTCAACATAATGATATTTCTCAAGATATAAAAAATGTAAATGACAAAATACGTACGTGTATAACTCCAAATGAGAAAATATCCAACTGAATGAAAAGATTCAAACAACACTATAAATGTATCACAAATCGGGACCAAGTCCCATATTAGCTACATGACCCTTGAAACTTTTTATTGGCATGCCTTTAGTCAAGGGATCAGCAATCATCAAATCAGTGCTAATGTGCTCAACGATCACCTTTTCTTCTTGAACACGTTCTTTAATGGCTCGGAACTTAATGTCGATATGCTTACTACGACTTCCAGATTTGTTGTTCTTAGCCATAAAGACAGCAGCTGCATTATCGCAATACATCTTAATCGGTCGACCAATAGAGTCCACGACTCTAAGTCCAGATATGAAACCTTTCAACCAAACACCATGTGAGGTAGCCTCAAAACAAGATACGAACTCAGCCTCCATTGTCGAAGTAGCTGTCACTGTTTAGCACTCCTCCACGACACGGCTCCATTAGCAAGGATGAACACGTATCTAGAGGTGGATCTACGTGATCAATGTAGCCTGCGTAGTCAGAGCCAGAATAGCCCACCACTTCGAGATTATCAGTTCGTCTGTACATAAGCATGTAGTTCTTTGTACCCTGTAGGTACCTTAATACCTTCTTTGCAGCCTTCCAGTGATCAAATCCTGGGTTACTCTGATATCGTCCTAATACTCCAACAGCATATGCAATGTCAGGTCTAGTACAGACCTGGGCATACATAATGCTTCCAACAGCTGAAGCATAGGGAACATTTTTCATGCGTTCCCTCTCAAGATCGTTCCTGGGACATTGGTCTAGACTGAACCGGTCACCCTTCACAATGGGCACTACACTTGGTGAACAATCTTTCATACCGAATCTTTCAAGTACTTTGTTAATGTAGGCCTCCTGAGACAAACCCAAGATACTGATGTCTCATATATTTATATACTTATAGCCCCATGTTCACGAGCGATCCTTTGTGTTTCCCGTGCTTTTATTTTCATTTTGCCTCCTATTTCTCTCCGTATAGGCACTGCTGCGTTTTTATGTCTATTTTGTAGGTAAACGCGCTTATTTGGAGGATAGGATGCTGGTCGGAAGGTTCCGTGAAGTTTCGTTAAGTTTCGTGATGTTTCGAGTTGGTTTTGTGTCGTTTCGGTTGCGTACGAGCCACGTTTCATTGTTTGAAGGTGTCCCGGGACGTTGGGACGGAGTGTGGAGCTCACATGATCACTTTAGACCTCATCCCTACCCTTTGGGACGAACCATGCCTTGTCCCTAGGCCTTGGGACGACATACGATAAGTTAGAAGCAAGTACAAGTGAAGACCAAGCGAGGAAACTTTGCTGAATTTTTCTGTTCACCTCGGGACAAGTGTCCCGTTGCCTTGGGACAGTGGTCCCAGACGGGAAGGCCATCCCGACACCTAGGGACGGGTCCTAACTGCTCGTGTGCTTCATTTGCTCGTCTATTTTAAGAGGGTTTAACTCATAATTCGAGGACAAGTTTTTTACAGCATTTCTAGGACACTTTAAACTTCACTTTCATAAAAACTTAGGGTTTGAGTATTTTTATATCTTGTACTTTCATTTCCCGACTCGAATTCGTTGTTTTGATCATCTTTTTGGTAATTGTTGCTTGCTTTCATCAATTCCTCTCTTGTATTTTCTGATTTTGGTATTGAATTTCTTCTCCTCTTTTCATTGCAATTTCATTTCTTATTGTTTGTGATCATGTTTTCATCCTTTCCCCTTGCTTTGATTATCGTTTTTATCATGTTTGAGTAGTTTTATCATCTAGGGAGAAGGGTGAAGCATGGGTGTTGGTTTTGGTTGTGTTTGATGATCATTTTGAGTTAGGTTTTGTGCTTGCTTTGTTTAGTCTTTGCTTGATTGTGCTTGTTGATTCCTTGATCACGTTTTAGCGAGTATCTAGCACCCTTGAACTTAAGAACGAAAGCCTAGTTCTAGGAGAGGCGCGAGACTAAACATTAGGACCCTCGATTGTAAGTTGCGAGAGCCCGCATTCGAGACCTAGAGGAAGCTTAAGACCGAGAGGACGAGCTATACCCTTGGCATGTGCGATTCCTTACTCATACCGATCATCATCCTTAACCTAGCTTACCCATTGTCTAACCCGACTTCCTAGACTTTCTCCATATAAGTCAAACCTTTCCTACGCCGTAGCTATAGCAACTTCAAACCATTCGAATCGACTGAGACTAGAATCACCTCATAGGTAACCTACATAAGCGACCTTCTCCCTGTGGATTTCGACCCCGACTTACCCTAGCTATCCCATAGGTTTGTCAGGTTTATTTTTGAATAGGTGACGCGATTAAGCCTATCAGATACTCCGGGATCTATCTCAATGAATCTTAATGCCAATGACATAAGACGCATCTCCCATATCCTTCATATCAAAGTTACTTGAAAGGAATTGTTTCACCTCACATAGCAACCCCTTATCATTGGTCGCTACCAAAATATCGTTCACATACAGCACAAGGAAACAAACCTTACTCCCACTGACCTTAAGGTATATACATTGATCCATGATGTTTTCTTCGAAACCAAATGAAGAGATTACTTCATGGAATTTCTTATACCATTGTCGGGAGGCTTGTTTCAATTCATATATGGATTTATTAAGCTTACAAACCAAGTGCTCACCGTCCTTAGAGGAGAAACCTTCAGGTTGTTTCATATAAACCTCTTCCTTTAAGTCGCCATTAAGGAATGCCGTCTCGAAATCAAAATGAGCTACTAGTGCCATTACTACTCGAAAGGAGTCCTTCTTTGACACAGGAGAGAAAGTCTCCGTGTAGTCAATTCCTTCTCTTTGAGTGAACCCTTTAGCAACAAGTCTTGCCTTATGTCTCTCGACGTTGCCTAGTGAGTTTCTTTTTGTCTTAAAGACCCATTTACAACCAATGGTTTTTACACCATCAGGCAACTTGACGAGATCCCAAACTCGATTTGACGCCATAGAGTCCATCTCATCTTTCATGGCACTCATCCATAAGTTTGAATCTGTAGAACATACGGCTTGTGAAAATGACATAGGGTCATTTTCAGCTCCAACATTATAATCCAATTCTTGTAGATACGTTTCATAACAATCAGGAATAGCTGATTGTCTTTCTCTAATAGATCTTCTTAATGGAACTTGTCCAACCTCTTGGTGAACTTGTTCAACTTCTTGATGAACTTGTTCTACCTTTTGGTGAATTTGTTCCTCCTGCTAATGATGAATTGGGTCATCATTCATATTTTGATCTATCACAATTTGATCAGTATTTTGTGGAATTTTTACATTTGGTTGTTGAACTCGTCAATTATCTTGAGGAACGTGAACAACCACCAATCTATCACTTGAGTCAGTAGAGGGATCCTTATGATGATCATTTTCAAGTACGACTTTATCCTGAAATTGATCACTCCCACTAATCAGGTCATTCTCAAGAAATTTAGCATTTCTTGATTCCACAATCCTGGTACTGTAAGACGGGCAATAGAATCTATAACCCTTAGACTTTTCGGCATATCCAATGAAATACCCACTAATAGTCCTTGGGTCAAGCTTCTTTTCTTGTGGATTATATATTCTCACCTCAGACGGGCATTCCCAAATGCGCATATGTCGCAAACTCGGTTTCCATCCTTTGAACAACTCAAAAGGCGTCTTAGGGACAGCCTTGGAAGGAACTCGGTTCAATATATACACTGCCGTCTTTAGTGCATCAACCCACAAAAACGAAGGAAGTTTGACATTACTTCGCATACAAAGAACCATTTCAATTAATGTCCCATTTCTTCTTTTTGCCACATCATTCTGGTTTGGAGAACCAGGCATAGTGTATTGGGCATCAATCCCATGCTCTTGAAGAAACTTACCAAATGGATCAGGTGCTTGTCCGTTCTCAGTGTATCTACCATAGTATTCACCACCTCTATCAAACCTCACGATCTTAATGCGCCTATCGCACTGATTCTCAACTTCAGCCTTAAACAATTTAAAGGCATCTAAAGATTTGTCCTTAGAACGAAGTAAGTAGAGATACATGTAACGTGAGTAATCATCAATAAAAGTGATAAAATATTTTGGATCATTCGCGTTCATATCCGGGCAACAGATATCCGTATGTATGATCTCTAAAAGGTTAGAACTGCTCTTAGTACCTTTCTTAGATGTGTTAGTTTGCTTACCCTTAATGCAACTAACACAAGTATCAAAATTAGTAAAGTCTAAAGTATCAAGTACTTCATCCTTCACTAACCTCTTTACCCTCTCAATGGAGATATGTCCCAATCTCCGGTGCCACAGAAGAGAGGATTTCTCATTCATAATACGTCTTTTCAAACCAGTATTAACATGCATAGCATTTTGAGCAACATCATTTTGTAATTCAAGACGATATAAATTATCAGACAAAATACCAAATCCAATTGTTTCAGAATTTCTAGAAATACTAAAACCAGAGTCTGAAAAAACAAATGAAAAACCAAACGGTACAAGTCTCGAAATTGAAATCAAGTTTCTAGAAAAACTAGGAACATAAAATGTCTTTTCTAAATTCAAAACAAAACCACTGCTCAAAATTAAACTGCAGGTTCCAATGGCTTCCACATGTGAACCCATCTTATTTCCTGAATAGATAGAACATTCACTTCCCATCGACCTCCTTAGGTTTGTCATACCCTTTCTTTTTGAGCCAGGCCTTGAACTTAGGGCAGTCCTTCTTCATGTGTCCCTTCTTTTTACATAAGAAACACGTAGACTCCTTCTTAATAGTCCGCTCAGCTGGAATTTTCCCTTTCCCTTTATCCGTAGAGCGACCCTTAAACTTGTTTGCACAACCAGATTCTTTATTTGCACAAGTAGTCAGGTTCACCTTTTGTCCATCCTCCATCTGCAATCCGCCCTCCTCCTGAACACACATGGTCATCAATTCATTAATAGACCACTTATCTTTATGCGTGTTGTAAGAGATCTTAAAGGGGGCATATTGCGATGGAAGATTACATAAAATGAAATGCACTAAAAAGGAATCAGACATAGTAACTTCCAAAACCTTAAGTTGGGCCGAGATGTCCCTCATGCGCATGATGTAATCACGCACACCCTTTGCTTTAGCGAGCCTTAGTGACGAAAACTGCATGATAAGAGTGCTGGCTAGAGCCTTGTTAGAGGTTGCAAACTGCTCATCTATGGCTTTTAGCAGATCTTTTACTTTCTTATGTTGTTCGATCGAACCCCGAATGGTAGCACAGATCTTAGTCTTTATGAACATGATGGAGAGACGGTTAGATTTCTCCCATTTCTCATAAAGGTCTACAGCATCAGGTGAGCTAGTTTCTGTGATAGCGGGTGGTTCGTCTTTCCTTATCGCATAGTCATGATCCATCCATCCTAACTGCAGCAACATTCTCTCCTTCCACACCTTATAATTGTCACCACTTAATTCAAGAACGTCAAATTTGACATCAGTTGAACATCCAGGTAAAAATACTGCAAAAGTAAACAACATACTTATTACCAAAATTGAGACTTAAACTTTTCATGCTTTACCAAATTAAATCATGCTTAAAATATGAACCTAATGACATAAAACCTGCCTGTGGGCTAAAGTTCTACTCAATTAGATACACATTAAAAATTAACTTTATGGTAAAACTTATCAAATTATTATTTCTCAAAACACCTGTGGGTAAATTAAGAAACATAATTTAATATTTCACCCTAACTAATCATACAATTATAATAAAATTCCTGTGGGCAAGTCTTATCATTTTACGTATAAGTAATCACAATTAATGCCTTTAATCCATATGTAATTTCAAAATAAAATAAAATTAATCATATATGATGTGGCTATTATCTTTTCAATAAAATTTTAAATTACTTAAGGCACAAATAATTTAACTCAATCCATATACTTGACATAATGTATATTCAATATTAATAAATGTCTAACATCTAAATGTGATTCCAAAATAAAATTTTAATTAACTAAAGATGCTGTGGCTACTCCTTAATTAACAAAATTTTGAATCACTCAACATTTAATTCTTTAGTTTATACATAAATCAATTTATGTAAATATCATGTATGTACTCCAATAAAACCAAAAGGCACAATAATACAAGTGTATCAACAATAATGTAATCACATGCTAAACAATGGAACCAAAATCATGTGAATCATATGCGTACAAAACAAAGGCATACAAGGAAACACAAAATGCACCGAGAGATACACGTATAATAATACGGAGTATACGACAGTAATATAGACTCACAAGTGCCAAGAATAAAGGCATACAATAATATAATGGTAAAACAAGGAATTGACATGTATTGACAAAAGAAGTCACATTCACATGCTACACCACTACACCCAACAAACAATAAAAATAATAAAAATTAAGGGAGGATGCTATAAAATACGGAGTAATAACAAGAGGCTTTCTTACGGAGTACACCAAGGAAAACAATCAATACTCCCCACATGCTAATCACAATACAAACAGAAAACCAAAACACCTTTCTTCAACCTTCGTCAAACACCATTAAAATCGAATAAAACCAGCAACATCCGAAAAATCCGAAAGATAAAATAAAACCCCAGATCCGGTAAAAAGGAAAGACGATGATTCAACAGAAGGGTATTGAAGACGACAAGCGACAACAAGTGAAGCAAGATGGAATATTTAACAGAAAAGCAAGCAAGACAGAGGCCATAAATGGCTCTGATACCAAATGTAAGAACTTTATATTATACTTATCATATTAATCAGATCATACAACAAGCATAATAGATCGAAAATCGAAAGCGTAAAGAAACAAGTGTCAAACCTCCAGCCATTGCTTAAGGTATTCCTGATATGCTAATAACCCAATAATCCCACGAAATTATTTTCGGTGCTAAACCTTCACTACTCACAATATAATGGTTTATTTTTCTGTATGTGAAAGTAGGTTTAGTGACCTTTGTATTTATATACACAATGTCAGTTTTCCATTAAAACTGACCTAGAATATTTTGAGTGATTTGGTTCCAAAGAAAGATCAAATAAAATGATATACAAGATCTTTTGGTGAATTGCTTCTCAAGAAAGTAGGAGAATCGTCATGGGTAGTTTAGGCCTTTTAATTAAGCTTAATGGGCCACTTAAGTTTACATTTTAATGTAATCCAACACACTATGACTAAATTTCTTGCAATGGCTACATTGAACTCTGTTACCTTTCCCCTTAAATGATCTTTTTGCTAGAAATGCCCCCTCGCCTTTTTCATATTCTTCCCCACGCATAGACCGCCTTTGATCTACAACACTAAGAGCATTCACTAACTCTCCTAAAGATATTGGAAAGGTCTTTAGAGTCTTCAAGAGAAGAAATTTTAGACTCATAAATATCCGAAATAAAGACTAAAATTTTATCGGTCACTCTTTCATCGGGAAAACTCTCACCTAATAACCTAATTTGGTTGACAATAGACATGAGCTTACCCACATATTCTTTGATTGTTTCGGACTTTTTCATCCTTTGCATCTCAAACTCCCGTTTGAGATTTAAAACTTGCATTAGTTTTGTTTGTTCATTACCTTCGAATTCTTGCTTTAAAATCTCCCATGCTTCTTTGGGTGACTCACATGTCATAATACTTGGAAAAAATTTCATCAGAGACCGCGGAATGAATACATGATACTGCTTTTGGCATCTTTGCCCTATCCTCATCATACTTTTTCATTTGGGTAGTAGTAGGATTTTGTGGAAGAGGGGCTAGTACATAATCACTCTCAACATACTCCCATAAATTTAAAGCTTTCAATTGAGATTTCATTTTGATAGCCCAAGATTGATAATTATCTCTCTTAAGAATGGGGTATGTGTAGGATAAATTGTTTGACGCCATTAAAAAAAACTGATCAAGCCCTAGGAATGAACCCGGTGCTTTGATACCACAATGTTGGGAATTCTTAAGGGGGAAAATGATTTTATTCATTCACACACTAAAATAAAGTTACAACCACGAAATTTATAGGACTACAAAAACGTAACCGACAATATTATTAGGAACTTAAACGACACTCACTATTGACTCTATAATAAGGGACTCATAAACTCTATAATAAAGACTCATAAAACCTCTTATTGTAACCGACAAATAATTAATAATTAAGAATTTGAATCAATTCTCAACATTAGCAACCTGCCAACCCCCCTAACCCTCAGCCCTTCAAGGGGTGCTGCCTAGGGTACCGTCAAGTTGACCATGTTATTGCGTACGACCCCCTGTTTTGCAACCTGCATCCCCACATTATTTTCCCCGACCCACCTTCTCGGCAAAGCAACCACCCGACACCTCCCTAGGCCGACACAGCCACCCGCCACCCGCAACAACCCAGCTCCAAACCCGAATTACCTTCTCGACAGCAGGGCCTCTCATCACGTCACTCATGACCTTGACACCTTTGCTTTTCACTCTCCCTACTATGTCTCCAATGACCTTATTATTGGAGACGAATCCACTCTCGACATTGCCAATATACGTTCATTCAAATTACCCTTCTCATCTCTTCAATTTAATAATGTTTTACATGTACTAAAAATTTCTCGTAATATTATTTCAATATCTCAGTAATGTCGTGATAACAATGCACATGTCACCTTCTCACCCACTATTTTTGTTGTAAAGGCAATGTCGACGGGAACGATACTACTTCGGGGCCACACTAAGAATGGGATATCGAGTTGAGTCCGCTACAACCAACGGTCTACTCTACCGATAAAGGATCTAACTCGATTTCATGACATCATAAACTAGGCCATCCTTATTTGGACGTAATGAATTTAATTAATAAAAACCTGTCTTTTATATGTCTGATTTTTCTTATTGCGAATCATGTCAAGTAAGCAAAAGTAAAAAAATTACTCTTTACGACGTCGTCCTTTAAAACTATCGAACCACTCGAACTCATCTACTCGGATCTATGTGATATGTGCTTTTTATATAGATTATATGCCCCCGGTTTGGTTGCATTTAGCTTTCAATTAGTCGAGTTTGTTGTTGTTTTATGAGCTATTTGCTTTATATTGCGATACTACTGTCCTGAGCTGAAACCTGAGCTGAGTGGAGCAATTACAAGTACCGGGATTTTGAGACCAAGCTCGAGCTTATACGGAAGCTCGGGATACGAATAAAGACACGAAGAATCAAAGGCTAAACGAAAGAATAAGGCCTAAAGTAAACCATGATCCATTTAATGAAGAAGCTGAGGCCCGGCCCAAGTTTGGAGTGCCGGTCGGCTGGCCTTATATTTTTCTCGGTTTTTATTTTATTCCGGATTAGTTTTTGGTAATTATATATAAATACTTCTAGGACGAAAATTGGAGACTTACGCTTTGTTTATGTTTTAAATTAGGGGTGCACAAGTTTTAAGTTTTTAGTTCTCTCTTTCTCTCACAAACTTTAGAATTAAGTTGGGATTTTAGTTGATTGTAACCGTTGGTACTCCGCATTAATTTCAAGATTTCTCTCAGGTTTAATTCAATGGTTCTTATTACCTTTATCATATTTATTATTATTGATTGCCTTGCTTTTCCTTTAATCATGAGTAGCTAATTTCTTAATTAGGGATTGGAATTTGTGACAATTGATTTGGGAACATGTTTTAATTGCTTGATTGATTGAACTTGTGCAAGTTGATTTCTTCCTACGCGTTTTTATTATCAATTGAACCTAGGGACGCCTAAATTGAATTGAACTTTGGTAGTTTTAATTTAAGATTGAAAGCCGAATTAAAACTAGACTTACGCGTATTTGATAAGTTAGGTTTAGTAAGTTGCAAGAGTCCGCTAAATCAACTTAAGGTTAATATTGACTCGAGAGAGCGTATTTTCATACCTAGTCGCTTGCATAGCTTCAATTGATCGTTATTTCTTATGAGTTTGAGTTCTTGAATTGATGTCACAATGAACCCGATACCCTAATCTTTCTCTATATATCTTTTACACCCTTTTATTTATTGTTCTTAGTTTAGTCCTCTTACTAAACCCCGTTTTGTTACCCTTAGAAATAGCCTAGATTAGCTAAGTAAACCTTTGACTGCACTGTCTCTCTGTGGATCTCGACCCTACTTGCCACTAGCTTCTAGTTAGTAGTTTGTGTAGGTTTATTTTTGATAGGCGACTACAACTTAGCCTCATCACTATGCACGAGTCCCGTGTATATTCTCGTGACCAATTTAAATACTATGTTATATTTGTTGATCACTTTAGTAAATATATATTGTTTTTTCCGCTTAAACATAAATCTGACACAACTAAAGTGTTCACTCAATTTAAAGTCGTAGTAAAAAAAATTCCTCAATAAACCAATCCATAAATTCTTCTCTGACAACGGAGGTGAATTTCAAAGATTAACATCCACATTACTTGACAATGGCATAAGCCACTTTACGTCACCACCCCACACCCCCGAACACAATGTGTATGCTGAACGCAGGCATCGCCACATTGTTGAAACTACTAGCAAAAGGCCCTTAACTGCTACATATCTTATAAATCATCTTCCCACTAAGACCCTTAACGGTCAAACCCCATATTTTCCCATGAATCGTACTTAACCTGACTACACTAAACTACATAATTTTGGGTGTCTCTGTTATTCATGGTTACGACCGTATGCGAAACACAAACTTGAGTCTCGCTCCACCCCATGTGTCTTTGTAAGCTACTCCACCACCCAAAGTGCCTTTCACTGTCTTGACCCCAAGACTAACCGCTTGTACACTTCGCGTCATGTTAAATTCATTGAGGATGAGTTCCCGTATCCCCGTCTTACTTCACACCCACCTCCCTTCCACTACATCAACCCGGATGAATGGTCTTCTTTTGAACTATCCATCCTTTCTAACTTTGTACCAACTCATCCCTCATCTTCATCACCTATTCGCACCACCCGTCCTCCCATCACCCGGGTTTACAGCCGTAAACCCACTTCCCTACCACACGTAACTCCACCCCCCCCCCCCCCCCCCCCGCCTCAACCCAAATCCCCCCTTACTCCCCTTCCACGGCTCATCCAACACTGCCTCCTCTTCTACCTCGTACGGTAGTAACTCGTCTTCCGAACAATATACGCAAATCAAATCCAAGATACACCAAAGAAGTAAATACCTCTACCACTACTCACTCTCTACCCACAACTGTAAAACAAGCCTTGATTTCGCCACAATGGCGCGCTGCAATGCAGGATGAGTTTCAAGTGCCCGAACGAAATAAAACCTGGACACTAGTCCCCAAACACCTAACTCACAATATAATTGGGTGCAAGTGGGTCTATAAAATCAAATATAATTCTGATGGCACGCTCAAATAACATAAGGCGTGCCTAGTCGCAAAAGGCTTTCACCAACGACCAGAGATCTTTAGCCCGATCGTCGAGCCAACCACGATTCGTTAGATATTATAACTAGCTGTTAGTAAATCTTGGTTGTTGCGACAGCTTGACATAAACAATGCATTCCTACAAGGCACGCTAACAGACAATGTTTACATGGCTCAACCACAAGGCTTCGTTGACGCCTCAAAACCTGATTACATTTGCAAATTAAACAAAGCTATCTATGGCCTAAAGCAAGCCCCTCAAGCATGGTACATTGAACTCAAAACATTTCTTATGCAGCATGGATTCAAATAATCCATTTCTGACCCTTCCCTATTTACAATACACACAACTACTATGTGTCTTTATAGGCTTATTTACGTAGATGACATTATCATTACTGGAACACATCAAAATCAATTACATCACTTCATAACAAAGTTATAAAGAAGTTTTTGGAACGCAATTCTATAAGATTTTATGTTTGAGATTTTAGATAAGATAGGGTCATAATGAAGGTTTAGATAAGGTAGGGTCACTACGAGATTTTTGATAAGATTTTAGATAGGATAAGTCAGTTAGAGATTTTTGATAAGATTTTCGATAAATTTTAGTTAGAGATTTATGATAAGATTTTCGATAAGTTTTTGGATAACGTTTTTCTCTATATAAAGAGGTTATTTTATTGCTACATATTCATACTCTCATTTTCTTAATTTGCAAATTTATCTGTATCTCCATCTCCACAATGCCAATGAACAACATCCAAAAAGTTAACTTCCTTCAGTCGAAGATTGATCGCACTGTCGTTGAAATTTCATTGCTCTTTGATTGATTATTGGGGGTCATGTGTAATCATGTTATTTGGAGTATGATTAACCAAGAAAATGAAAATCTCTTTTCCATAAATAGTTTTATGAATCGTCAGTACAACAACATTCATCCACATGTTGACGAACACAACATAACAAGATGTATGATTACTATAACCATTTATGCGTTTTATTTGTTTTTTTTGTCATTAAACAACATTCATCCTCTTTTTGATTATAAACTACGTTCAATGCTTTTTAGGAACGATAACTACCAAATCCAAAGAACTTGAAGCTTTGGAGGGTGAGGTCGTGCAACTGCTTAAAAGATGTGAAAATATTATCCCAAGTCGCACTCTATTTGACTTATGTCAGGGGGGTGGAAATATATTCAAAAACCCGTATGAGAACCTATATGTTTACTCCATTTGTTATTCTTATTTGAAAGAGCAGATCTGGATGCCAAAGGATGAAGAAGATTCTGATTACACATCAGACTCTTAGCTTAAAATATTAGAAGTATTGTATTGTCAATTCGTTGTTTGTTTTTATTTTCTTGTGTTTGAATTTGAATTATGAAGCTTTTAATTTACTGTATCGTTTAGTCACGTCATAATTTTTATTGTACCATTTAGTTAAGTTATTGTCTTGTATTGTTTAGTCAAGTCATTATTCAATAATTTAGTCGGTTTAATGTATCGTTTAGTCAAGTCGTTGTATTGTACCGTCAAGTCAAGTTTTTATTGTATCGTTTAGTCAAGTCATTGTTTATTTAATTATTGTCTTGTTGCTATTAAAATAAGAAGTTGAATTAAGAGAAGTTACGATACAGATATTAGACGACATATTTCATTCAACTTAATTAATACAACTTATTAAAAGCATTAAAACATAATACATTAAACCGGCTAAAGTGATAAATGAAAAGACGACTTTAGCATAAATTAAACTAACTAAAGTGATCATTTAACAACACAATCAAACATTTTTACCCAGCACCAAGTTTTTCAAGCAAATCAAACTTTATCTTCTCTAGCTGCGGGGATGAGGGGTTAACGATGGAGTTTGAAGCAAACTTTGATGCATATTCCAGTCATTTTTCCTCTGTTCTAACTCTTGATCATTTCTCTTCCTTTCTTCTCCTTTATTCTTTAACTCTATCTGCTGCAAAGACCTCGACATTCTTCTTCTTCTTTATTTCTAACTTTTCCATTTCAAGAAGTTGATCACGGTTGGACAGTTGTTCCAGCCTCTGAAAATTTTTGTTCATTTCTTCGTACTCAGCATTAACTTTTTTCTTCCTTCTTTTTTTTCTTTTAGCAGCTTCTCTACCCTCAGGACGTTGGATAGAATCACTATGACTTTCAATAGAGATAGGGGAAGAACAATTATCATCTTCAAGTCTAACTCTTTTGCCACTACTATTGCTATCAACATCAGGGAGAACTCAATAATGACACCCACTTTAGAAGCGGTTGTTGCATATGGTCCTATCTTAACCATCCACTTTCGATAACCTTTCAGCATGTCCCAAGCATGGAACAAGTTGAACTTTTGTGGTTCATACAAAGTTATAGCCTCGTTAATTAATAACTTGTTCTTCAATCCACTCACTCGCTCTTCTAGCAGATGCCCGTTGATAACAACCAGCCCATCTCATGACTATAGACGATATTCTTCTAAACCGATTGTCAAGCATTCCTTATTTGCGAGGCTGTAAACGACGATTCGCATTTGTAGCCAAATCATATTGTTCCTTTACACGGGCCCACAATTTTTCGATTTTCTGTTTACTCTCGACAATTGAATCTTCAGACACTTTCATGAATGACGCAATAAGTGCCTGATCTTCTTCTACTGAAAAATTAGCCCGACTATTTACTTCATCACTCACATTCAACCGATTCTGGTTGACATTGTTCTCACCACCATCAACGTCGGTATCCCCGGTGGCATTAAATTTAAAAGAGTTCGTATTAGTTTGTGTGAAAAATACAGGAAAAATATCTCCTGATTCAGGTGACAAATTAATAATTGGTGAAATTTTGTGATGTTAATAGAGTATGTGCTAAATAATTAGAAAATGTTGGATTTGATGGATGAAGAAATGCATTTTTTGAACGAAAATGGATATTTGTTGGACGACTTTGAAAAGGTGGTGTGGAATAAGATTGTTGGTGATATGTTGATCGATTTTTTTGTTGGGTACTACTATTAGGCAAATTGGTATTATCTGCTGGAATTACAGTATTTTGATTATCACTTGTATTAAGATCAAATTCATCGTAATTATAATGAATATTATTATACTTAGTATTTCTACTCATATTGTTATAATATAATTTTATTTTTTTTGTGATTATTTTTTTGGGTTATTTTGAAAAATAATATTTTGGTAGTGAATAAATTACATGATAAGTGATATGAATTTATAAGGTAGTGAAAAATAGAGTCGTTAAAAAAAGAGCCGTTGCGAAATGTAAATTTTATTGTCAACATGTGACTTGCAACTTACTAAAAATGAACAAAATATAATAAATAAAGGGATGTGCTTTACGCAGTCGGCTAATTACTTCGCGCGGTCGACTTTTATTTTCACTGACTACACTTATTTTAATGAATAATTATTTATTTAGGTTATTTTTTTTTTTTTTTGAAACGTCCGTGGAGGACACTACTCATTCATTGAAATAACGTCACACAGGACAACAGGTGAGATCGACGTTAGGACGTCATCTAACCAAACTCTCCTACCAAGCACCCACGGTTGCATCCGAGCTAACTCATGAGCTACTTTATTACCATCCCTCCCTACAAAAGACCAAGAAATAGAAGTAAAAAAAGAAAACAACCCCTAATATCATCTAAAACCAAATAAAACGGACCCCTGCCCTTCTCATGTTTTTGTATAGCATCCAAGACCACCCTACAATCACTCTCCACATTTATTACTTTGTCCCCTTTTTCCACAGCAAACTCAAGAGCAAACAAAATAGCATGGGCTTCAGCAACTCTAATCTCCTCTATGCCGGTTGTTTGGGTCACTAAGCACCACTTCACCACCCCTTCCTCAGTACGCGTCACCACCCCGTAACCAACTCTCTCTCCTTCGAATATGGCGGCATCGACATTCAATTTAAGCACCCCTATGTTATTAATATATAATATTAAGTTTCGAATTATTATTTTGAAATTTTTAAAACTTTTACGAAAAATCGTGTAATTTTAAACACGGTATTAGCGAAATACTAAAAATACAATATAACCTTATATTTTCACCCACCACTCATTCACACTTCAAAAAAATCCACTCACTACCCAAAAACTCTAAAACTTATATTTTTAAAAATGTCCGACGAATTAAGCGTTGAGAGTGAGGTAATTTTTATACTTTTATATATATTTGTGTTTTTTTATAGTGTATTTGATAATAGAAAGTTTTAAATTTCGAAACTCGAAAAACGATAAATGTATTTTATAGAAATTGAAAATCGTCGAATGAAAAAAAAAAAAAAAACACGAATATGGGACATGGCGTGGGGGCGGGTGGGGTAGACCATGGCGTTGGCGCAAGATCCCTTGGAGATGTCCATGAAGAAGGCGTAGGGTCTATTGGGGAAGTCCACGTTTTAGGCGTGAAGACCCTTGGGGAAGTCCACGGCTGAGGCGGGAAGACCCTTGGGGATGTTTAGGTTTTAGGCGCGAAGACCTTTGGGGATGTCCACGGCTTAGGCGTGGAGATCCTTGGGGAACTCCACGTTTTTTTTTTCTTTTTTTTTTTTTAATTTATTTAGGTATTGTTTAAAACCTTACATTTTTCGGCATAACTCGTTTTTTTTTATTAATCACTAGCATAATACCCGTGCATAAATGCACGGGATATATAAAATAAGTTAATGGTTAATTGAATTTTGTTAATTGAATTTAATATTAAATTAAAATAAGAATACTTCGTAATAATAATATAAACACAACTTAAATAAACATCTGTTTTTAGACCCAAAATACAACAAACTGTATTTTACCGACTGCGTATTTGTTTAACATGTAACCCGTTTATATGACTTGTTTAAAGTAGTTAATTAACTATCAAAATCATTTGACCCGTAATTGTCTTCTAATTAACCCGTTTAATAGGTTTGAAAGTATCAATTTTAATTTTTCTTAATAAACTATCAAAATTTAGATGATAGAAACATTGGAAATTGTAACAAAACAATTAGAATAATGGAACGTTTAATTTTTCTTTATACAAATATAGTTATAAATTTATTATAAAATATATTATAATGTGGCAAAAACCGATCAAAGTACCGCAATACATTGTCTAAAAATTCATCATTTATTATAATAATATAGTAAAATGCGCTAAGAATGTTATTGAAAACAAATTAATTAATAAAAATGAATTATTTTAAAAGTTAAAATGTTTACTGAAAACAAATAAAAATGGATAGTTAAATAGATAAAAAGAAAAAATATACTCCTTTGCACATAGAAGATATTGACTTATTACTCATATGACTTAAATAGGAAATAAAATAAAATAAAATAAAAATGATTAAAATATGTAAAAGTTGAAGGGAAAATTGGAGGGAAAATTTGTGTAAGTGGTTTTTGTTATATATAATTAACTAGTTTGCATGCCCGGCCCCGCCCGGGCTAACTATATTTACATTAAAAATTTAATTTTATATAAATTTGCATTATATTAAATATTTGTTCAGTTTATACATTTACTATTTATGACATATTAGCATTATATTAAATACTTGTCCAATTTATACATTTATTATTTATGACATATTTGTATGAAAATTTTTGAAATCATAATTAAGTATAATTGTTAATCAAACTTCAATTAATATAAAATTATTCTCAATGCATACATTACCAATGTATACTCTCATGAAAAATATTATTTTGATATAAAATTAATGATATTAAATCTATGAGTTATTCTTGGTGTTTTATTTCAAGTATAAACTCACAAATATTAAATTTTTCCTAGTAAGTCATAATATTTTTTAGGTAAGTTTTTATTTAAATATCATAGAGAATTAGTTGTTTTAAATAACACCAAGAATAATATACTAAATTTTTCTAATGTAATCTAACTAATTTAATTTTCATTAAAAAATATTACTTTCAAAAATTTAGTTATTTTATTTTTCACACCTTCCAAATATAATGTATCTATTTTTTCTAATTTTAATTTGGAAATATAGAGTGTTTGTTACAATATTTGATTATATATTTTTAAAGATATTTGATTATGTTTAAGGTAATTTCTTTTTTTAAATGCTTTATTAAAAAAAAAAAATTATTTTATTTTAGAATCCTAATAATATTAAAATATCCAATTATATTAAGATTAATAAGTTTTATTATATAATAATAACTTAGATTATATATATTAATATAATAATTTTTTTTGTATCAACCAATCATATTAGGACAAATGTCGACCATAGAGACCATGGTTTCGACTTTATATATATATATATATATTAGATATAGATTAACCTTTTATTTTAAATTTATAACTTTTACACTCACTTTTCAGTTGAATTTTTGTGTTTCAAGTTCATAGTCACTTAGTTCGGACCTTCTATTAATTTTAATAACAATTATTTTTCAAATATTTTAAGCCATAACCTTTTATTATGTGTCGGATGGTCCATAATAAAGGTCCGGACAATATTAAGCCATAACTAATTTCAGACTAATTAATTATATATTCAAATTCAAATAACAACTCAAATATTCACTTAGTCAGTGTAACTCAAATATTTGACTAATTTATTTATTTATGGTTGAGTTATAACAATATTTGACTAATTTATTAATTTATA
Organism: Dianthus caryophyllus; assembly: GCA_023091065.1. Lineage (NCBI taxonomy): Eukaryota > Viridiplantae > Streptophyta > Magnoliopsida > Caryophyllales > Caryophyllaceae > Dianthus > Dianthus caryophyllus. The sequence goes on along the minus strand of CM041528.1, from coordinate 6,971,230 downwards.
ACAACTTAGTTATAATATTTGACTAATTAACTTGAATAACAACTCAGTCATAACAATATTTCACTAATTTATTTATGGCTAAGTTATAACAATATTAATTTGAATAACAACTTAGTCATAACTTAGCCATAATATTTGACTACTTAACTCAAATATTTGAGTTGTAACTTAGCCATAACTAAATTAATAACAATTATAACACTTAGTCACTTAGTTCGCAGTTCATGAGTTGTAATATTGTAAGCCATAACCATTTGTTTAAAATTCATAAGCTAAAATTTTATGTCGGAAATATTGTATTTTAATATTAGATTCGAAATTTATGTTTTAAATTGTTATTTTTTTTTAAATAAAAAATTATATATAAACTCATAATTAACCTTTTGTTTTAAATTCATAGTGTTAAGTTTTAAATTAGAAACATTAGACTTTACTTTTAACCGTACTAAAAATATGATAATTTGAAACATACCCCTTTAAGTTAAAAACTCTTCATTTTAATTTTAAAACTCATGAATTAGTGAAAAATAATAACTAAACAAAAATCTACTATAAACTATGACATTAATATTTAGGAGCACAATTGTTAGTTTGAATAGATAATTAAAAATTCACATGGTATAAAAATAATTAAATAAAAATTTATAGATGATGCCATTAATTTTGTGAAATATTAATTTTATGAAATAGGAGAATTTCTGTAATAACAAATTGAAATAACAAATTTTATTGTTGTTGTTGTTGTTGTTGTTGTTGTTGTTGTTGTTGTGTTGTTGAGTTTTTATTGTTATGGGACACTTTTATTAACAATATAGTTTTTTTCTTTGTAGAATAATGAGATGGAATCGATTATTTGAACTTGTTTGAAGCGGAGCCGTTTACTACATTTGTTGAGGCTCACGAATGGTGTCTGCAAATAGTTTCAATGATATCGCTATACGATCGTAGTTGGTTGAGTAAGTTGTAATGTGTGAGTTGTGTAATCAATCTCTTAAGTGGTAATCGGGTTTTATTATTAATATACTTACATTTTCCCAAAAAAAAAACTTGATAATAGGGTCACAACAAACTATTAGTAAAAGAAATAAAAATAAGGTTTCTTATTTGAGGTGTGATCGGAGTTATTTTAGTAGAAATGAAAAACCTTTGGAGAGGAAAAATACATCGACAAAGAAGTGTGGGTGTAAATTTTTTGTTAAAGTTGTGGAAACACCTTTTTTCGATCAATTGGGTAATATTGGTGGCACCGGTTGGGTAGTTCATGGTGGAAAAGGATATCATAATCACGAAATGACACATTATGAAGATGGTCATAGGCGTAATTCTGCAGTAAATGAAGAAGAGATGAATTTTGTTGTCCAAAAAGTGTTAGGACACGTACCTCCAGCAAAAATTAGTATGGGTTTATTTTTAAAAAATCCTGAAAAACCTCGACCTTCAAGAAAAATGTTGTATAACATAGGTGCAAAAGTAAGGGCTGAAGAAAGATCAGGGATGAACCCAGCACCATCAATGTTGGCGCGTGCGAACGAGCATCAGTATGTGCAATTTTGGGAGACGAATGAGGAAACTAATCAGTTGACTCACATTTTCATGACTCATCCAGAAAGTGTTAAGCTGTTTAATTCGTGTTATTATGTCGTTGTTATTGATGCGACATATAAGACGAATCGATATCAGATTCCCCTTATTGAACTAATCGTTGTAACTCCTGAGAATTCGAACTTCGTTATCGCTTACGCTATAGTTTATGGTGAGAATGTTGCCGAATACACATGGTTATTATAGAAAATTAAGTCACTGCTTCCTGAGGGCGTGCACCCTAACGTCATCGTTATAGATCGTGATGTAGCACTTATGCAAGCCATTCTTATCGTATTTCCACAGTCATATCATCTGTTATGTGTTTGGCATATTAACCACGCAGTGGAGGCATGGGCTACTAAGGTTTTTAAATGCAACAGCACGGCGACTTCGTTTGTCAATTGGTCATGGAACTCGTATGTTTCCTCGACTACTACTGACGAGTTGAATTTAGCTTGGGAAAATATTTGTACCAAGTGGGCTGGTATGGTTCAATATTTACTAAATATTTGAACTATACATTGTTGAATGTTTGTTAGAAGTTTTACGAACGAAATTATGTATTTTGGGAACACCGCTACTTCAAGGGTGGAGTGTGCACATGCCGCGTTAAAGGAGTGGTTACGTAGTTTGACCTTGTCCTTGGATACTATTTGGACACAATTTCATGCTATGCTTGAGCTGCAGTAAGTTGATATTAGGAAGAGGCTAGAAGACGCGAAGACCAAAAAAGTGAAACATGATCTTCGAAGGTTGTTGTCGATGTTGAAATACAAGGTCTCAAAACATGCTATTCTTTTAATGGTGGATGAATTTACTCGTGGTGTAGAACTTGGCGAAAGATTAGTGGAAGGATGTGGACACTCGATGAATACATCTCATGGATTACCTTGTGCATGTATGCTTCATGATCTATCAAGGCAGGGTAGTCGAGTTAGGTTAGACATAATTCATGTGTTCTGGAAGACGTTGATATACGACGACAATTCGCCGATGCCTGTAAATGATGCTGGTGACCTTGAAGAGTTGATAAACAAAATTCGTACTTGTAATTCACCTACTAGAAGACGAGTGGTTGAAGTTATTTACACTGAACTACACCAGAGGAAGAATTGGTTGAAGAGCCTGAAGTCCGGGATAATCCAAAAGGGAGGCCAAAAAGACAAAATACCTGTAATAAATCATTGCACGAGCATTTACGGGTGCGGTACAGCGGAAAATCAAAGTCTAATACGAAAAGTAACAGTGGGACACGTTCAACGAGGACTGCGAGTATTTCAACAAGGATAGCTAATATTTCTTTCGAAACAAGTATGTAATCTCTATCATAGTTGGTTCTTATTAGTATTGTTATAACTAAAATTATAATTACTGTTATTTATATTAAGTTGTTTCATTTTTATCAGCACCACTCGTCCCATTGGTAAACGATTGGAAATTGAAATTGAAATTGAATTTTTCAATATTATTGTATTGTGTAATATTTAATAGTACTATAGCATTTTCCGTTCAGGTATTATCTTCCTTCTTGTATGGAAGGTTTTATCGACGGGTTTGATCCTGTGTCGGATGGTCATTGTGGATTTAGATTCCTTGCACATGCTCTGCAAGGTAATGAAATGCATCATTTAGAGATGAGAAGACTACTGCTGTAAGAAATTAGTGACCCCAGATACTCTTTACGATACAGCTCCTTTTATGATAATGCCATCTATCGACTACAATGGAATCAATCAAGACCTTGTACAGAAACTCATTGGATACACGACATTGATTGTCTTGGAATTGCCACTTTAAAAAATTGGGCAATAGTGATGATTAGTCGAGGAGAAATTAATGGACAAGCTAATTGGTATGGTTGTGCTACTTACTACCCAATGTATGGAAGGTCTGGCGTTCGCGCACCTTATGGTGTGTTGTGGATATTACACACTGGTAACCATTTTCTACGACTACGTGTGCGACCCGGATGCCCGATACCGTTTGAATATCCTTACTAGCAACAATAATGTCACGAAAATGTTGGCCGTTATATTGACACTTATAGGAGTCAAAAGCATTCTTGGGCGGCGTGGGCAAACGCGAATGTGTGAATGAGTAGTTGAATTGTAGTAGACGAAATAATGTATTTAATGTATGTTGAATTGTATTTTAGTAGACTAATTTTAGTATAATAATTGTAGTAGTTGAATGTGTGAATGAGTAGTTCAATTATAGTAGTTGAATGAGTAGTTGAATTGTATTTTAGTAGACTAAGTTTTAGTGATGAAATGTACTAGACAGATTCTTATTACGACATCAAAATCATCTACTACAATAACATCAAGTCTGATACGTAGTTTTGAACGATAACATAAAGTACACAAATGAACTGCGATAACATGAAATCCGATACAATATGAAGTCTAAAATGATAAGAGTACACAAATAACACCTACTATACGAAGTCTCACTCATCATCTGTGTCCGAGTAAAAACTACGCTGACTGTTGACTTGAGAAGAACTACCTTCTGGAGCAAGTGATGAACTACCGGTCCCCACCGTTAAAGGAGTTAAACCTCGACCTGTTTTAGAACCACGACCACTACAAAAAAAAATTGCTTATAGCGACGGCACTTGCGACGGATTTAAACTCCGTCGCAAGAAATAAGTACTTGCGACAGACATTGCGACAGAATTTGAATCCGTCGCACAAATTTATGGTTGCGACGGAATATCCGTCGCGAGAATAGTAATACGTCGCAGCTTCTCAGCGCCAAAAAATTGTAAACCCGCCAAACCAAAAAAAGATTTGTGACGGTCTTTGCGACGGAATATCCGTCGCAGACAAAAGTGTTGTCACGGAATTGGCGACGGAAATTCCGTCGCATGGGAAAACAAATTAGAATAAAAACAAAAGAAATCATTGACGCGGTGTGCGACGGAATTTCCGTCGCAGACATAGGTATGAAGAAATGCATTTGTTGAACGAAAATTGATATTTGTTGGACGACTTTGAAAAGGTGGTGTGGAATAAGATTGTTGGTGATATGTTGATCGATTTTTTTGTTGGGTACTACTATTATGCAAATTGGTATTATCTGCTGGAATTACATTATTTTGATTATCACTTGTATTAAGATCAAATTCATCGTAATTATAATGAATATTATTATACTTAGTATTTCTACTCATATTGTTATAATATAATTTTATTTTTTTGGTGATTATTTTTTTGGGTTATTTTGTAAAATAATATTTTGGTTGTGAATAAATTAAATGATAAGTGATATGAATTTATAAGGTAGTGAAAAATAGAGTCGTTAAAAAAAGAGCCGTTGCGAAATGTAAATTTTATTGTCAACATGTGACTTGCAACTTACTAAAAATGAACAAAATATAATAAATAAAGGGATGTGCTTTACGCAGTCGGCTAATTACTTCGCGCGGTCGACTTTTATTTTCACTAATTACACTTATTTTAATGAATAATTATTTATTTAGGTTATTTTTTTTTTTTTTTTTTGAAACGTCCGTGGAGGACACTACTCATTCATTGAAATAACGTCACACAGGACAACAGGTGAGATCGACGTTGGGACGTCATCTAACCAAACTCTCCTACCAAGCACCCACGGTTGCATCCGAGCTAACTCATGAGCTACTTTATTACCATCCCTCCCTACAAAAGACCAAGAAATAGAAGTAAAAAAAGAAAACAAACCCCTAATATCATCTAAAACCAAATAAAACGGACCCCTGCCCTTCTCATGTTTTTGTATAGCATCCAAGACCACCCTACAATCACTCTCCACATTCATTACTTTGTCCCCTTTTTCCACAGCAAGCTCAAGAGCAAACAAAATAGCACGGGTTTCAGCAGCTCTAATCTCCTCTATGCCGGTTGTTTGGGTCACTGAGCACCACTTCACCACCCCTTCCTCAGTATGCGCCACCACCCCGTAACCAACTCTCTCTCCTTCGAATACGGCGGCATCGACATTCAATTTAAGCACCCCTATGTTATTTATATATAATATTAAGTTTCGAATTATTATTTTGAAATTTTTAAAACTTTTACGAAAAATCGTGTAATTTTAAAAACGGTATTAGCGAAATACTAAAAATACAATATAACCTTATATTTTCACCCACTACTCATTCACACTTCAAAAAATCCACTCACTACCCAAAAACTCTAAAAACTTATTTTTTTAAAAATGTCCGACGAATTAAGCGATGAGAGTGAGATAATTTTTATACTTTTATATATATTTGTGTTTTTTATAGTGTATTTGATAATAGAAAGTTTTAAATTTAAATATTGAAAAACGATAAATGTATTTTATAGAAATTGAAAATCGTCGAATGAAAAAAAAAAATACACGAATATGGGACATGGCGTGGGGACGGGTGGGGTAGACCATGGCGTTGGCGCAAGATCCCTTGGAGATGTCCATGAAGAAGGCGTAGGGTCTATTGGGGAAGTCCACGTTTTAGGCGTGAAGACCCTTGGGGAAGCCCACGGCTGAGGCGGGAAGACCCTTGGGGATGTTTAGGTTTTAGGCGCGAAAACCTTTGGGGATGTCCACGGCTTAGGCGTGGAGACCCTTGGGGAACTCCACGTTTTCCTTTTTTTTTTTCTTTTTTTTTTTTTATTTATTTATTTAGGTATTGTTTGAAACTTTAAATTTTTCGGCATAACTCGTTTTTTTTATTAATCATTAACCTTTTATTTTAAATTTATAACTTTTACACTGACTTTTCAGTTGAATATTTGTGTTTCAAGTTCATAGTTACTTAGTTCGGACCTTCTATTAATTTTAATAGCAATTATTTTTCAAATATTTTAAGCCATAACCTTTTATTATGTGTCGGATGGTCCATAATAAAGGTCCGGACAATATTAAGCCATAACTAATTTCAGACTAATTAATTATATATTCAAATTCAAATAATAACTCAAATATTCACTTAGTCAGTGTAACTCAAATATTTGACTAATTTATTTATTTATGGTTGAGTTATAACAATATTTTACTAATTTATTAATTTATAACAACTTAGTTATAATATTTGACTAATTAACTTGAATAACAACTCAGTCATAATAATATTTGACTAATTTATTTATGGCTAAGTTATAACAATATTAATTTGATTAACAACTTAGTCATAACTTAGCCATAATATTTGACTACTTAACTCAAATATTTGAGTTGTAACTTAGCCATAACTAAATTAATAACAATTATAACACTTAGTCACTTAGTTCGCAGTTCATGAGTTGTAATATTGTAAGCTATAACCATTTGTTTAAAATTCATAACCTTATATTTTATGTCGAAAATATTGTATTTTAAGTTCATTACCTTTAAGTCCATAACCTTTGATATTAGATTCGAAATTTATGTTTTAAATTGTTATTTTTTTTAAATAAAAAATTATATATAAACTCATAATTAACCTTTTGTTTTAAATTCATAGTGTTAAGTTTTAAATTAGAAACATTAGACTTTACTTTTAACCGTACTAAAAATATGATAATTAATTTGAAACATACCCCTTTAAGTTAAAAACTCTTCATTTTAATTTTAAAACTCATGAATTAGTGAAAAATAATAACTAAACAAAAATCTACTATAAACTATGACATTAATATTTAGGAGCACAATTGTTAGTTTTAATAGATTATTAAAAATTCACTTGGTATAAAAATAATTAAATAAAAATTTATAGATGATGCCATTAATTTTGTGAAATATTAATTTTATGAAATAGGAGAATTTCTGTAATAACAAATTGAAATAACAAATTTTATTATTGTTGTTGTTGTTGTTGTTGTTGTTGTTGTTGTTGTTGTTGTTGTTGTGTTGTTGAGTTTTTATTGTTTTGGGACAATTTTATTAACAATATAGTTTTTTTCTTTGTAGAATAATGGAGATGGAATCGACTATTTGAACTTGTTTGAAGCGGAGCCGTTTACTACATTTGTTGAGGCTCACGAATGGTGTCTGCAAATAGTTTTGAATAACCGTTTAAACTTGATAATAGGGTCACAACAAACTATTAGTAAAAAAAATAAAAATAAGGTTTCTTATTTGAGGTGTGATCGGAGTTATTTTAGTAGAAATGAAAAACCTTTGGAGAGGAAAAATACATCGACAAAGAAGTGTGGGTGTAAATTTTTTGTTAAAGTTGTGGAAACACCTTTTTTCGATCAATTGGGTAATATTGGTGGCACCGGTTGGGTAGTTCATGGTGGAAAAGGATATCATAATCACGAAATGACACATTATGAAGATGGTCATAGGCGTAAATCTGCAGTAAATGAAGATGAGATGAATTTTGTTGACCAAAAAGTGTTAGGACACGTACCTCCACCAAAAATTAGTATGGGTTTATTTTTAAAAAAATCCTAAAAAACCTCGACCTTCAAGAAAAATGTTGTATAACATTGGTGCAAAAGTAAGGGTTGAAGAAAGATCAGGGATAAACCCAGCACCATCAATGTTGGCACGTGCGAACGAGCATCAGTATGTGCAATTTTGGGAGACGAATGAGCAAACTAATCAGTTGACTCACATTTTCATGGCTCATCCAGAAAGTGTTAAGCTGTTTAATTCATATTATTATGTCGTTGTTATTGATGCGACATATAAGACGAATCGATATCAGATTCCCCTTATTGAAGTAATCGTTGTAACTCCTCAGAATTCGAACTTCGTTATCGCTTACGCTATAGTTTATGGTGAGAATGTTGCCGAATACACATGGTTATTATAGAAAATTAAGTCACTGCTTCCTGAGGGCGTGCACCCTAACGTCATCGTTATAGATCGTGATGTAGCACTTATGCAAGCCATTCTTATCGTATTTCCACAGTCATATCATCTGTTATGTGTCTGGCATATTAACCGCGCAATGGAGGCATGGGCTACTAAGGTTTTTAAATGCAACAGCACGACGACTTCGTTTGTCAATTGGTCATGGAACTCGTATGTTTCCTCGACTACTACTGACGAGTTGAATTTAGCTTGGGAAAATATTTGTACCAAGTGGGCTGGTATGGTTCAATATTTACTAAATATTTGAACTATACATTGTTGAATGTTTGTTAGAGGTTTTACGAACGAAATTATGTATTTTGGGAACACCGCTACTTCAAGGGTGGAGTGTGCACATGCCGCGTTAAAGGAGTGGTTACGTAGTTTGACCTTGTCCTTGGATACTATTTGGACACAATTTCATGCTATGCTTGAGCTGCAGTAAGTTGATATTAGGAAGAGGCTTGAAGACGCGAAGACCAAAAAAGTGAAACATGATCTTCGAAGGTTGTTGTCGATGTTGAAATACAAGGTCTCGAAACATGCTATTCTTTTACTGGTGGATGAATTTACTCGTGGTGTAGAACTTGGCGAAATATTAGTGGAAGGATGTGGACACTCGATGAAGACATCTCATGGATTACCTTGTGCATGTATGCTTCATGATCTATCAAGGCAGGGTAGTCGAGTTAGGTTAGACATAATTCATGTGTTCTGGAAGACGTTGATATACGACGACAATTCGCCGATGCCTGTAAATGATGCTGGTGACCTTGAAGAGTTGATAAACAAAATTCGTACTTTTAATTCACCTACTAGAAGACGAGTGGTTGAAGTTATTTACACTGAACTACACCAGAGGAAGAATTGGTTGAAGAGCCTGAAGTCCGGGATAATCCAAAAGGGAGGCCAAAAAGACAAAATACCCGTAATAAATCCTTGCACGAGCATTTACGGGTGCGGTACAGCGGAAAATCAAAGTCTAATACGAAAAGTAGCAGTGGGACACGTTCAACGAGGACTGCGAGTACTTCAACAAGGATAACTAATATTTCTTTCGAAACAAGTAAGTAATCCCTATCATAGTTGGTTCTTATTAGTATTGTTATAACTAAAATTATAATTACTGTTATTTATATTAAGTTGTTTCATTTTTATCAGCACAAGTCGTCCCATTGGAAAACGATTGGAAATTGAAATTGAAATTGAATTTTTCAATATTATTGTATTGTGTAATATTTAATAGTACTATAGCATTTTCCGTACAGGTATTATCTTCCTTCTTGTATGGAAGGTTTTATCGATGGGTTTGATCCTGTGTCGGATGGTCATTGTGGATTTAGATTCCTTGCACATGCTTTGCAAGGTAATGAAATGCATCATTTAGAGATGAGAAGACTACTGCTGTAAGAAATTAGTGACCCCAGATACTCTTTACCATACAGCTCCTTTTATGATAATGTGTAACACCCCCATTTAAGCCGGGCGGACCCCACCTAAATAAGGGTGTTACGGGACCCAACTGAATGGGTCCTTGGCAAACACCTGCTTCCAAAATAAAAAGACCTGGAAAAGACAGACAGTATAAATATATATATATAGGAAAAGCGGTAGCTCCAGGCCACGAGTGGAGTAAACACGAAAACTGAAACAACGTTAAGATGGCAAGCAGGCCCCAAAACTGCAAAATGTAGCGGAAAAGAAAACGAGACGTCTATGGTGGAAAACTAGACATGAGACTAGCATTATCGTGAATCCCTCCAAGCGTCCCACAAACAGCAAACACTCGTCCGAGCACCTAAGGGGAGAACCGAGACACGTAAGTAAAATAAACTAGTTCAATTCCATTCTCGGTCTGAAGGATAATACAAGGACTAATTCGGACGATTACCAGCAAATCAGAGCACCGAAAAGAGTTAAGAACCCCGCTGTGTAACCTCCACACAGGGGACTTACCATACAATCAACACCCCGCTCCTCCTCCTCGCGACATCGGGCCACACAGACCTCATCACGCTATGACATCGGGCCACACAGACCTCATCATAGTACGACATCGGGCCACACAGACCTCATCGTATAGCGACATCGGGCCACACAGACCTCATCGCATCGCGACATCGGGCCACACAGACCTCATCGCATTAGGTCACACAGACCTCATCATGAAAACAAGGTACTAACGTCATGACAAGAGAATAGCCTCAACCTTTATATAACTCATATTCGTCATTCCTTATCGATAATATCACACTTATAAGATGGCGTTTAACTTTTACATACAATAGTTCAAACAACAAGATTTCCCCTTTGGGTATAGATCATAACCACAACACATACGTACATTCATAATTACAATACATACGATCATTCATAACTACAATACTTACAATCATTCTAGGCCCAAAGGCACCTTTTTCAATATACACATGGTACTCGGTCATCACTCCGAGTACCAACAACATATGACCCAAGACAAGCCTCACGGTCACCCGCCACATGATCATACATGACACCTGCAACATACACACTCACGGCACATACCAAACATGCCCACATATGGTACACTAGCCAACACATACCCACGGCACTTGCACTACTTTACCCATTTCTCACATGTTACATACACACATGTTATATACTCACATATTACATTCACATATATTATATACACACACATATTACATACTTGTATTACATACACGTATATACATATACACACATATTACATACACACTCCACCTACACATATTACCCGCATATTCTTGCTACATTACACACATATGACTTACACATGCCACATACCCCAAGTTACCTGCACTTGACATACTCACATCACACCTACGCACCTATGTAGTTGTACCTATACATTCCATACATAGTTACCCACAATTACGCATTCACAACTACTTATTCACCAACTTCAATAATCCACTTCCAAGAGAGTTCACTTGTGAGGTAACAATCACTCAATTTCCATACAATTCAACATACGATTCAAACGTACAACACAATATATGATTCAAGGATGTGCTTGCAAGACATTACAATTTCGATCAAGTATCCTTACTCAAGAATTAACACAATCACGTTTATAACCAATCCTTATTAGTCATGAGGTGCTCGGTCATCACTCCGAGCATCTAACTTCCACGGCATTCCCTAACAAAACGGCCAAGCAAGGACCCTCGGCCAGCCAGGGCCTCTCGGCCACACACATACCACGGCCCAACACAACCTCCTTTACGAGGTTTAACAAGCCAACACACATATGACCACCATAAATCGCGTTACATTTACACAATATACATATACACAATATTCACAAGCATCATACACAATATACATAACTTACATACAAGCATCATAACATTATACATATCAAACCAGCCTAAGTAAGGCAAGAATCCTTACCTTGGCTATGTAGAGAAAGAAAATCAAACACCGAGTCAAAGGGGCTCCTCCAAAAATTGACCTCCTATAGCACCCAAATCACCCAAAACGTACTCCATTAGTACTTAGCAACTAAGGTATTACTACACAACATATTATAACGAGGTTTCATAAAACCCTAGATCACAAAGTCACTAACTTGAACTACAAAAAGACCTCACCTTGCCTTCAAACTTGTACGAGAAGATAGAGAAGAAGAAGGGGAAGATAATGCAACGAAAATGGAGCGATTTGGTGGAGAAAATCGGAAAACCCACTTGGTTTAGTGGTGATGGATAAATACGGGTAGGGAAAGGCTCATAGAGCTGCGTTTTTGTGTTTTGATCTTTTAATACATTAGAGAGAAATGTGTAAGTTGTTTTTGAGTGATAGGAGGCTAAATGAAAGTTTAGGGAGGTTTGTGCATGCCTCTCACTTAAATAACTCACTTGACTAGGTTAAAGGGCGGTCAAACTAGTCAACATAAACTAAAACTAGTGATTTCTCAAAAGAATCGACCCATGCAAACCCGTCAAGTTAAAATAACAAGCCTCCCAAAACTCACCATTTTTACGAGTACACCAAGCATACACAGCCATGTTTCCGAATTTCTAGATTTAACTTTCATAAAACTACTAAAAGTGACATGGTTAACCTGAAACCATAAGACGGCTCTAGAATATCAATTACAGAAAATACGGGGTATTACAGTCTTCCCCCCTTAAAAGAAGTTCGCCCCGAAATTCCTCACACTACTCATCTCAACGTCCAAACCTACGACCCTACTATCCCGTGGTAACCAGCCCAACACCACGCTACGCACACTCATGCACAACAAGGCACATATAAACAAGCAAACAACATTACAAAACAAAACGCGCGCCTTCTAACCCCCTAAAAGAAAAGAGTTACGTCCGCGTAACTAACAATATACGTCAAGAAAAGATTAAATAACGTGTTTCCATCACACACATCAAGAATATTTAATTAGCGTTGAGACTTATTATTATTACACTCATGTATATCTAGGTTATGATCACAAGCATCGTGGCAATCCAAAATTGGCAATAACCAGGCCTATCAGGTGTTTAACCGCATCATATCAAAACTTTGACCTATGTTAGCAGCTTCTCTTTACCATCAGAACCATAATCTTTCCTTATATTTGACCACTTCCACTCTACAAAACTTGACTACACGGTTCCAAGGTACGAGATAACAATATGGCTCAACGTTCTCTAATCGAATAATCACGACGAATATATGAGTATAAGAAAACACAAGGGTACTTTGGGAAAGTTATATCTCCGAGGTATAGACTAACTAAAACATAACTTTTATGTTCACTAGCCACCACTGATGCTCTACAAGGCATCCTCATATATCAACACATATTTCCCGTCATCTCCAAACTTAAATTTTTGTTGACTGCTCACGCAACTGATGCATTAAATCTAACCACATTCATGTTTCCTAGTATGTACTATGCATATAACGAATATACTACCATTTATAAATCACAGTTCTAAATCACACAGAGAAGGTAATACGCTTAATCTGGTATATAGAATACAATAAGCTTACATGTATAACTCTAACTAATCTATTCTATCTATTTGATCTTAATCATGCTCTGCTGCTGGGTTTCATAACCCTCGGAACTTTCCCACCTGCTCCGTATTGTTACCACGACCAACCTGTTACCGACACATGCATAATATTATCCGGATACTAATATTACTTACTCTTGTTATTACAGTCATCTATGTCCCTTCGTTTTTCTTATTCCACTCACACGTTCACTCTACCTATGTTATCCTTCCAATCCGCCGTCATTTTAATCCTCACATACTAGTTTGTTACATCATTTATCTTCGATTCCCTCGTCTTTACTTTTAGTCATTGACTTGCTCACTCACCCAAGACTTGGTATTCACATCATTTCAGTTTGCGTCCTAACATGCTCTAGTGACTTGTTACTTCGTAACCTGTCGAAATACTTCCTCACTTCAACGCTCCCTATATCTGGCACCATTACGACATTCTATTCTAACGAGCACACGATTTACCATCATCGTCATGGTCACTCTCAATCCTTGTATATGTTACAATCGACATACTACCCAAATTCATCTCCTCAACTCTATACTCCCTCGTATTTCTAGTTCCCACTATCAAGCTTCTGTTACCTCAGTTCATCCTAATAGCTTCTATCACTAACCAATTATAAGCGATTAATACTGATTTATCATACTAATCCATCGTACCACTTACCATGTACCCATTTATACATACCCATCTGATAAAACCTTTGCACATTTCACTTTTCATCGACTTTCCCAAAAATTTCCCTCTACCTAAGTTATCTAGCTCTAATCCTTGATTTATCACGTCGTTCATTTCCATGACTCAACACTCATATCTTAATTCTTACTAAATACCCAAAATCTCGTGTACACCTCAATCATAACATACATGCTTATTATACGTCATATGACTACTACCTTGAAACATATACCTCCCAAATGTCCTCATAGAACAATATTCACATTTCATCGCAATATACCATCCTACGACTTGTACGACTCCACATAACTCACATTAGGTTTCTCACCAATCCCAAAATTATATACCTTAACTGATCTCTTCGTTTTTAAATATAATCCCCTTTTTTTTTGCCAATATTTCTTTATAATCGGACGCATAACCGTAATGCTCGCAATAAATAACACATATTCTCATGAACTCCCTCATGTTTCTAAATACCAACTACTCTAGTCCCACACTTGTTTTATACTCTATAATTCTATATCATAGATACACTATTCTTTTCTTATCCTCACAAGATATCCTATCATAGTCATCGCCGGTTCATATTTTAATTATCTGTTCCCTACCACTAATCTAGTAACGATCTATCAAATAAGTGGTAAAAAAGAGAAAGAAAAGAAGAAAGGAGTTAGTCCGGTTCACATCACAAACAATTCACGCAAGAAAGCACACACACAATCACACATTTACAACGGATCAACCTCATCACCATTCACAACTTCCGTGTCATTCACTTCCATCTCATATCAACCTGACACCTCCTCACTACCTCCGGGACATTCTCAAATTCAATATAATCTCAATCCAACGTCACGTCTCCACACACACACACACATAGCAAGGACGGACTATATACATTCACAACGACGGAGGCACAGACAATTTCATAGACAATTATACAAGCCCCACAAATACCTAAACCATATTTATCATCGGTATAGGTCACATTGCGCCACGGTTTAAAACCGGGCAGTAGCTAAAATCACTCTTATAAGCCATTAACCATTCACAAGGTCGACCAAAACACATAATAATGCACTATATCCCATACTAGTTCATACCTAACGCTTTGGACGAAAAATTCGAGAACTAAACATTGTAATACATATGGAGAATGAGCTAGAAATACTTCCGCCAACGAATAGCCATGAACCACGTAAACGGATATTACTCACTCTAGTACCCACAAGACGCCCTTGTACTCCTCATTATAAAACCAAGCTTGTACTGTCTTATACTACTACTTAGTTACCCCCCCCCCCCCCCCCCCAAAATAAAAACAGAAAATCAGAACACCGAGAAGTAGCTGCTAAGCCTTGACCAGCACATATATACAAAGGCATATTTTCACTAAAGAGTACACAATATATATATATATATATATATATATATATATATATATATATATATATATATATATACAAGTCAAAAGCAATCAATGTATTTATGTAGAATCATGCATACAAGTACTCTACACTATAAAAAGAACAAGCAAGAATATCGTTTACTCCCCTTAAGTCCCCTTAAATCTGTACATTCAACCCAAAACGCGAGCAAACCATCCCTATGCATACAACCACTTACTACTAGGCATTCTACCCCCAAATTATGTCAAAACTCGAGTAAAACAGGTACAACAAGTAATGTAATAACCCCAACCAGCAGCTCATTCATACAGTCACGGCGCATTACATTCTAATGACGACAATACTTAAATCCTACGCTTTACATTGATTCCTCTACTCATACACGACTTAACCATGATATATGAACAATAAGTCTTCATAGAAGCACCAACGATGAAAGCACAACATACCAGCGTAGCAGCAGCAACATCAGCAGAAATCACGACAATAACAGGGCGCACAACCGCTACTGCCGGGACAGCAGCCTCTGTGGCAGAAAATAACAACAACGCTGCTGTACAGCAGCCTAACTGAGGAGATCAGCAACACAAACACACACTCGTGACAGCAGTAGGAACCGAAACATACATTATCAATACCGTGAACAACAACCACTATTACTGAACAGCGCTAGGTAGTACCCATTGTTATGACCAGATTTTGCACAGCCCAGAATTGGCAGTTCTGGATAGACGTCATAAATATGGTACAGAGCAGAAAAGAAGAGCAATAGCAGTTATAGCCCAGAACAGGTCAGAAGAGGCATGGCAGTTATGGTCAGCTGAGGTCAACCATGACGGTTACAAAGATCATGGAGTAGTGGAAGATAATTCAGCTGAGCAGAAGTGGAGTCAATGGAAGTTAAATAACCGCCAAAGATAATGGAGATCATGGAGAACGTGCCCTAGAAAATAGGAACTGATTTTGCAGCTTGCTTAGCCTATATATAGAGGCTCATTTGCACATTTTCATTCATCTTTTTACTCTCATTTAGCATACTTAAGCACTAGAAAATATATTACAATACACTACGGTAATTTACAGTCAGTTCTGTACGAATTGCTACAGAAGTGATCACTTTCACAGTTGTACTCTGTAACCTCAACTCTGATATTAATAAAAGTACTCCTGGCTTGGTAGCCCGCATGCTTTCCCCATCTTCTTCTCGGGCTTCTGCGTCATCAAATCCCTGTGTTCCTAGTTCTGTCCCATATAGCTCAGTTCTGATCAGTTCTGTTCTGTTTCGCAAATAGTACTAGTTGATCCACTTTTTCCATTTTCTCTCTTGTGAAGTTTTTACCAAAACAAATTGGCGTAGGTGGGGCTACTAGTTTATTAATTTGCGTAACTTTTCTCACAAAAATCTCACAAAAATCACCCTTTTCCATATTCAAATGGTGATAGAACTTTGGAGGAATTGTCAAGGAGTTACAAGATGCGCAATCTAAGATTCAACAAATCTCGAGAAGAGAATGCAAGGCGAAGGAAAGCAGTGCATTACGAAGACTAAGTTGGATTCTCGCTATAAGGCGATACATCAAAGATCGGACACAGGGCATCTTTGAGTTCTATAATCAAGAGAATAGACTTCTCTAATCTGGATGAAGATGAGGATCTCGAAGACCAACTCCTGGGTGGTGAAGATGAGGAAGAGTCATCCGAGAATCTTGTGACAAGAGGAAGGGCAAGAAGAAGTTCAACTTCACCCTCATGATGATGCAAGAACTCCGGAAGTTACATGACAAGGTTGCAAAGATTCCAGGAGTTCCGGCCAATTGAGGAAGCTTCCCAAGAATGTTATGCAGATTCGCCATTCAATGAGGCCATAACTATGCAGGATATCCCAAAGAAGTTCGGTGTTCAGGGATGAAAGCGTATGATGGCACAGGAGATCCACAGGACCACGTTGCCCGGTACAAACAAAGGATGTACACGGTCCAGTTCCAAAGAATACGAGAAGCCTTTGCATGTGCAAGGGCTTTGGTTCTACTCTGGCTGGACCAGCTCTGCAATGGTTTGTCAATATTCCTAATGGTACTATTAAATCGTTTGCTAATCTTGTAAATGTCTTTGTTGCCCGGTTGCTAGTAGCGAGGAAATTAGAGAAGCGAACAAGTGATGCATGCGAGTTATGCAGAAGAAAGATGAGTCCCTACGAGATTATCTCCAGGAGATTCAACAAGGAGAAGATCTCTATCCCCAACCGTGACGTTGCAATTGCTATCCAGGCTTATAGGCAAGGTTTGGTGGTCAATTACGAGCTTTATCGTGAACTAACTAAGTATCCTTGTGTTACTTTTGAAGATGTGCGTGCAAAGACCTTGGCCCAGATTAGACTTGAAGAAGATGCTTTCGATGGCGGGATAGTTACGGGTACGAGAAGGTGAGCAGGAAGTCGATAGTGGACGCACCCGAGCGAGGCCAGCACCATACAAAGAGCCACCCAGAACACAAGTGCATCTTTGTCGGCTCACGAGGCAGTCAATTACGATGACTCCTCGATATCGGCCAGTCTTGGTGTTGAGGTTCCACAGTTGATAGCAAAGTTGGAGAGCTTTGGGAATCTTTGCAAGATGGCCCAAGAGGAATGATAATCCAAATCCGAGGCAATCCAAACAAGTATTGTGAGTACCATGGAGACATCGGCCCACGGACAAGACTGCTATGCCTTCAAGAAAGAGATTTCCTACCAGCTCAGAACTGGACGTCTGAAGGACATCATCAGACCAGTCCAGAAGAATCAGCCCAGAACTGAAAGTGCCAGGTCCCAGGATTCCAGGGGACAAGAGTCGAAAAACCGCCAAATCCTCCACCCTATACACCACGAGGTAAAATTTATCAATGGTGGTTACGATATACGTGGTCTAACCTATTCTGACTAAGAGGATAGCAAAGCAAGAGAAGATGCAGCCTCCAACCAGAATAGAGAAGAATTGGGAAGTTGTCACTTTTGATCATGAAGATTGTGAGGGCATCCCGATTACGCACCATGATAGCCTGGTGATCAAGTTGCAGTTAGCGACACCCTTATGCCGAAGTTACGGTTGATGGGGCGATTACGTGAACCTGATCATGTTGGACGCATTGAAGGAGATGGGTATAGGCCAGGACAAGTGACCAAGAACTCTAATGTTACGGTTGGATTGATGGCGAGACCAAGCACACTTTGGGAGAGATCTCACTTCCCACCTATGCCCAGGAGTTTCTTCTTTTGAAAAGTTTAATGTTATTGATTACATGACTTCGTATAATGTTACATTAGCGGGCCTTGGATCCATAATCTTAAGGTGTGGCGTCTACTTACCATCAATGTGTGAAGGTCCCAACTCGATAGAATCGGTGATAAAGGGAGAGAGGCGGTATCGCAGAATGCTCTGAGCGACCTTGAAGCCCCAGTCACCAACAAATCGCTCGCATAGCAATTACGTAAACCAGTCAAGTCGATGAGTGGAGCGAGAAAAGTCGGGATTGGAGATGGACCAGATCAGTGTAGACCAGACCTGCCCAGAAAAGAAAGTGTTAGTGGGCGGTGATGTACCATCGATGCTCGGATCCGATCGATCGGTTTCTGAAGTCTAAGAAATCAAGTTTTGCATGGAGCCACTTTGACATGATCGAATCGATCCTGGCGTTATCACGCACAAGCTCAACGTTGATCCTCGATGCAGACGATTGCATCGAAGCGCAGGAAGTTTGCGAGAAAGAAATGTTATAATCGATGAGGAAGTCCGGAAGGCTGCTGGACATGAACATGGTAAGAGAGGTAATGTATCCTGGTGGTTAGCTAATGTGGTTGTTGTGCGGAAGAAGAATGGAAAGTGGAGAGTGCAGTGTAGACTACAGATCTGAACAAGGCATGTCCCAAGGATCCTTTCCCTCTTCCTCACATTGATGCCATGGTGGACAAGATCTGGCCGCCATGAAGTTCGACCTTCATGGGCGCCTCAAGTGGTTTTAACCGGATCAAGATGTATCCTCCGGACCAGGAAGGAACCTCCTTCATGACGGATCGTGGAATCTATTGCTACCGCCATGCCCTTTGGACTCGTAAATCTTTGGAGCCACCTACCAAAGGCTAGTCAACATGATGTTCAAGGATCTAATTGGGGACCTGATGGAGGTTTATATCGATGATATGGTGGTAAAGTCTAAAGATGCCAAAGATCATGTGAAGCACCTAGAGCAGCGTTTGCAATTACGGACAAGTTCAATATGAAGTGAATCAGGCAAAGTGCAACTTTGGAGTGTCTTACTGGAAGTTCCTAGGCTACTTGGTGACCAGAAGAGGAATTGAAGCAAGTCGAGCAGGATAAAGGCAATCCTAGATCTGGAGCCCCGGATCTGTGAAAGACATCCAGAAGTTGGCGGGGAGAGTTGCAGCTCACGAGCGAGGTTCATTTCTAGGTCCTCGAGAAGGTGCAAGCCCTTCTACGATATCTTTGAAGAAGAACAAAGAATTCCGGTGGAGTGAGAAGCACGAGGAAGCATTCCAGATCTCAAGAGTTACTGTCAACTCCGCCACTACTATCCAGACCAGAAGAGGAGAGCCCCTAAGTGCGTACCTATCGGTCACGGAGCATTACGTAAGTGCAGTTCTGGTCAGGGAAGAAGATGGTTTGCGGCGTCAATATATTACGTGAGTAAAAGCTTGCTGAATCTTTGAAACTAGGTATTCTCTTACGGAGAAGTATGTTCTTGCTTTAATTATGTCAACTACTAAGCTTAGACCTTATTTTGAGAGTCATCATATACGTGTTAGAACTAACCTTCCAGTTAAGTCGGTCTTGAGAAAGCCCTGAATCATGCGGGAGAATGGCTAAGTGGTGCAATGCGGCTCGATGCGTGCGACATCGATTATGAACCCGAGCGACAATAAAGTCACAAGCCTTGGCGATTTTGTGGTGATTTCATCCGACCCTGGAAGAAAGTGGTGCTTTATGGAAGTGTTGAAACTCACACAGGCGTAAAAGGAGAAACACAGGTCTTTGTATCTTGATGGAGCGGCTAATGTCGGGGTTACGGTCTGGGCATTGTCCTGAAATCGCCACAAGGGGACATACTAGCCCAGTCGGTTGTAATTTCGTACAACCAACAATGAGGCGGAATATGAGCGTTAATTGCGGGTTTGATGGTACGTATTGGTCTTGGTGTCGAGAATTTGGAGGTAGCGACTCTTTACTTATTGTTAATCAGTTAATGGTTCTTTTTGCGGCCAAAGATTCTAAGATGTTGCTATACAGAGAAGGTTAGATCCTTGGTTTTGAAGTTTGACCAGTTTAGGATTGACCGGATCCCAGAGACCGGAATTCACGAGCGAGACTCTTTAGCTAGTCTTGGCTCTAGTTTCAAACCTGCGGACACAGGCGGGATTCCCATAGTACACCTCCTCGGACCTTCTATAGAGAAGTCGATCCATTCTCAACCTGTCTACCCCACTCCTGTCTCTTGGGTGCACCTTTTTATTCTTTTCTTAGAGATGGTGTTTTACCCCCAGACGGACTTGAGGCTGGAGCTTTTAGGCAAAGCCTCGAGGTATGTCTTGATTGATGATGTTACGTTCAAGAAATCTATGTCGAGTCCATATCTGCGGCACAGAGCCGGAAGCCAGCTGATACGGAAGAGTTACATGAAGGAGATTGTGGCAACCATAGTCTTTGGGAGAAGTCCGGCGTGAGCTACGAGATTTGGTTACTTGGCCAACTATGAGAAAAGAAGGCGTAGATGCACGCAGTAAATGTGAAGCATGTCAAAAGCATTCTCGATGATCCACCACCACCGGTGAGGTTACGCATCCTATTTACGCACCGTGGCCTTTCATGAAGTGGGGCATGGACATAGTTGGAAAGCTTCCTATGGCTCCGGGACGTAAGGTCTTTATGTTGGCAATGACAGATTACTTCTCGAAGTGGATTGAGGTGAGGCATTGAAGTGTAATGAGAAAGGAAGTCATCTCATTTATCAAGAGGAACATCATTTGCGATTTGGAATTCCAAGCCGATTGTGTGTGACAATGGTACGATTCGTAGGGAACAAGACCAGGGAATTCTGTGCCACTGGAATATTGAATCGCTTACTTACGCGAGATATCCCCGATGTAATGGTCGAGCGAATCTAGCAACAAGATTATCATCAAAACCACGAAGAAAAAGGTCAAGAGAAGGCGAGGAGATGGGCGGAAGAGCTACCCTTAGTTACGTGGGTGAGAACTACACCAAAGAATTCCACGGGGCGGACTCCATTCTCTTTGGTGTATGGTTGTGAAGCGGTGATTCCAGAAGTGTCTGTCCCAACAAAGAAGGTATGGTGCGAGCAGTTTAGAAGCTAACCCGAGTTGTTATCTTCCAGTCTTGATTTTGCGAGAAGAGCTTAGAGATGCGGCCAAGATAAGGTTAGCGACTTACCCGGCGAGAATGTGGCCAGGACTTTCAACAAGCATGTCAAGGCCGAGTTTTGAGAGAAGGAGATTTAGTTACGAGGAAAGTATTTGAAAACACGAAGGAAAAGTCTGCAGGAAAGCTAGCTGATGCAGGAAGGACCATACTTGATTGATTGATTGTAGGCCAAGGAGCCTATAGGTAGTAACTCTGGAGGGAGAGTTGATTCCTAGGCGTGGAATGCAACCAACCTCAAACTCTATCTTTGTTAATATGGTATTTTCATTTATGTACTTTCAATTCTGTATTTTCAATTCTGCACTTTTTGGTTTTTTGTGAATATCTAACTACAATTTCCATTCAATAAAAACCATTGAACTCCAATGGTGTAGTTTAACTTTATTTCTAAGTTTTGCAGATTACATCTTTGGTTGAAGTAAATATTTTCTATATTTCACAAATAAATCAAAGTAAAAATAATACGCTACATATTACAAGTAAAGGAGTTTGTCCTCAGATTTGTCTAGGAGTTCATCCTCGATTCTACTCGGGAGTTTAACCTCCGATTACGGGCCTAGTCCCGATCTCTAAGGAACTTGTCTTCCGGATCTGAGCTTAGTCCTCGGTCTTGGCGGTGATCTGCGGTGGAGATCTTCCTCCAGTCCACAGCGCGGCCCGATCTGCCGAAGCGGCCAGATCTGCTTGTGAGGATGCGTCCTCGGATTGACGGACCAGGGCTTGGCCGCCGTTAAGAGAGTCCTATAATATCCCTTAAGGTGAGCCATGATCATGCATACGTAAGTGCAGGGTGTACACTGCGAGGTTAGTACATTCACGCGAGAACAATAGCGGCAATAGAAGCAACAGAGCGATAGTAGTTAAGTCCTTGGACCACCAAGGTGACTAAATACTAAGCAACCGAGTCCGTCGAGCGGACTAGAAAAATGTCATGCTCTGCCAGACCAAACAAAAGTTTCACACGGTAGCAGACATGAAGTTCACAGAATAATTACAGACCTGGACATACAAGTCCAGGCCAGACCTGAATAGCAAATTGTTTGAATTTACACAAAATGTTCCACGAAGTAATTGTTTTCATTCTTCTTCTTCTTGAAGGGTTGTCATCGGACTTGGGCATCTTCGCCAAAGACCACCATCTCCAGACGCAGAAGGTTCTTCTTCCCGATCAAGCGGCCTCTCCTCTCCTGAACTGCACACCCGGGAAGAGCTGTTTGAATTTCTCCACAGCTGACATCTAAGTCCCACTCACTACGCTCGGACTACGGAGCACGCATCATTTGAATTCTGGTCTGGGCTGTGTAAAACAGCGCGGTCGATCTCTTGGTTCTGGACTTGGCTTTCAAGCTCCTGGACACGCGCTGAGACCCTCGCTTCGACCTCAATGAGGCCAGGCTCTCCTCGAACTTAGCGGCGGTTTTGGCTTTTTGACCACCTCCTTCATGTTGTCCAAAGCCTTCTCCAAATCTGCGCAAACTGCTCTTTCGAGCAAGCTTGTCCTCAGTATGATCACTACGGTTCCCAGTGGATAAAATGTGCCCCAAACTTGCTATCTGATCGAAGTCTGCGAATTTTATGGTGTAAGGTACAATAGTGGTAGAATTATCATGAGCATTTGTACTAGAAGTAAGTCGGGACTAATACGAAAGGCAGAGTGAGTGGCTCACGACGCCCGATTCTGTGGTATCGATCCCGATCGGATCTGGGTCGAACCTTTTATGCTTGTTGGATAATGTTCTCCACGCTTTGTTGATGGCGTCTTTGGGCGAAGATGTTCTGGTAATGACAAACCTTCAATTTCCTCTATTTTCCTTTTCTTTGTTTTCTTATGCGGTGTGCTTTTCTCTGGTTCAACTTGAGTCCTCCCCTTAGACTCCTCAATCTTGGTATACTCAATCCTGGAGTAGGAAGACCCGGTAGGAATGAACTGAGGTTTTATATCTAGATTCCCGGCCAGAATAGCATCCATCTTCTCCTGAAGAAGAGTAGGGTTGAGTCTACCTCTGGTGTATGGCCTGAAGTTTCACCTAGCATATACCACACATATCTCGTAATCTTGTATCCAGACCAGAATAAATCAGACTTGACCAAAGAGATAAAACAAAGAGACTTACCCTTGATGGCGAAACCATAGGCACATGCACCTTCACCCCCTTCTTCATTTGGTCTCTGAGCGTGGGAAGCTTATTTGTTTTGTTATCATCCTCGGACCAAGTCCTCTCTTTCGAGGCAAGGCCATGAACGCAGCAATCCCTAGCTTTAGAGTCCTCACTTGGCACAGTGCCAAGAATCCGTGGAAACACAGAACACAAGGAACCCTCGGACCTACATAGAATAGAAAAACTAGAAAGCAGCGGATCTGAGTCGGAAGTGACTAACCTCTCTCCCCAATGGGGTAGTCCAAACAAATTGTTCCCAAGTGTATCGCTTTTGAAGAGGAAGCCTGTCTTCCAATCCTTGTCATCCCCAGATCGTGGTGCTCTACCCAGTTGCTCTGGCCCTTTCGATCCTCAAGATAAACCTTCCGCGCCCTGAGTCCTTACAGGAATAAACATTTTTAAGGTCTTGCACCGTCGATTGCGATCAACTTTGTGCGAGCTTGTCAACCAGGCGGATAATCTTCCACATGCTTGGCATTAATTGGCAAGGGCAAGCTTCATTCGAGGAGAGCACCCCATCGATCCAAGAATTGCAAGGAATTCTCGCATCATTTCTAAAAGGGAACTCATAAATGCAGATCCATCCTGGAGAAGTCCAGAAGCCGTGATATAATCGTCGAGAGGAGCGAAGATTTCATTGAGATGAAGGCACGATATGATGATCTTTTAGGTGTTTTATGATTGATTGAGAAAGAGTGTTTTTGGTTTCGTCATCAAAGGAGTCACCTTTGATGAATTTGTGATCACCACACATGATTTCATTGATTTCGATGATTTCGAGATCAAGATCTTGCTCGACCATGGAGTTTCGTTTTGATTTGATATGAAAAAGATAAAAAAGGAAGAAGATGATGAACAGTAGTAGGTGAAAAATAAAGTTGGCAAGGTGAGTTTCTCGAAAAATTACTGAAGCTCCTATTTATACTCGAGGTTAAAAGAGTTCAAGTGGGATTAGGATTTTCTGGTTGGTAAAATTCAAAACACCCTGCATTAGCCGTTGCTACTATTCAGAGTCAAATCGGGTTTAAATTCTCACCTAACTTCGATTTTTATGTTATCTCTTTGAATGTTGTGCACAAGTCCGCCGGATGCATAGTTATTCAAAATTCTATAGCAGTTGTCTCTACTCTAGTCTGTTCTGTATAGAAATGTTTATGCAGGATTGTTTCCTCAAGATTGTGAATCTTGCACTTGAGAAAACAAGGGGCATTTGTTATGACCAGATTTTGCACAGCCCAGAATTGGCAGTTCTGGATAGACGTCATAAATATGGTACAGAGCAGAAAAGAAGAGCAATAGCAGTTATAGCCCAGAACAGGTCAGAAGAGGCATGGCGGTTATGGTCACCGAGGTCAACCATGACGGTTACAAAGATCATGGAGTAGTGGAAGATAATTCAGCTGAGCGAAGTGGAGTCAATGGAAGTTAAATAACCGCCAAAGATAATGGAGATCATGGTGAACGTGCCCTAGAAAATAGGAACTGATTTTGCAGCTTGCTTAGCCTATATATAGAGGCTCATTTGCACATTTTCATTCATCTTTTTACTCTCATTTAGCATACTTAAGCACTAGAAAATATATTACAATACACTACGGTAATTTACAGTCAGTTCTGTACGAATTGCTACAGAAGTGATCACTTACATAGTTGTACTCTGTAACCTCAACTCGATATTAATAAAAGTACTCCTGGCTTGGTAGCCCATGATTTGCCCCATCTTCTTCTCGGGGCTTCTGCGTCATCAAATCCCTGTGTTCCTAGTTCTGTCCCATATAGCTCAGTTCTGATCAGTTCTGTTCTGTTTCGCAAATAGTACTAGTTGATCCACTTTTTTCCATTTTCTCTCTTGTGAAGTTTTTACCAAAACACCCATTATCTCAGGTTTAACTATACTCCCTCTATTAATCCGTTTACCTATTCCTTCTATGTGTACCCCTTATGTTACCACTCGCAAAGGAAAAAGTACTACCCACAACAGGAAGCCAAAAATCATTGCATCACACGACATGAATTCTAATCCTACATTCCTTATTCCTAACCTGTCACAATACTCCCTCATCGAGACAGAATCCATATAACATATTCTAACGACCGTTTACACTCGAGGACCATCTACTATAAAACTTTGTAACCCCTTTATATCATCCATTCCCTGTACATATACATCCCATATACCAATTTCCATACCTAATGCCTCACTTTAATTTAAAAGGTAACCATGTGGCATAACCCTTCAAAACAAGCTACTATATCACTTCACGAAGTTTAATTCCTATCTCCATGCATGTATTTATAAATACCAATACGCAACCCTGATCGAAAACACGCATATTCACAAATCAATTTGACTTGCACCTCACCCCTACCATTTCCTTGTAACTTTTATCCTTCAAGCCCATGACTATCATATCCTTACCCATAACATCATAATCGTCTAATCCAGACATCACATTCTTTGGGTATATCACTCTGTAATCCTAACTTCTACCCTTAATTATGGAAACAAACACATGGTACAGGTATCCTAACAACCTACTACGTCACACAAGCAATTGCACTAACTCATACTCGATATCATCCTATACCACCTACAGCCTATAAGGTTCAATCTTAGTGTGCTTTGTGACCAACAAGGATACAAGCATTTTAGCATTCCACTGTATACAATAAGCACAAAATTTTGTAGTACTCTAATATCAACCCTTCCTACGACTCGTAAAGCAAGCAAGTACGAATGACTTAACACGAAACAGAGAAATCATTATATAAATATGACCCGTCACACAAGCAGACAACATAATGTAGCACGAACAACTGCTGGACGACCCATGCGTACTACCCTGCACAAATTCACCAATAGCGGTGCACATCACAATATGCAATCACCTGACATACACATCATTTTCACTAAGGACACTTAATGGTTTCTTCCCTATATTTCTCGTTCTCATCATATTGTATCGTTCCACTTCCGCATCATTTTGATATCCTCATCATCTTATCATTTGTATAACAATCTCCCCATACTACAAATGTCATTCTCTCGGTTGTCAAACAATTGTCACAGAATAACCACTCAAGCATCGTTAACGCGATACCACAAGCAAAAAATCATACTACACGAACAAACAACCATGATGTTACGCATCAACACCAGAAAACAACACCAAAGCAATCCATATGTAAAATATAAGCATCCGATACCGGAAGACATGCAAAATACGAACAAATTATGACAAATTATCTAGCCAAAAGAAACTACACAAGGAACAAAACCACAGGCATGCATCGACAGTATATACTATAACTAGCAGCAACCAATATTTCACAGTTCCTCAAAATGCACTTTAAGGTGCCTCCAGTGACCCGAAGGCCCTAATCCCATCCTCCAACAATAATACAACAAGATATATACGATATGAGATGAAATGCTTCAAAACGATATAACATAAAACAGTGATATCAATAATAATATAAATTCAACAGTTGGCTAAAAGGGAGGGTGGGTGGGATCATAATAACGTACCATCGTCATAATTATACAGCCTGTACCGATAGCCAATTTTCTTGCCATGACGTTTCTTGTACCCATCTCCCCACCACAACTCCATAGTACATCGAAAGAAAACACCAACTCCACGCCAATTTCACACCAACTCCACCCGCCTTAACGCGTCTCATTGTATCTCATCACCGAATCTCCATACTCCATACTCACGCAACACAACACAACACAAACACAAATAAGGCAAGCATTAGCATGACAACGCAACCCAAAGAACTTTTACCCCCCGTTAACCACTTCAACTCGTGGCTACCAAGCTCTCTAGGGACGTCTCCCACCCAGGGTTTCGGAACGTCTCCCTAACCCTGGTATTGCTTGGATCACCATTCATTTCCATGGGGTTCATTTTAACTCCTATATTCATTTTAAGACACGACTCGCCTAGATTCATTTTAGGGTTCATTTTAGGTTCATTTCATCAGGGTCGCCGCTCTGATACCACTCTGTAACACCCCCATTTAAGGCGGGCGGATCCCACCTAAATAAGGGTGTTACGGGACCCAACTGAATGGGTCCTTGGCAAACACCTGCTTCCAAAATAAAAAGACCTGGAAAAGACAGACAGTATAAATATATATATAGGAAAAGCGGTAGCTCCAGGCCACGAGTGGAGTAAACACGAAAATTGAAACAACGTCAAGATGGCACGCAGGCCCCAAAACTGCAAAATGTAGCGGAAAAGAAAACGAGACGTCTATGGTGGAAAACTAGACATAAGACTAGCATTATTGTGAATCCCTCCAAGCGTCCCACAAACAGCAAACACTCGTCCGAGCACCTCAGGGGAGAACCGAGACACGTAAGTAAAATAAACTAGTTCAATTCCATTCTCGGTCTGAAGGATAATACAAGGACTAAGTCGGACGATTACCAGCAAATCAGAGCACCGAATAGAGTTCAGAACCCCGCTGTGTAACCTCTACACAGGGGACTTACCATACAATCAACACCCCGCTCCTCCTCCTCGTGACATCGGGCCACACAGACCTCATCACGCTATGACATCGGGCCACACCGACCTCATCATAGTACGACATCGGGCCACACAGACCTCATCGTATAGCGACATCGGGCCACACAGACCTCATCGCATCGCGACATCGGGCCACACAGACCTCATCGCATTAGGTCATACAGACCTCATCATGAAAACAAGGTACAAACGTCATGACAAAAGAATAGCCTGAACCTTACATGTAACACTCGGTGTTGTCCGAGGTTATTCGGGCCGGGTTCCCCGTTGAAGTGGTCCATGTGATGAGCTCAAGTGACCTAGTGCTTAAAAGGATTGTAAGTACTACTCATATCAACAAGATGCATCTTCTTTTCTGGTGGCTCATCTTAAGAACTCTTTGGTTAAGCGTGCTTGCCGGAGAGTAGTCTTAGGATGGGTGACCTCCTGGGAAGTTCTCAGGATGCGCACGAGTGAGGACAAAGTGCGCTGGAAAGGACTCGTGTTGGTTTGTGGGCGATGTATGCGGCCTGGCAAGCTACCGAGAGAAACATTCCGGCCTTTAGTTGGGGCCGGGGTGTTACAAATGGTATCAGAGCAACCCGGCGACCGTGTGGTCGAATCCTGTGTCTTGTTGGCCAGGTACGCACCTAACTGGGGAGGATTCTGGAATGCTATATTGTAAGTAGCTACCAGGCGCAACGAGGACGTTGCGTTCTTCAAGTGGGGGTGTGTAACACTCGGTGTTGTCCGAGGTTATTCGGGTCGGGTTCCCCGTTGAAGTGGTCCATGTGATGAGCTCAAGTGACCTAGTGCTTAAAAGGATTGTAAGTACTACTCATATCAACAAGATGCATCTTCTTTTCTGGTGGCTCATCTTGAGAACTCTTTGGTTAAGCGTGCTTGCTGGAGAGTAGTCTTAAGATGGGTGACCTCTTGGGAAGTTCTCAGGATGCGCAAGAGTGAGGACAAAGTGCGCTGGAAAGGACTCGTGTTGGTTTGTGGGCGATGTACGCGGCCTGGCAAACTACCGTGAGAAACATTCCGGCCTTTAGTTGGGGCCGGGATTTTACATTATATAACTCATATTTGTCATTCCTTATCGATAATATCACACTTATAAGATGGCGTTTAACTTTTACATACAATAGTTCAAACAACAAGATTTCCCCTTTGGGTATAGATCATAACCACAACACATACGTACATTCATAATTACAATACATACGATCATTCATAACTACAATACTTACAATCATTCTAGGCCCCAAGGCACCTTTTTCAATATACACATGGTACTCGGTCATCACTCCGAGTACCAACAACATATGACCCAAGACAAGCCTCACGGTCACCCGCCACATGATCATACATGACACCTGCAACATACACACTCACGGCACATACCAAACATGCCCACATATGGTACACTAGCCAACACATACCCACGGCACTTGCACTACTTTACCCATTTCTCACATGTTACATACACACATGTTATATACTCACATATTACATTCACATATATTATATACACACACATATTACATACTTGTATTACATACACGTATATATATATATGTTCGGGGTGATTTTCTCACACGGTTCGTTTATGTAATTGTGGATCTACTAGTACTATCCTTTAGGTTAAGTTTTATGTTGTTCGTGGTTTAGGGATTAGAACGTGTACAAGATAACGAAAATAGAACAAGACACACGATATGGTTACGTGGGAAAAACCCTTAGATGTTAAGGGAAAACCACGGGCGCCAAGCCAGGAGAGGTTATGCACTAGTTCTGGTTCAGGAAGTACAGAGTCTGGACCAACTGGTACAGAATACAATGTAGGCGTAAAATAATAAAGTGTTTAAATGCTTGAGAATTGCGTAGAGTGTTGAGTAATTGAGTAGTGTGTCTTCTGATGTGAATAATGAATGAATCTTCTCTCTGAATTCTACTCCTTTTATAGTGCTTTAGGGTCCAACGTTCACTTCCTTCTTTGTAGCTAACTTCCCCAACTATCACTCCAGCAGTTCCTATCTTCAAGGCTTCGTTTTCTGCTTCCTAGACCAAGTCTTCCAACGTCTCCTTTTAGGGTTGCTGCCGAGTCTTTGGGCTTTCTTCTTTGATGTTTACTTCTTTTGTTGGGCTTGGCCCATCTTGACTTTTCCTCTCCTGGCCTGCACCTTTGTTTTGTCTGTCCCGTCTGGTGCTGTCTGCACGTTCTGGTCTTGGCTGTGGATCCTGTACCCGTCTAGGCCTGGCCCAGGGTTCTGGACCAGCCTGGGTTTTTGGTCCCAACAGTTTGTCCCCCATCTCCTTGCCCTACAGTCCTGAACTGGGGGGTAAGGAGATGCTTCTGTCCTTGATCCTGGTCCAGGGCTGAACCTGGCCCAGGCTCCTTCTGTTTTGCTGTGCCTTTGGTCCTGAGACCTAAACTTTGTAATTAATGAAGTAGTTGGCTTTTCGTGGGGAAGTGCGCCCTATTTTGGCGCTCAATGCACTGCACATCAGTCGTGGGTCACATCAAGTCACTTCGCGCGCTTATTTTTGTAAAAAACCATCCAACTTCTTTTTTGTCCCACTATATATATCCTAGTTTTTGTTTTGCTTCTCTCTCTAACTCATTCCTCTTTTGATCTTATTTGTTTTGCAACCGAAAACCCTAGCAAAAATCCCCAAATTGATTTGCAAAAAACCCTAGCTTCTTTTTTCTTCTTCAACTTTGATCATGGCTTACAATGATGTTGGCCCTTCTAGTGCTGTTCCTTACTCTCACGGTGGTTCCGTCTCCTGTCTATCTCCTTTCGTATGTGCTTTTTCGTTTTTTGACTTTTGTTGCGGGTTTGTTTTGCAGTTTCCGATGGGACCCCCGCTCCTGATGACATCGAGTCAGGGAGGAGAGTTAAGACGTTCTTGGAGTTGCCTTCCGGAAAGAGAGATCGGCCCGAGTGTACGAACCCCGATGCTGATGACGATGTTGTTGAGGCTGTTCCTTCCCCTGGAGAGGAAGGGCATGTCGGTGAAGACGAAGAGAATAATGACAGGAAAACTTCCCTATCCTTTGAAGCTATCACTGCTGTGATTGATCGGGCTCGGGAGGCCTTGAGGAACGAAGATAGGAAGGCACCAGGGATAATCTTGACCAGATCCATCAAAACAGCTGATGAATCTCCTGCACGTAGCTCCGACCAGGAGAAGAAGATGGTAAGGGAGTTGCCCCAAATAAATCCGGTGCTTTCAATACCTCTGCGTGCTCAAAGTCAATCTGAGTACGTTTCCTTGGGGAAGTCCCTGAGTGAAAGATTTGCTGCATTGTCCCCTGCACCTGCTGCCTTGGACCCTACACGACTAGCGCATAAGATGGTGGGCTGTTGCGCCCAGGTTTGTGGCTTTCAGTTTTGTTCTGACTTGCTCTTTGGCATGATTCTGACTTTCTGCTCTGTCATTTGTGTCATAGTTGTTAACCATGTCGGCTAGCCTTGGCTCTACTGTGCCAGTCTTGGTGGGTGATAGAGTTAAGGCCGAGGCTGAGAACGAAGCACTTCGTTTTTCCCTCAAGATTACCAAATGGGAACTTGAGAACGAGAGGTACCGCTGTGAGAAGCTGACTACCATGGACAAGATCCACTTCCAAAGGATCCAGCAGCAGGACAATCTCATTGCCAGGCAGAACAAAGAGCTTGAAGAGTTGAGGGAGGATGCACGTAAACACAATGCTGACATAGCAGACCTGCGTGCATACTGGACCCAGCGCACTCGAGTGGAGATGATAAATGCTGGTCCAGAGGAACGCGCTACCTGGGACCTGTCTGCTGAGACTGCCATCTTTAAACGGATGTTCCCTGGGGAGGCAATCCTGGAGCGGGCTGAAGTCATCTCAGCTGTGCAGCCGGGTACAGGAGGTACCACTGGTCCAGGTGCTGAGGTTGATGCTGTCGGTCCATCCAATGCTGTTCCTACAGAAGAACATGCTGAAAGAACTGGTGAGTCAGTTGGTGGAGACAGTTGAACTCTTGGTCTTGTTGGTATTTTTTGAACAAACTCCTAAATTTGCCAGGGGGGATGTCCCCTGTTATGCTTTGGTCTGTAAGTATTTGCACTTTGTTTGCTTGTTTTGAACTTCTTTTTGTGCTTATGCGCAGGCATAGGCTGATTGTTATATGTTATGTTATGTCGATAAGACTTTGTTATATGTTATGCTATGTCTTTGTTATGATGCGCATATAGTTTGTTGTGAATTTGTAAAGTAGCATGCATGCGTTTGATAATTTAGGCGACTTACACTTTGGGGCTCCCTTAACGGACATTACTCCACTGTCCGTTGTTGCGATCGTCTTGAAATTTGGAGCCCAAGGTTTTGTCTTTGTCTTTGGTTAGGCTGGACCAGATTTACGATACGCTTTGTGCACAAAAGAGTCAGGGCTTGGCCGTTGGCGTTTAATAGCGACCCTCAAACGCTCAGTCGATCTGATTGTATAGGATAAATTGTAAAGGAAAAGTTTTGAGTTTTGTACATTACCAGATAAACTGGTCCAGGGCACTTTACATGTGATAGAGCTTGAGGTGGAGTGTATTCCAAGGTCTTGGGATCATGTCTCCTTCCAGAGTTTGTAGTCTGTAAGAGCCTTTCCCTGTTGCTGAATCAATAAGGTATGGGCCTTCCCAGGTTGGGGCTAACTTGCCTGCAGCCTTGTCCCTTGTGTTCTGAAATACTTTTCTCAGGACCAGATCTCCTGTCCTGAACATTCGTACTCTCACATTCTTGTTGTAACTTCTGGCCACAGATTGTTGGTATGCTGCTAACCTTACTGCTGCTAAGTCTCTGAGCTCTTGGGCTGTATCCAGGCTGTCACAGAGTAGTTCATTATTTTCAGAAATTGTGTTCAGTCCATACCTGATTGTTGGAATGTGCACCTCTACTGGGAGTACAGCTTCACATCCATACACCATTGAGTAGGGAGTTTGTCCTGTTGCTCTCTTTGGTGTAGTCCTGTCCGCCACGCATCAAAGTGGCAATTCTTCTACCCACCTTCCTTGTTTCTCCATCAGCTTCTTCTTGATGCAATTGATCACAATTTTGTTGCTGGACTCAGCTTGTCCATTTGCTTGAGGATATCTTGGTGGAGAGGTCACCAAGTTGATGTTCCACTTTGTACAGAAATCTCTGGTCTTGTTTCCCACGAATGCAAGTCCATTGTCACATACTATTTCTGAGGGGATCCCGTACCTGCTGATTATATTTTTCTTGATGAAGGCAATTACTTCTTTTTCTGTGACGTTTTTGTATGCATCTGCCTCTATCCATTTGGAAAAATAATCTGTCATTGCAAGCATGAACACCTTACGCCTGGAGCCATTGGCAGTTTGCCAACTAAGTCCATGCCCCATTTCATGAATGGCCATGGTACTGATATGGAGTGCAGGTTCTGTGCAGGTTGATGTATCTCTGGACCATGCCTTTGACAAGCGTCACACTTTGTGGCATACTGGATGCTATCTGTTTTCATTGTGGGCCAGTAATACCCCATTCGCAAAATTTTGTTGACCATGCTCCTACCACCTGTGTGGTTTCCACAGTGTCCATCGTGTATTTCTGATAATCTTGTCACGACTGGTCGGAGTTCTAGCGGCCAGTCTGATCCGTTAAAGGACCTTCTGAATAGTATGCCCTGTATGATTGTGTATCTGGATGCCTTGATTCTGAACGCTCTGGCCTCGATCTTGTCCTGTGGTAGCTTATTCTGGACCAGCCATTCGTAATATGGTTTGGTCCAGCTACGAATACCTGGGACTGTTCAGTAGGGTGTTGTACTTTACGGATTCTTTGGTTCCAGGACGTGTACAATTGGTATACTGTCCAGCGCACCAGGTTCAAATGTTGATCCAATGTTAGCCAAAGCATCTGCCTGTACATTCTGATCTCTAGGGACTTGCTCCACCTCAATGTTAGTAAATTTTGCAAAAAGATTTTTGACTAAATCAAGATATGCAATCATCTTAGAATCTTTAGCAGCGTACGTACCGTTGATTTGGTTTGCTACCAGCAAAGAGTCTAGCTTTACCTTTAGATTCTGGACTTTCATGTCCAGACATACATTCAGTCCTGCTATTAGTGCCTCATACTCAGCTTCATTGTTGGTAGTCCTGAATTCACAGGATACAGCCTGTACTATCTTGTCCCCCTGTGGCGACTTCAAGACCACACCTAGTCCTGTACCCCTGATGTTGGCTGAACCATCTGTCCAGAGTTCCCAGGTCTGCTGTTTCTGGTCCAGATGGAAGATCTCCTTTGTTACCTGCTCTTCTAGTGTGGGAGTGAAGTCAGCCACAAAGTCTGCTAGAGCTTGAGATTTGATTGCTGTTCTGGGTTCATAGGATAGATCGTAGGTGCTTAACTTTACTGACCATTTTGACATGCGACCTGAAAGTTACGGTCTGTACAAGATCGATCTCACAGAACATTAGTACGAATGATAATATGATGCGCCTCAAAGTATGGGCGCAATTTGGTACAGGCAACAGTTAAAGCCAAAACAAATTTTTCCAATACAGAATACCTGGTCTCAGCATCCAGAAGACTCTTACTTACATAATACACCGGATGTTGCTGTCCATCTGGCTCTCTCACCAGAACTGCACTTACAGAGCTTTCTGTTACAGACAGGTACAGGACCAGTGACTCCCCTGGTTCAGGTTTAGACAGGAGTGGGGCTGATGATAGGTATGCTTTCAGGTCCTGGAATGCTTTCTCATGCTCTGTCCCCCAGTTGAATTGCTTGTTCTTTCTCAGAAGATCATAGAATGGCTTGCACCTTTCAGAAGACCTGGAGATGAATCTGTTCAGCGCTGCTACTCTTCCAGTCAGTTTCTGGACATCTTTCGGGTTCTGGGGGGGACTGCAAGTTGATTATTGCTGAGATCTGCTCTGGACTAGCCTCTATGCCTCTTTTTGTCACCATATAGCCTAAGAACTTTCCTGCAGTGACACCAAAGGTGCATTTAGTAGGGTTTAATTTCATATTATACTTTTCCAGAATCTCAAACGCCTTTTCCAGGTCCTGGATGTGATCCTCAGCTTTCTTTGATTTCACCACCATATCATCAATGTAGACCTCCATTGTATCTCCAATCTGGCCCTTGAACATCATGTTCACCAGCCTTTGATATGTTGCACCTGTATTCTTTAGTCCAAAAGGCATAGCCTTGTAGCAATATATTCCTCTGCTGGTCATGAACGCTGTATGCTCCTGGTCTGGAGGGTGCATCCTGATCTGGTTGAATCCGCTATCTGCATCCATGAATGTCAGTACCTCATGTCCTGCGGTGGCATCCACCATGGCATCTATGTGTGGTAGTGGAAATGAATCTTTTGGGCACGCCTTGTTCAGGTCTGTATAGTCCACGCATACTCTCCATTTGCCATTCTTTTTCTGGACCACAACTATATTTGCCAACCAATCTGGGTATATTACTTCTTTAATCATGTCCATGTCCAGCAACTTCTGTACCTCCTGGTTCACAATCTCATTACGTTCTGGTGCAAACTTCCTGCGTTTCTGTTTCACAGGCTTAAAACTTGGGTCAATATTTAACTTGTGTGTAATAACATCAGAACTTATACCAGTCATATCAAAATGGGACCAGGCAAAACAATGCTCCTTCTTCCTCAGAAAGTCAATTAGAGCAGGTCTGATTACCTCTGGAGCGTCAGAACCAACCAGAACCTTCCTGTCAGGTCTTTCTTCAGCCAAAACAATTTCATCTGTCTCCATGCGTGGGACAGGATTCTCAACAGACCTGACAGGCTGCTTTAATTGCTATGCGAGGGACTTACTTGGACTAGGAGGTTTCAGGGCTGTCCTGTAACACTCCTGTGCTATTTGTTGCTCTCCTCTGACCGTTGCTGTCCCCCACTTTGTTGGTATCTTTATGCACTGGTGGTACGTTGAAGGTCTGACCTTGAGGTTGTGGATCCAGGGTCGCCACAGGATTACGTTGTATGAGGACGAGCGGTCTATCACGCAGAACTTCTCGAAAGAGGTGACTCTTCCACATAGGTTGGTAGGGTGATCTCTCCCAAGCCGTGCTTTGTCTCTCCATCAACCCTACCAGACGCCGACTTCTTCGTTACATCGGACTCTTTCACCCATAGCTTCCGGCCGCCTCCATCATGATGATGTTGATCGAATCGCCTCCATCTACCAGACTCTTGACCATGCGAGGTTCCAACTGGATCTTGATTACGATCCATCGTGGTGTGGCCCATGCACTCCTTGTAGGTCTGGCTCATCAAACACGATCTCCTGGATCG
This sequence comes from Dianthus caryophyllus, assembly GCA_023091065.1. Lineage (NCBI taxonomy): Eukaryota > Viridiplantae > Streptophyta > Magnoliopsida > Caryophyllales > Caryophyllaceae > Dianthus > Dianthus caryophyllus. Next base: position 6,934,285 of record CM041528.1, on the reverse strand, counting down.
ACTCGCTTGTCCCGCCGGTGGTGTTGCCTGTTCTCCGTAGCTACACGCTGCGGCAGAATATGTTAGTCCACAAATATCTGATCCACCAGAGATGAATTTTACCTCATGGGTTGGTGGTGGTGGTGGAAGATCTCTGGGCTCATCTCGTTCATCTCTGTTCCTCCTGTTTCTGGGCAGGATATCCGTCAGGTGACCATTCTTTAGCAGATGAGCTACTTCCCTCCTGAGAGCTATGCAGTCCTCTGTGGTGTGCCCGATATCAGAATGGTACTCACACCACTTGGTTGTGTCTCGCCTTGGATTTGGCTTCTCACTCGCTTTTGGCCATCTGACTGCTGAGCCTAACTTGTCCAACTTCTTGATCAGGCCTGGAAGATCTACAGAGAAGCGATGCTACGAGCGGAGGTGGAACTCTGGGTGCGTCGGTCTGTTCATCCACAGCGTTTGCCTCCCTCCTGTTTGGCCTCTGATATGGACCAGGCCTGTTGTTGCTGTGCCTCTGGGTGGTGACTTTTCGTTCAGCCCTGCCCTGGTCCTGATATCTTGCCCTGAACTGCTGGTCCTCCTCTACCCTGACCTGGGCCAGAGCCTTAGCCTGCACATCCTCAAAAGTAGAACAAGGGTAGCGAGTTAGTTCAACATAAAGATCAGAATCTCTAACCAAACCTTGCCTGAAGGCCTCAATGGCCGTGCCAATGTCACATCTGGGGATGGACACTTTCTCCTTGTTGAAGCGGTGCAGGAAGTCCCTTAGAGACTCGTTCGCTCGATGACCCAGATGCATCATCAACCGCTTCTCCAACAATCTGCTAGTGGCGAACTGGATGTTGAAAAGGTTGATCACCCGCAGCGACTTGATGGTCTTGATTGGCGAGTTGATATACCCTGGAGAAATTTGGACGATCAAGGTTGAACCAAAGCTTTTGCACATGCAAGCCTCTCTCTTTTCTGCTGGAATAGGAACGTTGAACATCCTCTGCCTGTACTGTGCAACATGTTCCAGAGGATCTGCTGTCCCATCATAGAGCTTTAGGTTGGGTGCTGAGTATTTCTTTGGCATCTCGACCATTGCAATGCAGTCATCAAAGGGTGAGTCAGCATAGCTCCCTGGTGCTGCCTCTTCAATGGGTGGTGGAAGTCCTGGAACCTTTCGTACCAACTCTGAGAGTTTCTGCATCTCCATCATCATGTATTCCATGACCTGGCCTGCACTTACTCCCTTTGGTGTCTTTGGTTCACCGCCTCCTCCTGCACCATTGTTCTCTTGATCTTCCTCCACATGGAGTGGATCGCCTTTTGTACCTTTTGACCCCGCGGAAGAGAAAGTAGAGAAGTCAAGTTGTTTGATCACATCAGAAAATGGTGTACCTGGTGGGATCCTGGATCCTGAGGCTTTCTTCTGTACAGAGGCCTCCAACTGCTTCTTTAGGGCAGTCTCTGCCTCCTTCAGTTTTGCCGCTTCGGCTTTGGCATCCTCTGCTGCTTTCTTGGCCTGCTGCAATTCCTCCTGGAGTTTGAGCATAACTTCTGCACTGGGATCTGCCATCTTTCACGTTGGTTGAACTTGTGCGGACTTGGAATATTTTGTAGGATTAATAAACTAGTATGCCCACAGACGGCGCCAAACTGTTCGGGGTGATTTTCTCACACGGTTCGTTTATGTAATTGTGGATCTACTAGTACTATCCTTTAGGTTAAGTTTTCTGTTGTTCGTGGTTTAGGGATTAGAACGTGTACAAGATAACGAAAATAGAACAAGACACACGATATGGTTACGTGGGAAAAACCCTTAGATGTTAAGGGAAAACCACGGGCGCCAAGCCAGGAGAGGTTATGCACTAGTTCTGGTTCAGGAAGTACAGAGTCTGGACCAACTGGTACAGAATACAATGTAGGCGTAAAATAATAAAGTGTTTAAATGCTTGAGAATTGCGTAGAGTGTTGAGTAATTGAGTAGTGTGTCTTCTGATGTGAATAATGAATGAATCTTCTCTCTGAATTCTACTCCTTTTATAGTGCTTTAGGGTCCAACGTTCACTTCCTTCTTTGTAGCTAACTTCCCCAACTATCACTCCAGCAGTTCCTATCTTCAAGGCTTCGTTTTCTGCTTCCTAGACCAAGTCTTCCAACGTCTCCTTTTAGGGTTGCTGCCGAGTCTTTGGGCTTTCTTCTTTGATGTTTACTTCTTTTGTTGGGCTTGGCCCATCTTGACTTTTCCTCTCCTGGCCTGCACCTTTGTTTTGTCTGTCGATGCAGTCTTTGTCTGCGTTACGGTCTTGGTGTGGATCTGTGCCGTCTAGGCCTGGCCCAGGGTTCTGGACCAGCCTGGGTTTTTGGTCCCAACAATATATATATATATCCACATATATTACATACACACTCCACCTACACATATTACCCGCATATTCTTGCTACATTACACACATATGACTTACACATGCTACATACCCCAAGTTACCTGCACTTGACATACTCACATCACACCTACGCACCTATGTAGTTGTACCTATACATTCGCATACATAGTTGCCCACAATTACGCATACACAACTACTTATTCACCAACTTCAATAATCCACTTCCAAGAGAATTCACTTGTGAGGTAACAATCACTCAATTTCCATACAATTCAACATACGATTCAAACGTACAACACAATATATGATTCAAGGATGTGCTTGCAAGACATTACAGTTTCGATCAAGTATCCTTACTCAAGAATTAACACAATCACGTTTATAACCAATCCTTATTAGTCATGAGGTGCTCGGTCATCACTCCGAGCACCTAACTTCCACGGCATTCCCTAACAAAACGGCCAAGCAAGGACCCTCGGCCAGCCAGGGCCTCTCGGCCACACACATACCACGGCCCAACACAACCTCCTTTACGAGGTTTAACAAGCCAACACACATATGACCACCATAAATCGCATTACATTTACACAATATACATATACACAATATTCACAAGCATCATACACAATATACATAACTTACATACAAGCATCATAACAATATACATATCAAACCAGACTAAGTAAAGCAAGAATCCTTACCTTGGCTATGTAGAGAAAGAAAATCAAACACCGAGTCAAAGGGGCTCCTTCGAAAATTGACCTCCTATAGCACCCAAATCACCCAAAACGTACTCCATTAGTACTTAGCAACTAAGGTATTACTACACAACATATTATAACGAGGTTTCATAAAACCCTAGATCACAAAGTCACTAACTTGAACTACAAAAAGACCTCACCTTGCCTTCAAACTTGTACGAGAAGATAGAGAAAAAAAAGGGGAAGATAATGCAACGAAAATGGAGCGATTTGGTGGAGAAAATCGGAAAACCCACTTGGTTTAGTGGTGATGGATGAACACGGGTAGGGAAACGCTCATAGAGCTGCGTTTTTGTGTTTTGATCTTTTAATACATTGGAGAGAAATGTGTAAGCTGTTTTTGAGTGATAGGAGGCTAAATGAAAGTGTAGGGAGGTTTGTGCATGCCTCTCACTTAAATAACTCACTTGACTAGGTTAAAGGGCGGTCAAACTAGTCAACATAAACTAAAACTAGTGATTTCTCAAAAGAATCGACCCATGAAAACCCGTCAAGTTAAAATAACAAGCCTCCCAAAACTCACCATTTTTACGAGTACACCAAGCATACACAGCCATGTTTCCGAATTTCTAGATTTAACTTTCATAAAACTACTAAAAGTGACATGGTTAACCTGAAACCATAAGACGGCTCTAGAATATCAATTACAGAAAATACGGGTTATTACATAATGCCATCTATCGACTACAATGGAATCAATCAAGACCTTGTACAGAAACTCATTGGATACACGACATTGATTGTCTTGGAATTGCCACTTTAACAAATTGGGCAGTAGTGATGATTAGTCGAGGAGAAATTAATGGACAAGCTAATTGGTATGGTTGTGCTACTTACTACCCAATGTATGGAAGGTCTGGCGTTCGCGCACCTTATGGTGTGTTTTGGATATTACACGCTGGTAACCATTTTCTTCGACTACGTGTGCGACCCGGATGCCCGATACCGTTTGAATATCCTTACTAGCAACAATAATGTGACGAAAATGTTGGCCATTATATTGACACTTATAGGAGTCAAATGCATTCTTGGGCGGCGTGGGCAAACGCGAATGTGTGAATGAGTTGTTGAATTGTAGTAGACGAAATAATGTATTTAATGTTATTTTAATAGTTGAATTATAGTTGAATGAGTAGTTGAATTGTATTTTAGTAGACTAATTTTAGTAGACTAATTGTAGTAGTTGAATGTGTGAATGAGTAGTTCAATTATAGTAGTTGAATGAGTAGTTGAATTGTATTTTAGTAGACTAAGTTTTAGTGATGAAATGTACTAGACAGATTATTATTACGACATCAAAATCATCTACTACAATAACATCAAGTCTGATACGTAGTTTTGAACGATAATATAAAGTACACAAATGAACTACGATAACATGAAATCCGATACAATAACATGAAGTCTAATACGATAAGAGTACACAAATAACACCTACTATACGAAGTCTCACTCATCATCTGTGTCCGAGTAAAAACTACTCTGACTGTTGACTTGAGAATAACTACCTTCTGGAGCAAGTGATGAACTACCGGTCCCCGCCGTTAAAGGAGTTAAACCTCAACCTGTTTCAGAACCACGACGACCATTTCCACGTCCACGTCCACGACCACTACCACCAACGCATCCTATTGTGGATACCCATATCCGTATCCTCCTAAAATAAACCTTATGATGTAACGGACTTTTTATACGCATGCTTTAACGTTGACTTAGACTGTTCTAATTATGTCGAATTCATATTAAAGTCGTTTCAAATGTTAAAATGAGTTGAGTCGCTAAACATCACGCTTAAATAAATTTAATGTTCATTTGTCCATTTAGAGTCTAGCTTGGTTCGCGTCTCGCTTCATCAGGCATGAGCTTCCACATCGCACTACAATTGGCCCGGTGGCTAAAACCGCTATTTAGCATAAGCATTTACAAAATACGGACTCATGGGTCATCTCATTTCACAAAACACTACAAAATGCATCCCTTTTACATTTTCGGGTCTCGGGCCCAGAACCGAGCCCAAACCCGCTTTAGGCCCGCATTCCAAGGCCCTAAGCCCTCACAAGCACCTCACAAAATATCTAGGAAAGCCCTCCAATATGTATTCTTGACGTGCAAGCTGAGAATCATACTGTATCTTTTCGAAATATTATCAAACCAAATTTAGGAAATACAACCTAGAGCCAGACCCCCAAACCGCATTGCCCTATGCGGTTTGTGGGGCAAACCGCATAGCTTTGTGCGGTTTGCTGGTCAAACCGCATAGGCTTGTGCGGTTTTTCTGCCTGGTTTTACCCCGGATTTTCCTATTTTCCTCGAGGTTTTTAGTATATATATATACTCCCCTATACCCGACCTCATACAACACAATTCATAATCACAATTCACCAGCTCTCTCACAAAGCCTCAAGCACTCATACTCTTAAGTTCAGCACACCATCCCGTGTTGAATTCATTCTTTTAGTTCAAGAAGCGAAGCTCTGCCCAGATTTGAAGCTCCGAGTCAAGGTAGGTACCGATCCACTTGGATCAAAACTTTTTCTTATTTTCTATGGACTAACAAAGGGGACTACACACTAGTGGCACCGAGCCTGCTTGCAGTCAAGTGGTCTTATTACTTCGGGTACACACCATATCCGATGACACCTGTAACACCCGGTGTTGTCCGAGGTTATTTGGGTCGGGTACCCCGTTGAAGAGGTTCATGTCTTGGCTCAAGTGACATAGTGCTTAAAAGGATTGTAAGTACTACTCATATCAACAAGATGCATCTTCTTTTCTGGTGGCTCATCTTAAGAACTCTTCAGTTAAGCGTGCTTGCTGGAGAGTAGTCTTAGGATGGGTGACCTCCTGGGAAGTTCTCAGGATGCGCACGAGTGAGGACAAAGTACGCTGGAATGGACTCGTGTTGGTTTGTGGGCGATGTACGCAGCCTGGTGAGCTACCATGAGTGACATTTCGGCCTTTAGTTGGGGCCGGGGTGTTACAAATGGTATCAGAACAACCCAGCGACCGTGTGGTCGAATCCTGTGTCTTGTTGGCCAGGTACGCACCTAGCTGGGGAGGATTCTGGAATGCTATATTGTATGTAGCTACCAGGCGCAACGAGGACGATGCGTTCTTCAAGTGGGGGTGTGTAACACCCGGTGTTGTCCGAGGTTATTTGGGCCGGGTACCCCGTTGAAAAGGTTCATGTGTTGGCTCAAGTGACATAGTGCTTAAAAGGATTGTAAGTACTACTCATATCAACAAGATGCATCTTCTTTTCTGGTGGCTCATCTTAAGAACTTTTCAGTTAAGCGTGCTTACTTGAGAGTAGTCTTAGGATAAGTGACCTCCTGGGAAGTTCTCAGGATGCGCACGAGTGAGGACAAAGTGCGCTGGAATGGACTCGTGTTGGTTTGTGGGCGATGTACGCAGCCTGGTGAGCTACCGTGAGTGACATTTCGGCCTTTAGTTGGGGCCGGGGTGTTACAACATCGCCAGAGTCGCATAAGCAACCGACCCTTTTAAAATAAATCAATAGAACAATTGAGCTTTATTTTAATTGTATGCATCTTGCACCTTCTTATTTATGCATTAAATCAACTTAACAATGAATTCGACATTAACTAAACCGTTTTCGTTAACAAGTTAAGCATGCTAAACTGAGGGTTTTAAACAATCTTTTTGCATATGCATCTGCACTCTTTTACAAATTTTTTTGCACTTGTACGTAGCGATTACATAAGCTCAAATATCTTCAAACACGGATTGTTCTAGGGCTAGTAGAGGCTATTTTTAATAGGCTTTTCAAAAAGGTTTTTCATAAATCATTAATTGAATTAATCTTTGGAAAAGTACCCTCACCCCGAATCCATCTGGTTTCATACACCTAGATCTAGGGGTGTCGGCGTGCTCCAAAATTTAGGACGTGTTCTACAGCTTAAGACATGTTGACAGGTTTCTAGTTTCAGCGATAATTAGGTGGCGACTCCAAAACAGTTTTAAAGGTTTTTCTAACTTAATCTTTTTAACTTTAAGCGCCCTTATGCACGACGCCGAGTTAGGTCACCCGCACCCCGGGTTCCACACCCATGAACTGGTCAACTATCTTCTTCAATCCAGCTTATGCCGTCTTAAACAAATACCACTTGTCTGAATCTGTTGTGGCGTTTAAAATTAGCGCTAGTTCGGTAGCCAACGATTTACCCAACTGCAAGAAAATTTTTCATACGTATTCAAATAGAAATTTCAATTATAAGATATTAAGAATAATATTACTATACCTCTGCTCGTGAATAGTCGTCCGTATGTTGTCGAAATACGTTGCTGTAGCCAACGTCATTAGCAGTTTCTGGGATAAATTTGACGTGACTGTGGTCAATGTACCAGTCTAAATAATCCTCAGCGACACCACCAACGACGAAATTGTCACATGGAGTTGACCTAGCTTTCACAACAACCCTATGATCTTCGAATGAACGCCAAAAGTGATCAGTAGTAATAGAGTCAAACTGAACACTGTATTTTAGTCCCGAGGCTGGTCGGTAAGCACATCCATGTGTAGGCATAGCAAGCGGAATCACTTGTACGTAACCGTACTATCGAAGGCATCGGTTAGGCTGGTGCGGCTCGATAATGTTCATGTATCAAATGAAACCGCTAAACAGAGAACGAGGGTTTATTTTATTTTCACCTCCAAATGGTTACCACTCAACCGTACCAGCAGTCAAACAGTCAAGCCTCTGTCGATAATACATCAGACGATCCATGTGACCCTGGAATGGGGGTCCCGAGGCCAACCTAAAGCTCGAGGCTCGGTCTCACGAATGACTAGTCTGTCGCCGCTAATCCTAAAACAAGGAAAGTACTCGTAGATCCACGTCTGTAACAACGTTAATGAACCAACAACAACGTGAATATGAGTCCTACTAGCAATCCCTAGCTCCCGATACAAGTACACTATCGTTCCGGCGCCCCAAGCGTATTTCTTAACTCGACTCAGATCACTAACTAACGGCAAGATTTGAGTTTTCATACGAGACATTGACTTATCGGTGAACAAAGTGTGAGACAATAGCAAAGCCAAGTACGCCTGTGTCCTGTCCTGTGGTAGAGCTCCGTGCAACACAGAAGTTAGAACCTCCCCTAAAACAGCTCTTCCCACGTAAATTGGAGGTCCTGAAGTGCCCTTAAAAGGGAGTTTTAACTGTTCAACTCTCTTCCCTAGCAATTGAGACACATAATAAATAAGATCCATAGGAGTCACACCATCAGCAGTACGAGTAGAACACACATCGCCATCAATTTTCAAACGCATTATTTTTTTTCTACATCATGCAGAAGGATCGTCGTCTCACCGAAGGGTAGGTGAAATATGTTCGTGTCAGGTTGTCATCTCTCAATAAATGCTGATAGAAGAGGCATGTCCAAATGAGTATTGATACAGTCTTTTAAATGAAATAACTCAGACTCCACTACTAGTCTCCTAAAACCACCTGTTAATGGTGTTTCTTTTGCTAACGTCTTTAGCTTATGAAATCGATGGTAACCCGTAAGAACACCTCTATCAGGATGCAACTCAAGATGATAGCTGTAAGCCACGTGCCCAGTAAAACTAGGGATAACACTCGCGATTCTAGGACCACCAAGACAACTACCAGTCAACATCTAAGAAGTATCTACGCCTTTACCTTTGCGCCCACGACCTTTGACCTTACTACAACCTGCTACACTAGAACTAGTCTCTGCCTCATTACCTAATAATTTTCCAGACAGCCCCCTTCTTAGCCTAGCAGAATGAGGGGAAGGTCATATACCACCCTCAACCTCTTCTTCTTAATTAACGTCGTCTCCCAAACTGTCGCGGGAAGGTGTAGCAAGTCCACGACAAGTACGCCCAGACTGAACAAACATAATTTTACGAACACTTGACTCAACCCTTTCACCATCGCGCCTAACGTCACGTGCTGTTTTATGCCGCTTTTTAGACCTCAATTCCGAAACTCGATCACCCCTCGGCTCTATATCTACTATCTCATGCCCTTTCTTAGACCTCATCTCCGAGCGGCCTTTGTCAGACATCTGCAATTTATGTACACGTAGCATTAATAACATTATGAATAACATTAACAACACCAATAACAACTACAACAACTAAAACCAACATTATTAACTGTCAACAATATTAATATAACTAATATGAAAAATATTAATAATACTAATAATATCAACGACAACATCAATAAATTAATTGATTTACTATAGCAAAATTAGATATCTTTTTAAAATGGATTTATTGCCAAACACCACCTTTAATAAACATTTTTTTTGTCAAACACCACTTTAAAAATAAAAACTTGTCAATTACCACCTTTAAAAAAAAAATTGTCGATTACCACCATTTTGCCTGAGTTTGACTATTTTCCGACGTTGACTCTATTTCCTAACTAATGGCACGTGTGATTGTTTATTTCTCTCAAACTTTTCTCTAAACCCTCATTTATTTATAATCTCATTTATTTCCTAATATTTTATTTTATTCACCTCTTCAAAATCTTTTCAAGTATACCTTTCTTTTTCATCCATTATTTTTCTTCTCATTACATTCATCATCATGACCTAGGTTTTGTTATCATTAATTATTATCAATACTACAAAGACCTTTTTGGTTTTACCCTAATTAAAAATTAGGATTAGGTTTCCCTAATTTGGGACTAAAATCGTTTATGGTAAAGGTATGTTTAATTTTTTTGTAATTAATTTTTTTCCCCCTAAACTACAAGAACTCAAAAAAATCTAAGATACAAATTCAACCTCTTTTGATTATCCTTAAGGCAATGATTTCTAAAGTGAGGTCATTCAATCTCTTTTCATTTTCAACTAAAGCTACCTTCATGTCCTCGTGCAAAGCAAGTTTCGATTTCAACAAACTCATTTCACGACACGATCCATCCACCCACTTGAAATAATTACAAACACGCCTCGATGTTTTCGGATAATAAAATTTGCATGCTAAGGAACCTCCTTCCAGGATTTTAAGTTCGTGTTTTATAGAATTGTTTTGTGGAAGACAGAAATTAGAAACACAAAAAGAAGAGAAAAAAAAAAAGAAGCAGAAATGAAGAGCAGGGGAAAAAGAGGTGGGAAATTATACAAGGAAAGAGTGGAGGGAAAAGTGGTGGAAAAAATTTGGGGAAAAAAAACTATTCGCACGTGCCATTAGTTTAGAAATAGAGTCGACGCCGGAAAATAGTCAAACTCAGGCAAAATGGTGGTAATCGACAATTTTTCTTTTTTAAAGGTGGTAATTGACAAGTTTTTTTTTAAGGTACTGTTAGACTTATTCGATGCCGATTATGCCGAGAACTCTTAGATCCGTCGTGGAGCGTGGTGATGCGAAAGACGATCGTGGAGGCCGTGGATTATGGTGGAGTTTGACTGATGACGATTGAAAGACCAAAAAATGGTTAACTATGATGGTGGCGTTGGATAAGGGAGACAATTGGGTAGATTTGGGCTTAAATAGGTTTGCAGTTTTATTCCTTGTTTAATTTTTTTTTTCTTTTGAAAAAACAGTCAAAGAGATCAGTTAATTATACAAGAGTTCTCTATTTCTTCTTTTCAAAAACATTTCTATAGGATATGCGTTCTACTTAGTTTTAGTAAACATCCATCTCTTTTAACTGTTCTCTATTTAGTGTTTCTTAATCTCGTTTTTGTAGTAGTGACGAAAACCTATTTGGCTTACCATGGATAGACAATAAACCATTTCGTCCCACTCCATGGCTGGACGCCCAGATTTTGGACGTTGTCCATGTCAAACGTTAAAATTCATCGTCCTATACGTAGTCAGACGTTGAAATTCATCGTCCCTCCATGATAGGACAATGAAATTCATCGTTCATCCATGGTACGACAATAAAATTCATCGTCCAACCAGGGTTGGACGTCCAGATTTTCGTCTGATGTTTAACTTCAACGTCCGAAACAATTTCGACGTGTTAATTCATCTTACATAGTCCAAATTTCTATCAATGTGAAGCTCTTTAAGAAGCCATCTTTAACATAAACATATTAAACCTAACACATTGTTCAACAATGTTCATTCAAATTTATAGTAAATTGTGTATAAATTATTTCTAAATCTACAATTAAGTAAACTTACAAATATGTAATTTGTTATAGTTAGTTAACTTACCATTGATTCGGCATCCGACATTGAGTTAATCCTTAAGTTTATTGTGTTTTTACTATTAACTAGTGACGTGACCCGGGGTTTCACGGGGCGGCTTGAAAATTCGTTTTTTTGGTAAAACTATTATAAATAACGAAATATTAAGTTATTGTACAAATAGGGGCGGACCTAAAAATTAGTGTTTGGGGTAGCAAAAAGTGTATTTATTATTCATTATACAGAATAAAATTATATTTGGGGTAGCGAAAATCTATTTTTAAACCATTTTTCTGTGTTTGGGGTAGCGGCTGCCACCCCTTGCTACTATGTCGGTCCGCCCCTGCGTGCAAAATTAAGTCATTATTTTGTTGGTAAAACATTAAATGTCAGGCTTTAAACGAATCCCCAACTAAACCTCATTCTATGTTATGTTTACCAAGTTATACAACATTTCCAAATTTAGTTTACATTCTCTTCATGACCTCATCGTCCTTTTCTCTGCTTTTTGTAACATTTTAGTGTGTTATTATTGTGGTTGTTCATTCGGCTGTTGTTCATTCTGGTGTTTGTCATTTAGTTTGTCTTCGCTTTTTCTTTTCCGTTTCTTCATTGGTGTTGTCTTTTGTTTTCGATCCTGCGGCATATTGTTGTTAGTTCTTGCCTTTTTGTTTTAGTTAGGTTGTTGTTGGCTTAGTTTGCTTACTTTGGTTTTTTGGTTGTGTTGGTTGCCGTCCATTCCTTGCCCGGGTGCTTTTGCGGCATTCAACGGTCGTGTTTTTCTTCTTCTTTGTCTTCGAGCTCCTGCTTTTGTTTGTCCTTTATTGATTATTTATGAAAAGTATCAAACTGCATACAACTCGATTACGGTTGAATTCACAAAGCAAACATCGACACAATCTTGTTTTAGATCTTCCTAGCTAATTTAACCTAAATGGTCGATCTAAAAAGATGCCACAAATATCAAATGCTCAATTTTTTTATCGTACAACAAATCCGTATCCGGACTACGGTTAATCTGATTCCCTTCACTTGTAGTTTCAAAGCTCAAATTATAGATTGGTGAACAAATTATTATTCTCTGTTTTACACTACAAGCAAAATTGATTCAACAGTTAAGCATCTCACAATTAAGCATTTCACAATCTAGCGCAATCCAAACACAGTAATCAACACTTCAAAATTTACCAAAACAATGTAAATAGTTTCATTGGTTACCTTTTCTTGGTAGCTTTCTTTGTGTTTGTCTTTGTTTTGTTTGTTGTGGGGTAGTGTCTTTTTGTAGATACCCGTATCCGTACCCCCCAAAAGCAACCCGATGATGAAAATGGACTTTTATGCATGTTTTATAAATAGACGAAACGGTACAAAGTGTCTAAAACATTTTAGTCGTTTTTAACGTATTTATTTAAATTTGCATATTTCGTAAAATTGAACATTAGTTTTGTCGCCTATTTTAAGCTAAAATACAACATGATTATTCAAGCCCACAAATCAACCTCACAAAAACAACCCGCAAAATACGCGCTCGAAACGAGTCGACACGACTCCCGGGTCACATTTTCGTAAAACCAAATTTTACGATATTACAAAATAATACAACACAAAACATTCGTATTTCAAGCCAAAATCGAAAAACACGACAAAAACCGAGACGCGAAACAAAACAAAACCAAAAACGTCAAACTTTGGTCCAATGGACCAAAGCTTCAAGCACACACACAAGAACCCACGGGTCAAAGACTTCCCCCCTCAAATCTGAGCCCAATTAAATCAAAAACACAAAAAACGGCCCAGCACACAAACCAAAACAAGTCGTAAGTTGACAGACGACTTGAAAACAAGTCGCCTGTTGACAGGCGACTTGTTTTTTCAAGTCGTCTGTCAACTTACGACTTGTATTTGCTTCTGGACTCTGCTGTTTAACCTCTTACACAAGCCCAACCCATTCCCTATATATACAACGACTTCAACAACAACAAAACACACAACATGAACAACGTACAAAACAACAACAAATTACAAAAACACTATTCACTTAGCATTTTTCTAAAAACCGTCTTTACGTTTTAAGGTAAACGTTTTTACCTTCGGACTAGACTTTTTAGACTTGGACAAGGGTTACCTTAACCCAACTCAATATTGGTTTAACGAACCCGTATTTGCAATACGGTTGTAGTAATTCGGATTCCTAATCCGTCTAAACCTCGCCAATATTGCATAAACAAACGACACACTTTCACTAAAGCAAACCGACGTCACATTTTACAGTATGCAAATTCTCATGCATGCATTCGACATTAATTTGTACCGTTTCAACTAGTCTTTTAAACATGCAAAACTGAGGGTTTTCAAAATACTAGAATTAGACAAAAGACGAAAAATAACGTTTTATAATAATTCAAATCAATGAATTATTATTTTACGTATATTTCCTATAGCAACCCGTCATAGCTTTGACGTTTACACATGCATTACTTTGCATTTTTATCGAGTCATTATTCGCACTTGTACGTAGTGTTTTATTAGCTCAAACATCGAAATTAAGCACTTGTTTTCAAATTAGTAGAGACTACTTTACGTAGGCTTTTCGATTTCAGTTTTTCATAATACATTTTGATAAAACTTTTGAAAAGTAACCTTGCCCCGAATCCACTCTGGTTTCACAATAACCTTAGAAGGATAGGTATCGACGCGCCTTGAATTCTAAGACTCGTGTCTTAAAATTTAAGACGCGTTAAAAAGGTCCCAAATTCCATTAAATATTTGATGGCGACTCCAAAAACAATTTCAAAATGATTTTCAAGCAATCAAGCAATGACATCCCCCATAGCAAATTCGCACGCTTTACGCGCTTGGCATTTTTCTCGCGTAGCGACCCGCCCACTTATCGGACGGGGCCCGCGCGAGGCGTCGAGAGGTAGCACGATTTTCCGGTACCTTCAGTTGGCGACTCCGCTGGGGATGAGCTGTTTTTATTTTTAAGAAAAAATAAACTTTTTCTTTTATTTTAAAAACACAAGCGGCAAAACTTGAAAATTTGAAAACAATTACGCTTTCGATGTTTGAGCAAATGATACGTTCGAGTCAAATCCTCTGGGATTTCCGAGCCATACACCCTCGAGAATCGACCCCTAATAGCGCTCCCTTCATAAGCGAGACTATTCTGGACAAATCGAGTTCTCACCCCTTCACGATTACAAGTACGGCATCCGTACAAACGATCGTAACAGTCAAACTTGGACGCTCTAGTACCCGTATTGAATCCACACTTTGACGTGTGTGATCTTGCGGATGACCCTACACAAACGTTGCGGGAATGACCGAAGGGAACCTTACCCAAAAGCCAAAAACCCGTGTCATATACGTACAAATGCGAAGCTATAGTACCCTCACTATAGTCGTCTTACAAACATACTCATGCAAAAACATTTTCAAAGCATCATGCATTCAAAAACGTCCCTTGAAATACATTTTCAAACGTTTTTCGAAAAAGCATGCTTTCAAAAGCATTAACATCAGGTTTATTGACTATATAGTCAAATGAGCCAGACAAACAACACGCCACTACTTTTAAAGCCGCTCGGGAATATCACTACATTTCCGAGCCTTTGCAAAACATAAACGAGCTATACGACTGACGTATCGTCATAATTCGTTTATTGCAAAACATTTCACAAAGCAAAACCCGAAAATGACAATTCATTTCGGATATTTCACTAAAACAACCACTTTTACGCTATACATTTTACACCATGCATTTAAAGCAACTTCGGGACGAGTGACTCTCTAGTCGTCTCGACCTAAACAAACATCTTTTCAAAAATAAACAAAACACGGGATCGTTCAAACACGAACCCGTCATTTTACATGTCAAATCAGCTGGCTTATCGTCATTTTGGTTCGACTTTCCACAGCACATGCACACGTAAAAGGCAAGTGTTGGGACCAGAAAACCAGGCTGGTCCAGGACCCTCGATCAGGTCCAGACAAGTTCAGAATCCACAATCAGGTCCAGGACTTGATGTCGGCGCAGCGATGCATGCGACCAAAGGTGCAGGTCAGGAGAGGAAAAGTCAAGATGGGCCAAGCCCAACAGAAAGGAAGTAAACACCGTAAGCAAAGCCCAGAAGTTATAATAGCAACCCTAGAAGTGGACGTTGGGGAGACCCAGTCAAGCATGCAGAAACAAGAGCCATGGAGATAGGAGCTGTTGGAGAATTAGAAGGGGGAAGTTACCTACAATCAAGGAAAGAGACGTTGAGGGCTAGAGACACTATAAGGGGAGAAGGAAATCAGTTGAAGGATCATCAGAAGTCACACAACTCAAATATACTACACTCTACGCAATTCACAAGCAACCAAACTCTTTATAATTATTTTACGCTCTTATTGTATTCTGTACCAGTTGGTCCAGACTCTGTATTTCCTGAACCAGAACTACTACAAATCCTCTCCTGGCTTGGTGCCCGTGGTTTTCCCTTAACATTTAAGGGTTTTTCCCACGTAAACATATCGTGTGTCTTGTATCGTTTTTCGTTTTTCTTTACATTCTCAACTCAATTACGCCAATCACAATAAACTAAGATAAAAGGATAGTACTAGTAGATCCACAATCACTAAATCAAACCGTGTGAGAAAATCACCCCGAACAGATTGGCGCCGTCTGTGGGGATACTAGTTTATTAATCCTACAAAACAACTCAAGTCAAACAAGTTCAATCAGCTAGGAAGATGGAAGGCACCAGTGCAGAAGCCATGCACAAGCTCCAGGAGGAACTGCAACAAGCCAAGCAGGCTGCGGAAGAGGCCAAGGCAGAGGCTGCAAGACTAAAGGAGGCTGAAGCTGTCCTGAAGAAACAGCTAGAGACCTCTTCCCAGAAGAAAGCATCAGGATCCAGGATCCCACCAGGTACTCCATTTTTTTATGTGATCAAGCAACTTGAGTTCTCTACTTTCTCTTCTGCAGAATCAAAAGGATCAAGAGGAGACCCACTCAATGTAGAGGAGGATCCAGAGGGCAACGCTTCAGGTGGAGGTGGTGACCCAAAAACACCAGAAGGAATCAGTGCAGGCCAGGTCATGCAGTACATGAAGACGGAGATGCAGAAACTCTCAGAGTTGGTGCGGAAGGTTCCAGGGCTTCCACCGCCCGTAGAGAAAGCAACACCAGGATGCTACGCTGATTCACCCTTCGATGACTGCATTGCAATGGTGGAGATGCCAAAGAAATACACAGCGCCCAACCTAAAGCTCTATGATGGGACAGCCGATCCTCTGGAACATGTTGCTCAGTACAGGCAGAGGATGTTCAACGTTCCTATCCCAGCAGAGAAGAGGGAGGCCTGCATGTGCAAAAGCTTTGGTTCAACCTTAACTGGTCCAGCCCTACAGTGGTACATCAACCTGCCAATCAAGACCATCAAGTCCTTTGCGGAGCTGATCAACCTTTTCAACATCCAGTTCGCCAGTAGCAGATTGTTGGAGAAGCAGACCAGCGACCTGTACCGAGTCATCCAAAACGAGAACGAGTCTCTGAGGGACTTCTTGCATCGCTTCAACAAGGAGAAAGTGTCCATCCCTCGATGCGACATCGGCACGGCCATAGAGGCCTTCAGGCAAGGTTTGGTTAGAGACTCTGATCTTTATGTTGAACTAACTCGCTACCCTTGTTCTACCTTTGAGGATGTGCAGGCTAAGGCTCTGGCCCAGATCAGGGTAGAAGAGGACCAGCAGTTCAGGGCACGATACCAGACCGCGGTGGCCGAACGAAAAGTCACCATCCAATGCAAGACAAAGAACAACAAAGTCCGGGTCCATATCAGAGGCCAGCCAGGAGGGAGGCAAACGCCGTGGATGAGCAGACTGATGCACCTAGGGTTCCACCTCCAGTCTCAGAGTACTGCTTCTCCGTAGATATGCCTGGACTGATTCATAAGATGGACAAGCTAGGCTCAGCAGTCAGATGGCCAAAAGCAAGTGAGAAACCCAATCCAAGGCGAGACACAACCAAGTGGTGTGAGTACCATTCTGATATTGGGCACACCACAGAGGACTGCATAGCTCTCAGGAGGGAAGTAGCTCATCTGCTAAAGAACGGTCACCTGAAGGATATCCTACCCAGGAACAGGAGGAACAAGGATGAACGAGATGAGCCCAGAGATCTTCCACCACCACCACCAACCCATGAGGTAAAATTCATCTCTGGTGGTTCAGATATTTGTGGACTAACATATTCTGCTGCGAAGCGTGTGGCTGTGGAGAACAGGCAACGACCACCAGCAGGACAACCAGGTTCAGCCCAGGAGATTGTGTTCGATGAGACAGATCTTCAGGGAGTGCATGGGCCTCACCATGATGGACTGGTGATCAAGATCCAGATTGGGACCTGCACGGTCAGACGAGTCTTGGTAGATGGTGGCAGTTCAGTCAACATCATAATGATGGAAGCGCTGGAAGCCATGGGACTGAAAGACTCAGATGTGACGAAAAAGTCCAACGTCCTGGTAGGGTTCAGTGGAGAGACAAAGCACAGCTTGGGAGAGATCACCCTACCAACCTATGTGGAAGGAGTCACCTCTTTCGAGAAGTTCTGCGTAATAGATTGCCTATCCTCATACAACGTGATCCAAGGGCGACCCTGGATCCACAACCTCAAGGCTGTACCTTCAACGTATCACCAATGCATCAAGATTCCAACGAAATGGGGGGGACAAGAATAATGAGGAGAAGCGACAAGAACCGCAGAGTATTACAGACACGAAACCTCCTAGCCCAGGTAAGTCCCTCGCATAGCAATTAAAGCAGCCTGTCAGGTCTGTTGAGAATCCTGTCCCACGCATGGAGACAGATGAAATTGTTTTGACAGAAGAAAGACCTGACAGGAAGGTTCTGGTTGGTTCTGACGCTCCAGAGGTAATCAGACCTGCTCGAATTGACTTTCTGAGGAAGAAAGAGCATTGTTTTGCTTGGTCTCATTTTGATATGACTGGTATAAGTTCTGATGTTATTACGCATAAGTTAAATATTGACCCAAGTTTTAAGCCTGTGAAGCAGAAACGCAGGAAGTTTGCACCAGAACGTAATGAAATTGTGAACCAGGAGGTACAGAAGTTGCTGGACATGGACATGATCAAAGAAGTGATGTACCCAGACTGGCTGGCGAATGTAGTTGTGGTCCAGAAAAAGAATGGCAAGTGGAGAGTATGTGTGGACTATACGGACCTAAACAAGGCGTGCCCAAAGGATTCCTTCCCATTCCACACATAGATGCCATGGTAGACGCCACAGCAGGACATGAGGTTCTGACATTCATGGACGCAGCAAGTGGATTCAACCAAATCAGGATGCACCCCCAGACCAGGAGAATACAGCATTCATGACCAGCAGAGGGATCTATTGTTACAAGGCGATGCCTTTTGGACTAAAGAATGCAGGTGCAACATATCAAAAGCTGGTGAACATGATGTTCAAGGACCAGATTGGAGATACAATGGAGGTCTACATTGATGATATGGTGGTGAAGTCAGAGAGAGCTGAAGATCACACCCTGGACCTGGAAAAGGCGTTTGAGATTCTGGAAAAGTATAATATGAAACTAAACCCTACTAAATGCACCTTTGGTGTCACTGTAGGAAAGTTCTTAGGCTATATGGTGACAAAAAGAGGCATAGAGGCTAGTCCAGAGCAGATCTCAGCGATAATCAACTTGCAGTCCCCCCAGAACTCGAAAGACGTCCAGAAACTGACTGGAAGAGTAGCAGCGCTGAATAGATTCATCTCCAGGTCTTCTGAAAGGTGCAAGCCATTCTATGATCTCCTGAGAAAGAACCAGCAGTTCAACTGGGGGACAGAGCATGAGAAAGCATTTCAGGACCTGAAGGCGTACCTATCATCAGCCCCACTTTTATCTAAGCCAGAACCAGGGGAGTCACTGGTCCTCTATCTATCTGTAACAGAGGCCTCTGTAAGCGCAGTCTTGGTAAGAGAACCAGATGGACAGCAACATCCTGTGTATTATGTACGTAAGAGTCTTCTGGATGCTGAGACCAGGTATTCTGTATTGGAAAAATTTGTTTTGGCTTTAACAGTTGCTTGTACCAAGTTGCGTCCATATTTTGAGGCACATCATATTATCATTCGTACTAATGTTCCTGTGAGATCAGTACTGTGTAGACCTGAAGGTACCGGGAAATTTCTGGGAAAACCTATCGACGCTCGCCAAGGCTCGACTCGCCCGTCTTGGCGCCGCGCGAATGCGCCTCGCAGGAAAAAGGGGCGATGTTTTGTAAAAATGGGGGAGATCATTGCATGAGTTTTGTGGTCAAAAAAGAAAAGTAGAAAAATCCTTTTTGAAATGTATTTTCGGAGTTGCCACCAAATATTAAAGGAATTTGGAACCTATTCAACGCGTCTTGAAATACAAGACACGAGTGTCTTAGATTTCAAGATGCGTCGATATCTATCAATCTGAGGTTTGAAACCAGAGAAGGGATTCGGAGTGAGGTTACTTTTCAAAAGTTTTGACAAAAATGTGTTTTTGAAAACTGAAATCAAAAAGCCTATGTGAAAGTAGTCTTTACTAATTTGAAAACATTTAGTTAATTTCGATATTTGGGCTAAAATGACGCTACGTACAAGTGCGAATAAGTATGACTCGATTAAAATGCATAAATAATGTAAATTGTCAAAATAATGACATATTGCTATAGGAAATGTACGTTAAATAATAATTTATTGACTAAATTATTACCATAAACGTTATTTTCCGACCTCGTATTTTGACTTTTTAAGAATTTGTAAAAACCCTCAGTTTTGACATGCTAAAAAGACTCTATGAAACGGTACAATTTAGTGTTGGATCCGTGATTCTAGTCGTTATTTAATGCATGAATGAGGACTTGCATAATTATAAAAGTGACGTCGGTTTGCTTTAGTGATAATGAGTCGTTTATTTATGCGATATTGGCGGGGTTTAGACGGATTATGAATCCGAATTACTACAACCGTATTACGAATACGGCTTCCCTAATGCCAATATCGGGTTGGGGTTAATGTAACCCCTTTTGTCCGAGTCTCAAATGTCCCAAACGTAGGTAAAATGTTTACCTTTCGAAAATGAAAAGACGGTATTTTGAGTGGATTTTGTGAGTGTGTTAATGTGTTTTGTAAAACCGATTTATAGAAATAAATGAAGTGGGTTGGTATTTATAGAGGTTGGCTGGTTTGAAGGTGAACAAAATATAAATCGCCTGTGTACAGGCGTTTTATATTTTGTTTGGGTTGGATTTTGTAAGAAACATGAAAAGGCGGCTGTGTGGGGAGGAATTTATAATCGCCTGTTAACAGGCGATTAGAAACTTAATCGCCTGTCCACAGGCGATTTCTATTTTGTTTTGGTGGGCTGTTTATGCCGCCTTTTGGTTTTGGATGTTTGATTAAGTAATGATTATGTTTTTGTGAGGTGTTTTAACTTATGGGTTAAGTATTTGTTCAGTTTTGGTCCGAATTTCGACTTTCGTGCTCGGTTTTTGTCGTGTTTTTCGGTTTTGGCTCAAAATAAAATAATATTAGGTTATATTATTTTACGGTATTGTAGAGTCTAATTTTGTGAAAATATGACACGGGACGCACTTTGGCCCGTTTTGCGTGTTGTGTTTTTGGGTCGTTTTTGCAAGTTTGGGCCGTTTTGTAGCTAGTTGGGCTGTTTTTGTGGCTTGGCTTAATAAGACGTTCCTATGTTGTGCTCGTATTATGCTCATAATGACTAAAATTGACATTCATTTTCATGATTATGCAAATCCAAATTAATACGCTAAAAATGACTAATATGTTTTAGACACTTTTGTACCGTTTCGACTCTTTTAAAAGCATGTATGAAAGTCCTTTTCATCATCGGGTTTGTTTTTTGGGGGGTACGGATACGGGTATCTACAGAGCCCCCAGTTTGACTGAGCTTGGACAAAGCGTTAGTCAAACTTAAAGATAGTATCCGGACCATTACAGTCTCGATACTACTTGGCGGCGCTAAGCATGTGTCTTATGGGAGAGACGAGGACTTAGCGTCGGGAAATGCGGGGAGGGACGACATGTTTTTAAGGACATGACGGTCCTACATGTTTAAGGGCATGTCGGCCTGCATGTGGCCTGAGTACTCACCGGTGGCGCCTTGCTTGTGCTTCGCGTAGCCGTTTAACCGGCTTGCGCTCTTGGCTGTGCTTTGCTTGCGCTCTTGGCTGTGCTTTGCTAGCGCTTGCGCTCTTGGTCGTGCTTTGCTTGTGCCGGCTTGCGCTCTTGGGCGTGCTTTGCTTGCGCCGGCTTCATGGCTGATCGACGTCTCGTAAAGGAGGTTACGCGTTTTCGTGCTTGGTTTATAAGAATGGTTGGTGTTTTGGTGAACGTCTCGTAAGGAGGCTACGTGTTTTTCTCATAAAAGGTTGGGTTTTTATGAACGTCTCGTGAGGAGGTTACGTGCTTCTGTATTTCTCATAAAAAGGGCTAGGTTTTTATGGACGTCTCGTGAGGAGGTTACGTGTTTTTCTCATAAAAGGTTAGGTTTTTATGAACGTCTCGTGAGGAGGTTACGTGTTTCTGTATTTCTCATAAAAAGGGCTAGGTTTTTATGAACGTCTCGTAAGGAGGCTACGTGTTTTTGTGTTTCTCATAAAAAGGGCTAGGTTTTTATGAACGTCTCGTGAGGAGGCTACGTGTTTTTGTGTTTCTCATAAAAAGGGCTAGGTTTTTATGAACGTCTCGTGAGGAGGCTACGCGTTTTTCTCATAAAAGGTTAGGTTTTTATGAACGTCTCGTGAGGAGGCTACGTGTTTTTGTATTTCTCATAAAAAGGGCTAGGTTTTTATGAACGTCTCGTGAGGAGGCTACGCGTTTTTTTGTTGTTTGGGTTGAAATTGTGTTTGAAATGGGTTGAAAGGTGTATTGGGCCGATGAAACAGCCCAAAACAGAAACAGAAACCCAGAGACAAAAATAAAATCGCCAGTAAACTGGCGATTTTGTTTTTGTTTTGTGAATTTGTATAAAAATCGGGGAAGAGAAGGGAGGAGAGTTTATTTTGTTCCGAAAATAAAAACTAAATCGAAAACCCCCAAAACTCAATCCGGCGATTTTCTAGACCAAATTTCGATTTTTCGACTCCTACAATTAGTCATGGACCAAGGTACGTACTCAACTCACTTGGTTTTTCGTGTTTTGAGTTTGATTTGAGTCGGTTTTAGCTTGAAATACCGTTTTCTAGGGTTTAGGTCGAAAATGTCGGTTTGATTCGATTTTAGCCTTCGTCCTTGCTTGAAAACGCTCGCTATGGTTGGTATTGTGCTTGCCTCGCTTGTCTTCTTTGTCGTTGTGTGAAAACCCGCTTGTGGTCTCGATTTTCGTATGCTTTGTAGTGTAGGGGCATTTTGGTCATTTTTGAAAACGTCTCGAAATGGCTCAAAACTTCAGTGTAGCTCACCCATTAGCGATAACGCAGCGTTGGTGAGTTCGGTTTGTTGAAATGGTCGCTAAAAGCGGTTCGTTTGGGTAAAAACCGTGTAGAAGGGGGTAAAGTCGTGGCTTGTGCTCGCTTTTGTAGCGTAAGGCGATCCCGAGTGGCTTGGTTATTTTGAAAATGTTGTAATATGCCTGTGTGGAGGTTTGGGTGGTTTGTGCGTGAAAAACGGCTCGAAAGAACGCCATTTTCGTGCGTTTTGGCATAGGGGTCAATTTTTGGCTCGAAATTTTCTGCCCAAACTTGCCCGAATTCTCTCAGATTGCATTGTTATGGCTAGTATGGTATATATTTGGTCTTGTTTTATGGAGAATGCATGGTTTTGAGGTGTTTTGGAGCGCTTTGTAGTTTAGGTTAAGTTTACAAAGACCGCTTTTTCCTCGTTTTCGCACCTCAAGGGTCGAGTATATCGTAATGTATGTCGTATGTGTTGACCAGGGGTTGTTTTGTGGGAAGTTGGGGCTTTTGGTTGAGTTATGGTCAAGAAAAGGCCGCTTTTGTAGTTTGTAAGCATTTTGTAAAAGCTATTCACCGAGGTGTCCGACATTATTTTCGTAAAAATTTTTGCACGTGTTTATTGTGATTTATGGGTTGGGTCCGCCTCGTAAAATGTGGGTTTCGGTTTTTACGTAGCGTTTTCCCTTCTCGCTATTTTGGGTTAGAAAAAGGCTTGTCTTCTTTGCTTTGGCTAGTTCTCTGCGCTTTGCGCGTGCTTGCTCTTGACTTGATCGAGTAGGACGATATATCGTGATATCGTCTCATGGAATCTGATTTTACGTGTTTTTGTTCGCTTTGGCCTTATCGGTGGATAATGTAGGCCTTAATGTTCGATTCCGTCGTTTTTGCTTATACGCTTTCTTTGAGTGACTCACACGCCGTTGTCCGAGTGTGCCCTTGAATCTTGTGCAGTGATCCTAGGCCTTCGCACCTACTTCCAAAGTGACATGGATCGGGTCTTGGTGGCGTTGACTTTACCGGTTTTGAGGGACGAGCATACTCTACTGCCGGGTACGCTGCGCCCTTGGAGGTTTCCGATGGTCCGCCTCGGTCGGATCTTTGAGAGCTTTTCCTCAGACGCCTGGAGCTTCTACGACGCCAGGGAGTGAGTTTCAGGGCGCCGTTGTGGAGTCTCCTGCCTTTTCTGCTAGTGGTGCCGGTGCTGTCAGTGCGTCGTCTGGGCCTTCTGCGAGTGGCTTTGGACATGGTGTTGTTCCTGGTGGTCCTGAGCCGTCCGTTAGTGTTGCGGGGCGTGACGTTGCTGCCGAGTCGCCTGCTTTTTCAGCTAATGTGGTACGTGAGGAGACCGTCGTTGAGCGGACGCGGTCTTCTGGTGATGCTAGCGGTAGTGGAGCTGCTGCTGGGTCGTCGAGGTCTCCTGTTGGTGGCCGAGGTCAGGCTCAGGGTGTCGTCTCAGAGTCTTTGCAGGGGCGTGGACGTGGCGCTGCTGTGGAGACGTCTGAGGCTCCTGGGGGAGGCCGTGGTGGAGGTCGGAGCGTAGCTGCAGGGTCTTCGCAGGGGCGTGGCCGTGGCGGTGCTGGAGGGACGCCTGTGGCTCCAGGAGGGGGGCGAGGTAGAGGTCGTGGTGCTGCGGCAGGGGCGTCGCAGGGACGTGGCCACGGCGTTGCTTCAGGGGTGCCTGCGGCTCCTGGAGGGGGCCAGGTTAGAGGTCGCGGTCGCGGTCGGAGGAACCCGAGAAAGAAGCGCAAGGTGGATGAGGCTTCTGGTGAGGGCAGCAGTAGGCCACGACGTCGAGCTCGTCTTCGCCGCCGAGGGTGGTGACCGACCAGCCGAGGTCACGGTGCTTTGAGAAGGCCTGAGCGGGAGACCTCGCGAGGTCACGCGAGGCGTGGTCGTGCTCGGTCCGGAGCCGCTACGAGGATCCTTCCGAGTTGGAGGAGTCTTCGAGTGACGCAGGAGGAGGTTTCGACGCAGATCGCGGCAGAGGCCGCCGAGGTCGAGATTCAGCCGAGGCCGCCATACGCCGCCGCCAGCCGCCGCTGCCATCATCGCGGGCCGCCAGGGTCGGGGTCGTTCGTGGCCAGGCTCGTGAGCAAAGCGAGGCTGAGGCAGAGGCTGAGGGCCATGCGGAGGCTGAGGCAGAGGCTGAGGGTCCGGCCCATGACGCAGGTACGGCAGCTCTTGAGGCTGCGACGGAGGTTTTCATGGGGATGGTTGACGAGTTGGGCGAGAGGCCTAATTATCCCCATGGGCCGCCAGGTCGCAGGTGGCCATTGACTGGGATGGCGTGACTCTGGTTTGGAGTCGCTTGGAGCACTTGTCGATTCGAGTGAAGGTCGGTTTCCCGTTAGGCTCGATGAGGACCTTCTCTGGGTTTCGGACGGTGTTTGACGTGTTTGACGGGAGGCTCACGCAGGAGGAGCGGGACATAGTGCTCGGGACAGCTTTTGGTCCCCTGGTGCAGAAGTGGAGGGAGGTGCGGGGTAAGCGGGTGAACTCGCGCCTTACTGTGCTTCGGGCGTTGCTGGATAGGTTTTGGGATACGACCAACACCTTCCACATGCCTGGTTACGAGGTTGGCGTGACTCCTTCTTCGTGGGCAGTTGTCACGGGGCTGCCTCATGGTGAGGGCGTGCTTGACTGGGGACGTGAGCGCCCTCCTATTGATAGTCCACGCGTCGTGCGGTTGATTGGTGACGGGGTTCGGTGTGGGATAGGTGAGGAGCACACGTTTCAGCCCCGGACTATTTGGTTTGCTGACTTCTTCGAGGGGAAGAAGAAGAAGAAGGGGTCTACTCGAGCGAGCGCTGAGTAGAGGGCCCGGCTGTGGTTGTGGTGGTTCCTGACGGCCACCCACTTTGGTGACAAGGGGGAGCGAGCGTTGACGGCTGTGTTGATGGCTCTATCAGACATGTCACGTCTCGGTGACTTCGACTGGGTTACTCCTGCTTTTGGGCTGTTGATCCGTTACTTGAGGGATGCAGTGCGTCCTGACCGGATCGACGAGAAGTCGGATGTGTCACTTGTGGGCCCCGGTCTTCTGATGGAGGTAGGGCTTGATCTCGTAGTGCTTTGTTGTTTTGTTTCTGCTTTTCTTTTATAACGCATGTTCTGTTTGCTTGCAGTCTTGGTGCTATGCTCACTTCCCTTCTCTGCTCCCGGACACGTTCCAGGTGACGGCCACGTACCCGGCTTTCCATGCGTACGCGACAGCGGATCGGAGGGGTATTGGCCTGAACTATGATGCGGCTCGTGTGCGCTTCAACGAGATGACGATGGATAAGGTAAGGGTGATTGTGTTTTGTATTCTGGTCTTTTGTAGCTTGTTTTTGGGTTTGTGTTTGTCTTTGTGGTTTATAATTTGGTTTTGTTTTGTAGTTCGTTCGCGACCCTTGGAGGAAGTTTACAGGCGTCCCTCCGACGATTGCAGCTCGCTTTGGTCCCCTTGACGGACGGCGGCTGTATATCGAGACCCAGTACGGCTCGTACTGGTACTTGGGTGAGCGTCTGTCTGCGCAGACGGGTCGTGGCGGCTTTATCGTACCTGCTCCTCCGCCCTCGGTTTTGTTTGTGGAGACGCCCGACGCTAACGAGCGTCGTGACGTGTACCATGAGGGTGAGTCCGACTCCCTGCTGCGGCCGGCTGAGGATTACGTGACTTGGGCACAAAGATGCCTTCGACGCTGTGATCGAGGTATGTTTTGTTGTTGTTTTTCTTTTTTGCGTTTTTGGTTTTAGGAAGCAAAAATTTACCCTATTTTTGTTTTGCAGCGACGTGATCCTGATCTTGAGTTCCAGCCTCCTCCGTTCGTCGAGGATCTGTTGGTTGTTCACGAGGGCTGCTCTCATTCGATCGTGCTGCCGCCTTGCCTGTCTGTGGTCACCGATGCGGGCCTTGAGAGGTGGGATCCGCGCGTGAGAAAGGTATTCACTTTCTTCTTTGTACAGCATGAGTATTATGTAGTATAGCCCCCAGTTTGAATTAGATTTTGTTGTAAAGTCATAATTCCAACTCTGTTGAAGCAGTTTTTTTTATTATAGCCCCCAGTTTGAGTTAGATTTTATTTGTAAAATCATTAGTCAAACTCCGTTGAAGCAGTTTTCAATTGTAGCCCCCAGTTTGAGTTAGATTTGAATGTAAAATCATCAGTCAGACTCCGTTGAAGCGGTTTTCAATTGGAGCCCCCAGTTTGAGTTAGATTTGAATGTAAAATCATCAGTCAGACTCCGTTGAAGCGGTTTTCAATTGGAGCCCCCAGTTTGAGTTAGATTTGAATGTAAAATCATTAGTCAGACTCCGTTGAAGCGGTTTTCAATTGGAGCCCCCAGTGTGGAAAGCTAAGTATATTTTGCGTGTTTGTGGCAGGTGACGGCTGAGGGGCACAGGAGGCTGTGGCGGGCGGCGAACCGGTGGAGGGCGGTCGTGAACGAGAACGTGGTTGATGCTTGCAGGGCGCAGAGGGAGGCGACCGACGCTCGACTTGAGTTAGCGAGGTCGTACGGCGAGAGGCGAGATCGCGTCGGGCGAATGAGGCTGCGCATGCCGAGGAGCTGGCGAGAGTCCGGGCAGAGCTAGAGGGTCGGTACGCAGGGGAGTTGGATAGGGCGCGTGCTGAGATTGATTCCCTGCGTGCTGTCTTACAGCGTGGTGACCATTCGCAGTAGGCTTGGACTTGTATATATACTGGACTTGTATTATGAACATTAGTATATTTTTTTGTAATGGTTTATGTATTGGGACTTGTGTTATGGTTGGTTTGTGGTTTTGTGGGTGTTTACGGGTATGATTTGGTTATTTTGTCTTGTTGCGAAAAATGCATTCCTGTGTCGTAAATGGCCTCCAAATTCTCGCGTATTTGCTCGCCGAGCATACCTGCAAAACATTGTTAGTCGTAAAAGCATATATATTTGTCTCGATTGAGACTGACTCGCTAATGACCAAACTAAAGGCAAAAGTGAAGTTTTGAAAAATGCTGTTTAGAAAAATATTTTAGACTCGTAAAAAGACGTTTTTGACATTATAAAAATGTGAGCTAAAACGACGTTTTGAGACGAAAATTGTGAATGCGAAAATCGTATTTTGTGTGGGGTTTAATTTTTGTGTGATTATCGTGTTTTGTGAAAAATGAAAAATACGAAAGACGGGAGTCGATCACGCAAATCGAGATGACGCATCGGGGTCGTAAACGTCGGCTAGGAGGTCGGTAAAAATAGTGTAGGGGTAATAAGTTAAAATTTTTAGGGTATAGGTGTGTAAGAAGTGTAAGAAATCGAATAATTTAGTCAGAAAGAAAAAGAAAATCGCCTGTAAACAGGCGATTTTAATTTTAATCGCCTGTTTACAGGCGATTACATTTTTGTTTTATGGTTTTTGTTTGATTTATTTTAATCGCTTGTTATCTAGCGTTTAAGTTTTTGTGTTGTATTTCGTTGTGCAAATCTTGGCTATAAAAGGAGGGCTAGGTTAGTTCATTTCACTTATCCTCTCGTTTCCCATTCTCGATTTTCCAAAAATATTCAGAATATTTATGGAACATTTGTCGAATTATGGAGAATTTTGAAGGGAATTTGCGTCGTTGGTGTGCGTCCTTGTCGGGTATTGAGAAGAAGCTTTTGAAAGATTGCGGAGTTGGCGTATTTCGTGGGCTAAGGCAGGTTCGAATGGAGTACGAGTTCCTGGACGCTTGTCTTGAGTATTGGGATCCAAGCCTTCACGTGTTCCGCTTTCCTTGCGGAGAGGTTTGCCCTCTAGTTGAGGAGTTTGGAGCCATTGGTGGGTGGGTGCGCATTAGCTTGCCGGTATGCGTCAGGCAGGAGTTTGGCTATAAGAGGCAGGTTCAGAACTACCTCCAGATGACCCGGGACGAGGTGGAAGAGCTATTTGTTGGGAGCCGTGTCAACCTCCATCGTTTGTGTCAATGGTTTAGGAATGACGAGAATGGGCATATCTCTGCCGCGGGCCAGGACGGTGGCTTTGGCCTTTGCTTGGTACATCGCTACATGTTCTCGGACTCTTTATCCGAGGGGTGGTTGGGAGACCCGCCTTTAAGTACCGTTGTGGAGGAGATGGAAATAGGTTGCAATCCCTCTGCTTTAATTCTGGCGGAGACGATCCTTGGATTGGATGACCGGCATGCAACGAGGAGCATGCGTCTGAGGATGTCCCTTGATCCTCCGGTTGTGGTCGATGGAGCGTCTGAATGTGTTGAACGACTTCGGCCGATGTTGAGTATGTCGCAGAGGCATCACCACCGTTACACGCGGTGGTCGTCCGCATTTAACGCCCCAGTGACTATTTCCCCTGAGTTCGTGGGGTCCTGTGCTATCCGCTGGCTCGCCCGCGTGGTGGGGATAATTGACGTGACGGCCAGCGCGATGGCGATGGTCCTCCGAGTTCTCTTATGTGGGTTTGAGATGGGCGTTTATATCCACCTCCGCGAGTTAGGCGACAAATAGGGTATGCACAGCTCATCCTGGCCAGGACACGAAGGTACAGGACATGGTTGTGTTGAATAACCAGTGGTAGCCGAGTGGGGTGGTGGTTGGATCATCGCCCTAAGTGGCTTGTAGGATGCATCTTTGGGACGATCCGGGTATCGAGAGCCTATGTTAAATGGACCGTTGCTCAAAGTGCTCATGAGAGGGCTCGTCTTCGTGCCTTAGAGCTTAACGAGCCTCCGCCGACGTCTGCCTATGACCCGATTCACTTTGGACGTAACAGAGGTGGGGGTGATGCTTCGAGCTCGGCGCCTCTTTCAGCGGCGGAGTGTGTGTTTGGTCGTCGTCGCATACCAGGGCCGGGTGCTCCAGGTCGTCATTGTAATGTTGGGGATCGCCGCAGGGGTTGAGGGTTGGTGCTTCCCCGCTCAGTCGAAAGGTTCGGTGGTTTAAGGGAATCTTGTGTGGTTTTGTTGCTGGTTTGTTAGTATTATGTTCGTACTATTTTGTGTTTATGTATTATATCATCTATCCTAAACCCGATGTACATGCCGGGACTTGTACTGTAATATATTGTAGTGTTTGTTAGTGTAGTTTATGCTCCTACGTCTGAAAAATCTAAAATGTAACCGTTCTTTTTAAGATTAATAAAAATCAGGTTTTTATTTACGACTTTGCCTCATTTTGCTTGTTATTCTGTGTGAAATTCCTTGGCTCTAATCTCTTTTCAAAAGTTTAGAATGCAAGCATGGTTTTTAGGAAATCTTTGTATCGACTATTCCCTCCACTTTTTTAAGCTTTGGGTTTGTCGTTTTGTGTTGAATGTCGTTCTTTTTACCCTCAGGTTTAAAAGACGAATTTTTGTGTTGACTGTTTCCTTGACTTTTTTAAGCTTTGGACGTGTCATTTTTTTGTGTTGAATATCGTCTTTTTACCCTTAGGTTTGCAAGACGAATTTTGTGTTGACTATGTCCTTGACCTTTTTTAAGCTTTGGACGCGTCATTTTGTGTTGAATATCGGTTGCGCTTTTTGCAAAGCTGCCTACGTATCCACGAAAAGTGGAATCAAACCGGCGTAGTTCGAAAGTGTACGTTTAGGGGCATACCGGCCCAAGAATTGTGTTTGCTTTTTTGTGGTGAATGTGCACGTTTAGGGGCATGCCGGCCCATGAATTGTGTTTGGTGGATGCATGTTTAGGGGCATGCCGGCCCATGAATTGTGTTTGCGAGGGGTGCACGTTTAAGGGCATGCCGGCCCATGAACATGTTTAAGGACATGTCGGTCCATGAATTGTTGTTGTTTTTTTTTTTTTTATATAAAATTGTATTTTATAGATACATTGCAAGGGGTTTTTAGGGATAGTATTTCTTGAGTTGATCGAGGTTTGTGGCGAGGTTGAACTCTTGGCCGTCGAGGTCGGTTAGTTTGACTGCTTAGCCTATGAAGATTTCCTTGACAAGGTAGGGTCCAGCCCAGTTAGGCTTGAATTTTCCTCGTGGGTCGACTGGAAGTGGCGCTCGGACTGACTTTAGTACGAGATCACCTACTTTTATGTGTCGTGGCTTAACTCGTTTGTTGAATGTTCGTTGTAGTCGGGCCTGGTACATTCGTACGGTGCTCAGGGAATGAAGTCGGCGTTCGTCCAAGAGCATGAGTTGTTAAATGCCGCTCACGGGCCCATTCTCGCTCGGATGCTACTTTCCATTAGTATGCGTAGTGACTGTATTTCTATTTCCACTGGTTGGACGGCTTCCATGCCGTAGGTGAGGAAATAAGGGGTCATGCCTGTAGGTGTGCGGATAGTAGTGCGGTATCCCCATAATGCGTATGGTATCTTGTTGGGCCAATCTTTGCAACTGTCGATCATCTTCTCAAGTATGGTGACGACTGTCTTGTTTGCTGCTTCGACGGCTCCATTGGTTTGGGGTCTATAGGGTGAGGATTTGTGATGTTGGATGTTGTATTTTGTGAGTATGGCTTCTGTCTCGCGCTGAAAGTGCGAGCCTTGATCGCTGATGAACTCATGGGGTATGCCATATCGGCATATGATGTTTGTCTGTATGAACTTGGCGACTTCTTTGGAGCCGAGTGTTCGAAAAGATGCTGCTTCTACCCATTTTGTAAAGTAGTCGATCGCCACTAGCACGAAACAGTGACCTCCTGCTCCGATGGGGTGGACTTTTCCTATTACGTCGATGCCCCAGGTTGAAAAGGGCCAGGGCGAGGTTAGGCTGTGTAATGGTGAAGGTGGTACATGTTGGACATTGCTGAAAATTTGGCAGTTGTGGCAGCGCTTGACGTATTGGATGCAGTCTGCTTCCATGGTTGTCCAATACCATCCGAGCCGTAGAATCTGCTTTGCGAGTGCTCGAGCGTTCATATGGGGTCCGCATTCACCGCCGTCGTGGACTTGTGCGATGATTTCCGCCCTTCTTGTAGTCGACACATATGAGCGGCGTCCTCGCGGTGTTTTCTTGAGTAATTGTCCCACTTCTAGCACAAATTGGGAAGCTAGAGTCCGATAGCTCTCTGCCCACGTTTATCGCTGTCGGGTGGGCAAGTGTTGACCGCTTTGTAGTTGATTATGGCTTGATACCAGGGCTCCGCTTGCTCGGCCGCCCAGGTCAATGGTGTGAATGTAGGTCGGTTCGCCACGCCTTTCGACGATGATGGGTAGTAATTTCATGTCCGTGGCATGTTCGGGAGGGATGAGAGCTTTGGCAGGCGTCGTGGCCGAATCGGTTTTCATCCCTTGGGAGGTGATAGAACTTCGATGCGATCGAAGTTGGCTAGGAGTTTTGTACCTTTGCTTGGTATTTGGTGAGGGTTTCGCTCATGATCTTCCATGCCCGCTACTTGATTTATGATGAGGAATGAATCTCCATGTACCCGAAGGTTCTTTATTTTGAGGGCGATGGCGGCTTGCAGCCGTAAATGCAAAGCCAGATTCTGCGGCGTAGTTCGTGACGCTAAAGTCGAGCTTGATCGAGAGTGGAGTATGGTCACCATTTGGGGATATTAAGAGTACTCCTACCCGTAGTCAGCGGTAATTTGATGCTCTGGCCAAAGTATAATTGCCGACTCCCTTCTCGTGGCGAAGATCCCATCCTCCTGAATGACATTGTATCGATCATGGGTTGTTCGATGATAGCGTTTTCGCAAGGAAGTCTAAACCGCTTCTTCCCTTGATTACTTTCGAGAGGGAGGTATTTGAGTTCATACTCTCGGCGAGTAGAGTCCATCTGGCCATACGCCCATTTAGGACTGATTTTTCAAATAGGTACTTGAGGGGGTCCATCAGGGAGTAGACTTTTGTTGTGCTAGTGAGTAGGTAGTGCCTGAGCTTTTTGGTGGCCCAGACTAGCGAGAGGCAGCTTTTCTCGACTGGTTCATACCGAGTTTCGTAATCGTGAAACTTTTTGCTGATGTAGTAGATGGCCCGTTCTTCGTTGTTGACTTCCTGGGCGAGCATGGCACCCATAGCGTTTGGCGTGGTCGTTAAGTATAGTGATAGGGGCAAGTCCTTTTGTGGGGGTACCAGAACGGGTGGATTTGTGAGTAGGCTTTTGACCCTGTCGAATGCTTGTTGACAATCGTCGTCCCATTTCGTATGCTCTTCTTTCTTCAATTTTTTGAAGATTGGCTCACAAATCATGGTGAGTTTGCTGATAAATCGGGAGATATATTGGACTTGTCCCAAAAAGCTCCTTATTTCGTCGATGTTGCTTGGCGGTTTCATACCCATTATTGCCTTGATTTTGGTCGGGTCTATTTCGATCCCGCGCTGCCTTACTATGTGACCTAGCAACTTGCCTGATGTGACCCCAAAGGTGCATTTCTGTGGGTTTAGTCGCATCTTATACTGCCTAATTCGGGTGAAGAACTTCCGAAGGTTTGTGACGTGGTTGTCCCTTTCCTTTGACTTCACGATCATGTCGTCGACGTATACCTCGACCTCCTTATGCATCATGTCGTGGAGCAAGGTGGTGGCGGTACGTTGGTAGGTAGCGCCGGCATTTATGAGCCCAAATGGCATGATCAGTAATGCGACGCCCCCCAGGGGGTTAGGAAAGTGGTGTTTGGCAGGTCGTCTGCTGCCATTTTGATTTGGTTGTACCCAGCGTATCCACCCATGATTGACAGTAAGGCGTGGTCTGCTGTGTTGTCAGTTAGGATGTCCATGTGAGGTAGTGGGAAATCATCGTTTGGGCAGGCTTTGTTCAGTCCTAAGTCGGCACATACCGTATTTTGCCGCTTTTCTTCATGATCGAACCATGTTGAAGACCCAATCGTAGTATTCAATGACTCGGATGAATCCGACTTGTAGTTGCTTTTCGATCTCTTCTTTGACCATGAGAGACCATTCTCGCTTGATGCGCTTCTGAGCTTCGCTTGACGGTCCGAACCTTGCTTGATCGGGATGCGGTGTTCACTATCTCGCGGTCTATGCCGCATGTCCTTATATGACCAGGCAAAGACGCCCTTAAACTCTGCGAGGAGCTCGGTGTATGTGGCCCTTTCTTCGTGGCTTAGTGGAAGCCCCAGCTGCGATTCTTGAGGCTCTTGAGCGTGCCTATGTCGATGGTTGTTGTGTCTTCAATGATGGGCTCCTGTTCGGGTTTTGAGACAATGCTTGCAATGTATCTATATAATGCAATGTTATTTAGTTTAAGTTTATCGCAATCATTAGAAAGAGTAGATTTTAAATGAGGCAAAGAGTAACCAAAAACTTTCATGTTATTAATGTTATCAAAAGCGGTTACATTTGAAGATAGCTCAGACGAGGGAGCTTTGGACAACCTTAATGACTCTAGTTACTGAGACTTACTATAATAGCCGTTTTAGAAAAATGGCGTCATGACGACGCAGGATCCTAGACTCTAGGTGTAGACGCTTGAATTGGGACCTCCCGAGTCGTCGGTAGATTGGGTGGCCTCTTCTTCGAGCTTCAGTTGTCGGAGGGCGGCTCGGAAATCTGAGGCTTCTATGGTGATAACCTCGTTGTAAAAAGGGATTTTAACCTTCTGGTGGAGAGTTGATGTTATGGCCCCGGTAGCGTGAATCCATGTCCTTCCTAGTAACATATTGTATGCCGGGGGGATGTCCATGAGTTGGAATTCGGTTTTTGTCTCGATGAATCCTGTCATGATGGGTAGTGATATGACACCTTCTATGCTGCGCGAGGTACCGTAAATGCGCTCTTATGTTGTTGGAGCAAGGGGTGACATCACTTTCCTTTAGTCCTAGCTTGAGGCGGTTGTTAGAGGCGTGGATGTTGATCGCGAGCCATTGTCGATGAGGGTAACGGTAATATCATGTTGCGCACTCTACGGTTATGTAGAGTCTTTGGGTCAGTGGATCTTGGAAGGACGGCAAGTCTGCGTGGGAGAAAGTTATGGCGCCTGGTAGCCAATCCCGGATGATGCGGCTAATGAGTTGTGCTGGGAGGATATCTTTGGCGTTACGCCATGTTGTGTCTAAGGAAGGGTCGTTCGTTATGGGTACGGTAGTCACATTCTTGATTATGCCCTTGTTTCTGCCTTCGCTTGTGAGTTTGGGAGGGAATCCTGGCGGTATTAGTAGTTCCACTGGTCTTGAAATAAACGCCGAGGTGAGCTTGACCTTTTGTGGCCGTCGGACTGTCTGAGGGGGCGCTGATAAGGGACCTGAGTTAAGTTTCCTTCCTTGTCCTCATGCCTTGGCTTTGTTTTTAACTTAGCTTGGTGGATGTGATCGATGTCGTTACCGTTGTTGATGCTGTCGCAAAGGACGTTGACTTCGTAATCGCCTGCGGGAGCCAGGAGAGGATGATTGAGGATGGGATGCGTTCCTACGAAAATGGGGTGAGAACGGGGCGTGCTATGCTGGACCGTTGGTTTAGGAGCTATGCTTGGCTTGTCGATCGTCTCGTTGTCAATCATGTCTTGGATTACGTTCTTCAAGCGGAAACAGTTCTCAGTGTCATGTCCTTTCCCCCTGTGGAATTCACAGTACGAGTCTTCGTGCCATGATAGGGGTTTCTTATCCTCAGGTGGTTCACTGGTGGGTTTGGGGAGATGCAGAATGTTCTTCTTTACGAGCTTTCCCAATGCCTTTGAGTAGGACATGAAGAGGGGGTCGAACCTCCGTCGCTGTTGTGGTGAGAACGGCCCAACTGGCGATGATCTGGGTGCCGCGGGAGTGGGTTGCGCTAGGAATACTGGTTGCACCGCTAATGCCTTTGGGCTGACGGTGTTGAAAGGTTCAGTCGTTGTTGTGGTTCGAGAAGTATTGCCCTGGCGGCCATGATCTGTAGTTTTGGCCAGTTTGTACTTGTGAATTTCGTCCTCCAGGGATCGAATTCTCTTGATGTGTCGAGCAGACTCTTCGGCGAAGAGCCTTGCGTTCTTCGGTTTCGACCTTCGCATGGCGGCGGATGTTCGAACAAAGCGGTGAGATTGGCCACCTTGTGGTCGAGCAAATTTTACATGTTCGGTGATCGTCATTAGAGGAGGAGGCGGTGGAAAGGCAGCTTCATCATTTGCGAGGTTGAAACGGAATTTCATCTTGTGCTTGCGAGCCGTGTGTTCAGGGTTTTTCAGTGAGTGAACCTGACAAAGTTTTCAAACCTTTAGTGACTCTAAAAAGGAAGAAAAGACTTAATGAAAAATCGCATTCACGACCAAAGAAAGGTAAGAAGTGCAAAAAGTGGGTGCAAGACTCGACTCGTGTTTTTAGCTTTTAAAATGACACGGGAAGCTTTTGAGGTAGAGGCATATTGACACGTCTCTATTCTCGAGGTTGAAAAATTTGTATGATCATAATCTGATTAACCCAGTTTGGCGGTATGTTGCCAGGGGTTCATCATTAGATTACGATAAAAAGGATCAAACCGAAGTAGCGATAGGCTAGCCGATCTGAGGATGTTAAAATTGGGTAAAAGACAATCAATTGTTCGCCTTTTACGTGTGACTCAGGAATTTAAATCGAAAATGACAATAAGTCACTCGATTCAAAGAGTAAATCAACTGTTCACATATGAGTGAGCCCGCGTTTTTTGTTTTTGAGAGAAAAAGATTAAATCGGGACGACTAAAGAGTCACTCGACTTAAAGCTAAATCTAATGTTCTAAAAGTTAATTTCATTTAAAATCTCCGAAATGAATTGACATTTACGGGTTTTTGCTCTATGAAATTTTTTGCAATAAATGTATTATGACGATACGTCAATGCATAATTCATTTACGCTTTGAAAAAGATCGGGATCTAGTGATTATCCAGGATCGGTTTTAAATGCACCGGTATTTTATTTATCAAACTCAAATGACTATGGGTCAAAGAGCCTAACGGCGTGTTTTTAAAGTATGACCTTTTTGAAAAAGTTTAAAATGAATTTTCAAAAATGGACGTATTTTAAATGTAAAATGCCTAGGAAAAGTTTTTGCATAAAATGGTTTTGAAAGACGACTATAGTGAGGGTACTATAGCTTCACACTTGCACGTATAAACACAGTTTTTGGTTTACAGGTAAGGTTCCTCCTACCATTCCCTTTAACGCTTTGCATGGGCACCCGCAAGACTACACACGCCTTAGGTGTGCATTCAAGACGGCCCTAGAGCGCTCGAGTTTGACTGTTACGATCGCTTGTACGGATGCCGTACTTGTAATCGTGGAGGCGAGAGAACAAGGTGTCCGAGTTACCTCGCTTATGAAGCGAGAGTTACCGGGGCCGCTCTCAAAGGGTGTGGTTTGAATCAGAGGATTCGACTCAACGTATTTTTGCCCAAATATCGAAAGCGTAAATGTTTTCAAAGTTTCAAGCTTCACTTCTTTATGATTTTAAAATAAAAGAAAAACTAGTTTTTCAAAAATAATAAAAATCATGCTCGTCCCTCAATGAGTCGCCAACCAAGGTACCGAAATTTCTGAAAACCTATCGACGCTCTCAAGGCTGACTCGCCACTATGGGCGCCAGCGGAATGCGCCTCGCAGGAAAAAGGGGCGAAGTTTTGTAAAAATGGGGGAGATCATTGCATGAGTTTTGTGGTCAAAAAAGAAAAGTAGAAAAATCCTTTTTGAAATGTATTTTCGGAGTCGCCACCAAATATTAAAGGAATTTGGAACCTATTCAACGCGTCTTGAAATACAAGACACGAGTGTCTCAGATTTCAAGATGCGTCGATATCTATCAATCTGAGGTTTGAAACCAGAGAAGGGATTCGGAGTGAGGTTACTTTTCAAAAGTTTTGACAAAAATGTGTTTTTGAAAACTGAAATCAAAAAGCCTACGTGAAAGTAGTCTCTACTAATTTGAAAACATTTAGTTAATTTCAATATTTGGGCTAAAATGACGCTACGTACAAGTGCGAATAAGTATGACTCGATTAAAATGCATAAATAATGTAAATTGTCAAAATAATGACATATTGCTATAGGAAATGTACGTTAAATAATAATTTATTGACTAAATTATTACCATAAACGTTATTTTCCGACCTCGTATTTTGACTTTTTAAGAATTTGTAAAACCTCGCTTTGACATGCTAAAAGACTCTATGAAACTGCATAATTTAGTGTTGGATCCGTGATTCTAGTCGTTATTTAATGCATGAATGAGGACTTGCATAATTATAAAAGTGACGTCGGTTTGCTTTAGTGATAATGAGTCGTTTATTTATGCGATATTGGCGGGGTTTAGACGGATTATGAATCCGAATTACTACAAATCAGACATTTAATACGGCTTCGCTAATGCCAATATCGGGTTGGGGTTAATGTAACCCCTTTTGTCTGAGTCTCAAACGTCCCAAACGTAGGTAAAATGTTTACCTTTCGAAAATGAAAAGACGGTATTTTGAGTGGATTTTGTGAGTGTGTTAATGTGTTTTGTAAAACCGATTTATAGAAATGAATGAAGTGGGTTGGTATTTATAGAGGTTGGCTGGTTTGAAGGTGAACAAAATATAAATCGCCTATGTACAGGCGTTTTATATTTTGTTTGGGTTGGATTTTGTAAGAAAAATGAAAAGGCGGCTGTGTGGGGAGGAATTTATAATCGCCTGTTAACAGCGACAACTTAATCGCCGTCCCACAGCGATTTCTATTTTGTTTTGGTGGGCTGTTTATGCCGCCTTTTGGTTTTGGATGTTTGATTAAGTAATGATTATGTTTTTGTGAGGTGTTTTAACTTATGGGTTAAGTATTTGTTCAGTTTTGGTCCGAATTTCGACTTTCGTGCTCGGTTTTTGTCGTGTTTTTCGGTTTTGGCTCAAAATAAAATAATATTAGGTTATATTATTTTACGGTATTGTAGAGTCTAATTTTGTGAAAATATGACACGGGACGCACTTTGGCCCGTTTTGCGTGTTGTGTTTTTGGGTCGTTTTTGTAAGTTTGGGCCGTTTTGTAGCTAGTTGGGCTGTTTTTGTGGCTTGGCTTAATAAGACGTTCCTATATTGTGCTCGTATTATGCTCATAATGACTAAAATTGACATTCATTTTCATGATTATGCAAATCCAAATTAATACGCTAAAAATGACTAATACGTTTTAGACACTTTTGTACCGTTTCGACTCTTTTGAAAGCATGTATGAAAGTCCTTTTCATCATCGGGTTTGTTTTTTGGAGGGTACGGATACGGGTATCTACAAGACCAGAACTTTCAGGTCGTATGTAAAAGTGGTCAGTCAAATTGGGCACCTATGACTTATCCTATGAGCCCAGAACAGCAATCAAATCTCAGGCATTAGCAGACTTTGTGGCTGACTTCACTCCCACACTAGAAGAGCAGGTGACAAAGGAGATCTTCCATCTGGACCAGAAACAACAGACCTGGGAACTCTGGACAGATAGTTCAGCCAATATCAGGGGTACTGGACTAGGTGTGGTCCTGAAGTCACCACAGGGGGACAAGATAGTACAGGCTGTATCCTATGAATTCAGGACTACCAACAACGAAGCTGAGTATGAGGCACTGATAGCAGGACTGAACGTATGCCTGGACATGAGGATCCAAAATCTGAAGGTAAAAATAGACTCTTTACTGGTAGCAAACCAAATCAATGGTACGTACGCTGCCAAAGACTCTAAGATGATTGCATATCTTGATTTGGTTAAAAGTCTTTTTCAAAAATTTACTAACATTGAGGTTGAGCAAGTCCCTAGAGATCGTAATGCGTGCAGATGCTCCGCCAACATTGGATCAAAGATTTCAACCTCATACTGACAAGATACCAATTGTACACATCCCGAGCCAAGCAGCCCGTAAAGTGCAAACATCCTGCAGCCTCCAATCCATGCAACTCAGACCTGGACCAAACCATATTATGAATGGCTGGTCCAGGGCAAGTTACCGCAGGACAAAATCGAAGCAAGGGCATTCAGGATCAAAGCGTCCAGATATACAATCATACAAGGCATACTATTCAAAAGGTCCTCCAATGGGTCAGACTGCTACGCTTAGAACCTCGACCAGTGCCTGACAAGATCGCCGTAAATACATGATGGACATTGTGGAAATCACACAGGTGGTAGAAGCATGGTTAACAAAATGCTACGAATGGGCTATTATTGGCCCACAATGAAAACAGATCGCATCCAAGATGCCACAAAATGTGACGCTTGTCAAAAAGCATGGCCCGTAAATACACCACCGCATTGCATCTACATTCAAGACGCGACCATGGCCATTCATGAAATGGGGCATGGACTTAGTTGGCAAACTACCAATGGCTCCAGGGCAGAAGGTGTTCATGCTAGCAATGACGGACTACTTCTCCAAGTGGATAGAGGCAGATGCATACAAAAATGTCACAGAAAAAGAAGTAATCGCTTTCATAAAGAAGAACATCATCAGCAGGTATGGGATTCCCTCAGAGATAGTGTGTGACAATGGGCTTGCATTCGTGGGAAACAAGACCAGAGATTTCTGCACAAAGTGGAACATCAACTTGGTAACATCTGCACCAAGATATCCTCAAGCAAATGGACAGGCTGAGTCCAGCAACAAGATTGTGATCGGTTGCATCAAGAAGAAGCTAATGGAAAAACAAGGAAGATGGGTTGAAGAGTTGCCACTAGTACTGTGGGCAGACAGAACCACGCCAAAGAGAGCAACTGTTGGAGTTAGTGTCCTCCACAGTTAGTGCAATAACATAAATAAATCTCTAAAAGGTACACAGGGTACATTTTGTATTTAATCAGTTGATTAACGTTTATCGATAACGGTTGGCTTGCTAGATAAGTTTGACGTTATTGTCATACAGATGGCGGTGATCAACTGGTCCCTAAGAGTCACACCTAAAGGATGTGTTTAAGAAATATGATTATTTGAGAAAATGATCATATTGATGCCCTACTAAAAGACTAAAAGGTTAGTCGGTGTTTTTGACTAAAATGTTAGTCAAGTGTGTGATAATAATATGGCCATTTAATAAGGATTAAATGATATTAGCTAAGACGAATTAAATGTAATTCGTAAATTGAATATAAACTGTTATATTTAATTATTGAATATAATATAAGTTAATTAATCATAAACTGTTATAATTAATTAGAAAATTATAAATATAAGGATATTAATAATTTAATGATATATTATAGTGGATCATTATTATGTGATACTAGTAATATTATATTATATTAAAAGCTAAAGGAAACCTCCAAGAAAGAGCCTAATTGGTCTTTGACTCCTTGGTCAACAAGGAATTGTTTTTGGAAAGTGATTTTTGGAAAGTAAAATTACTCCCCAAATACTATAGGAGGGCCGAAAATATTGAGGCTATATTAGGGAGCTTTGGCTCAACCTAATTACTCAATTAATTGATCATAATTCACAACACAAAATCTCAAGAAAAGAAATAGTTCTTCTCTCTAATTTTCTAGCAAATCAAAGGGCATATCTTAGATTCATCTTGGGTGTTTCAATTAGGAGATACCATACTTTTGGTATTGATCTTAAGCCGATTTACTTGGATTAAAAGGTTAATTCTAAATCTTTATTTTATGCAATTTCTTTTATGACCTTTAAATCTTATAAAGTTTTTCATTATAATCCTGTGGATTTTAAGGTCTATATACGGATATAAACCTACAAGTGGTATCAGAGCCTTAGGGCACATGAAATTTTTATAAGG
The DNA here is from genome assembly GCA_023091065.1 of Dianthus caryophyllus. Classification (NCBI taxonomy): domain Eukaryota; kingdom Viridiplantae; phylum Streptophyta; class Magnoliopsida; order Caryophyllales; family Caryophyllaceae; genus Dianthus; species Dianthus caryophyllus. The sequence continues at coordinate 6,893,003 of CM041528.1, read as the reverse complement.
TTTTCATAAAAATCGATTTTGTATAAATTTTAAACAAAAATTTTGAGTGGCCGTGTGTTTTAGGCATGTAGGCCGTGAGTTTTTGTTCTTGTTTTGCTTATTTTGGTCTATTTTGATTCATAATTATCAATGTTTTAAGATGTTAAAACTATAATAGATGATTTTGTATAGGTTTTAATTTGATACCGATTGAATTAGAACTAAAAGGACCAAAAATTTATGTATGTTAATGAACATATTTTGATGTTAATCATTAGATCTATCAGTTTAAGTTGTTTAATCTAAAAAGTTAGTTTGAATCTCTTAAATCAATGTTTAATACGGATTAAAATTGAGTTAGGAATGATCTAATCATTAGCATAAACGAATTAAAACAGTTTAATTCATGTTTTTAATTGATTGGCCGAATTAAATTATTTTTGAAAATTTTATTTGTTTTTTTTTGTAATTGGCCGAGAGTTTCAATAAAAAAAAAAAAAAAAATTATTTTGGTATTTTAATTTGATTTGGCCGAAAGTTTTATTTATTTATGGAAATTTGTTGTTTTTCAATTTTTGGTAATATTTGTTATAAAGATAATGAATATTTTGTAATTATGAAAAGGTTCATAATTTGGATACCAAATATTTTAAAACAGTTTAAAATATTTTATGACCTAATTTGTATTATACTGATAATATAAATTAATTTTGGATTATTCTTTTGATTATAAGATATTATGAACAATTAAGGAATTGTTGCATAATGATAATTTTTAAAAGAGGTGGTTTGGATATAAATCAATTCGTATGCATTGTTTTTATATTGTTTAGTTGATGCTATATTTTGTGAATGAATGTTTGAATGAATGGTTTATTATACGCATTAATTATGTACAAAAGGTTGTAATTTACTAGTGTGGCCTTAGAAGATTATGTTTTCGTAATGAAAGGAAACATAATTATTGGTTGTAATTTTGAGATCTCGAATCTCCAATCTTGTAATATTTTTAATTTTGGCATATTTTGGATTAGAATGTAAATAGGTTTATTTTTGTAATTAAAATATGTAATTTTGAGAAGATTCAAGATTGAAGATTCAAGATGGATTCCCACTAAAGCCCAAGATGAAGAATGAAGACAAGCTTAGGGTCCATGGATGGATTCCAAATTGTATCTTGTTTTTATTTTCATAGGGATAGCCACACTGTGTGTTTTTCTTTTATGCTTTACTTTACCGTTTTATTGCTTTCACGTTAGATAGTAGCATCATATTCCGCCTAATCTAAACCAAACCACCTAATATGCATGAAAATGGATCATATAGTTGCATCTTTTTCATAGACATACGGATGTCATTTGTTTAGAGCTATCACCTCAATTTAATCATTCACGATAATGCTAGATATTAGTTCACTTAAAATGAATTAAAATGAGTTGATGGGATCTTCCTCTAAAATGAAAATTGAGATTAGTCTTTATAGGAAAAGCATGCTATGAGCCCCTTCTTCGCCCAGAGGCGTGTAGGACCTTACTCTCCACATGACCCCTTCTACGTTGGGTAAGTAGTATGTTGACCTATTTTACCTCAACACTATAGTTCGAGTAATATCTCGTAGTTATAGTGGACTAATAGATAGGATTTACTGAAATCTATCGACCAAGAATTCTAACAGTAGAATTAGCTAAGAAGTTAGCTTATCAATTTAAAGAAATTGAGTCTTGGGATCATTTATATAATTCTCGAGGGAGGTCGATTATATGAGTGCATAAGTCATTGCTTTAAACCGCTATTGTTTTACGACTTAATCTTTTAAAACCATGATTTCTTATCTTCTCTCTTCTTCTTCTTTCTTTTCACAGTTTCGAATACGTTATATACAGATATAACTGCTAATACAAAATGGCTGGTCGTATTGAAGGCCCAATGCCAAGTGTCACACTTGAACGTGAATCATGGCTGAGAATTTTTATGGACAGCATGAATCAGTCTACTCGACTGAAGAATGATGGGTCCAATTTTGCTGATTGGGAGGCTGCATTACGGAATGCCGCCATAGCTGACGGCAAGCTCAAGTACTTGACTGAGCCACTGCCGGCCGAACCAGCTCCCGATGCAGGAGCAAATGAAGTCGTAGCTTATAGTGATTTCATGATGGAGGCGGGTGCGTTACGGAATGTACTCATCTATGCAATGGAATCCAATTTGCAAAGACGATTCATTACCCAGGGTGCAAACAAGATTTTCACCACCCTAACCAAAGAATTCTCGAAAGCACCGAGAATTAAAAGTTACGAGTACACTACTCATTTCTTTGAGGCTAGACTCCAGAAGGGCCAACCGGTTGGTCCACACCTTCTCGACATGATCGAGAATGTTGAAAAACTGGATGAGCTCGGTTGCAAAATCGATGAGAAGATCGTCATTGATCGAAAGTGCTCCACTCTCTTCATGATGGGTATGCCCTCTTTAGGGCAAACTATTACATGAATGACATGCGTAAAAGTCTGCATGAGTCGCATTCACTCCTCGCATGCATCTGAGAGTGATCTCAAGTTGAGTGGGAGCACGAAACAAGATGTTCTCATGATTGGCAACAAGAAGGGTAAGGGTAAGGCTCCGCTAACCTAGTCGTAGGTAAGCCAAAATTCAAGAAGCCGCTGGTTGCTAAGAGTGGGCCTGGTGAGTCTAGCGGTAGCTCACAAGGCAAGGCAAAAGCTAAGCGGACCATGGAGTGCCACCATTGCCACAAGCCTGGCCATTGGAGGCGAATCGCCTCCGTGTATCTGAGGACATAAAAGCGTGCCGCCGCTCCCGTTGGTATGTCTTCTTTTATTCATATGATTGAGATTAACCATGCAAGTTTCGAACTTGGGTACTTGATACCGATGTGGTTCTCATCTCAGGCAATCATTTGCAGGGCCTAAGAAGCATCGTAACTCCTGGCAAGAGGTGATGTAGATCTGCGAAATGGGAAATGGAGCAAGAGTCATAGCTTCAAAGGGACATATGTAATCCAACTCCCAAGTGGATTTGAGTTATTTCTAAATAATCACATTATGTACCTAGTTTATCGAAAAACATTATTTCAGATCCGTTCTTGATAAAGAAGGATTTTCATTTTTAATAAAGAATAATAATTTGTATTTTCTCTTTAAATGAAATGATTTATGGTAAAGTCAAGTTTCCATGAACTAATTTATGTTTTAGATCAAACCACAGAAATCATGCATGTGAGTAACAAGAAAGCAAAGGTTGGTGACAAAGATCAAACGTATTTATGGCATTGCCGAATGGGACACATAAATGAGAAACGCGTGAAAAAGCTAATTGATAGTGGGACTATCGCCCCATTTGACTATGAAACTTTTGGCACGTGTGAATCATGTCTCATAGGCAAAATGTCTCGAATTTCCTTGAAAGGTGTTGGAATGCGCGCTGACCTATTAGGACTCATACATACTGATGTGTGTGGACCTATGTCAATCAACGCTAGAGATGGCTATAGGTATTTTATCACTTTCACGGACGATTTGAGTAGATATGGACATGTCTACTTAATGAAGCATAAAAGTGAGTCCTTTGACAAGTTCAAGGAATTCCAGAATAAGGTTGAGAACCAACTGGATAGAAAGATAAAAGCACTACGTTCGGATCGTGGTGGCGAATATCTTTCAACTGAGTTTGATCGACACCGAAAGACCGCTAATAGTATTACAATTAACTCCACCCTAACACCACACCGAATGGTGTATCCGAACGCAGAAATCGAACATTACTTGACATGGTTCGATCCATGATGAGTCACACGGTTGTACCTGACTCATTATGGGGTTATGCTCTTTGTCACCGCTCTTATACTTAATCAAGTCCGCCTAAAGTCAGAGACAAGACTCCATATGAGTTATGGAAGGAACTGTCCCTAACTTGTCCTTTATTCGGGTTTGGGGGTGCGAGGCTTATGTCAAGTGGAGACACGAGGATAAGCTCGCCCGCGATCGGCCAAGACATACTTTATTGGTTATCCAAAAGGAATGTTTGGTCATTACTTCTATTCGCCAACCGAACAACGAAGTTTTTGTTGCGGCTTAGTGCGAAGTTCTTAGAGAAAGAGTTTCTCAAGACAAGAGAGGTAATAGAACCTTCGATCCGCTTGAGATTCTGAACCAACAACCGAGCAACCGATGGAGGAAACTGCCTTCTTCGTCTGGCCGTGGTTAATGTCCCTTTGGAACCCGTAAGGTCGGGTAGACTTTCCATTCCTCCGTATAGATACATCGGTATGGTTGAGGAGAATGGGAGAGACGACATTTTACTCCTCGAGAGTAACGAACCCGTAACCTATAAAGGTGCCATGACGTGTTCTCGACTCAAAGCTTTGGCAAGAAGCCATGCAATCCGAGATGGACTCGATGTACGAGAACCATGTATGGGATCCGTTGACTTACCCGATAAGGCTAGGCCTCTTCAAGGCAAATGGCTTTACAAGATAAAGCGATCCGTAGAAGGACAACCAGATATATACAAGGCACGACTAGTGGCAAAGGGCTTCACTCAAGTGCAAGGGTTGCACTATGATGAGATCTTTGCACCGTAGTCATGCTTCGCTCCATTCGGATTCTCTTAGCGATCGCCGCATTTCATAACTATGAAATTTGGCAAATGGATGAAAACCGCTTTCTTAAACTAAGTTATTTGGAGGAGGAGTTGTACATGGTACAACCCGAAGGTTACATCGATCCCGAAAATCCTAAGAAAGTTTGCAAGCTTGCTGCTCCATCTATGGACTTAAGCAAGCTTCACGGAGTTGGAATCATCGCTTGGACCAAGAGATAAAGGAGAATGGTTTCACTCGACCGGTCGTGGAACCATGCCTATATATCAAGTCGTGTGGGAGCAAGATTGTCTTCCTAATAATCAGACGTCGATGACATACTCTTAATTGGGAATGACATACCTCTCTTAACTTCGGTAAAAGTATGGTTAAAGAACCATTTCCAGATGAAAGATCTGGGTGAGGCACAACGTATTTTGGGGCTCCGTATCTATAGAGATAGATCACGACGGATGTTATCCCTCAGTCAGGAGTCTTATATAGATAAGATTCTTGAGAGGTTCAGCATGACCAACTCCAAGAAGGGGAATCTTCCAATGATCTCTGGGGTGCACTTGAGTAAAGCTCAAGCACCAAAGACATCTGAAGAGGTCGAGCGCATGAGTCGGATTCCATATGCTTCAGCTATAGGATCGATCATGTATGCCATGATATGCACACGTCCGGACGTGGCATATGCATTGAGTATGACGAGCCGATACTAAGGCAATCCAGGTGAAGCACACCGATGGCCGTAAAGAACATTCTTAAGTACCTACGAGGACTAAAGATTGGGTATTGACTTACGGAGGAGACACCGAGCTATGCGCAATCGGTTCTGCAGATGCTAGTTTCCAAACGGATCGAGATGACTCAAAGTCTCAATCAGATTCGCTTACTCTTAATGGCGCCAAGGTCACCGAAAAGCTCCAAACAAACAGCTTATAGCAGATTCAACAACCGAGTCCGAGTACTATGTCGCTCCGGCCGCAGCGAAGCTATATGGATGCGTCGCTTCTTACAAGGACTAATCAGTTCCAAGTTCGAATGACCCGATCACCATCTATTGCGACAATAGTGGTGCCATCTTCCAGGCAAAGGAGCCAAGTCCAAAGAACAAGTCTTGGCACGCAGCAAAGGAAGGCTCACATGATCCCGGATTACGTGGAGCGTAAGGAGATAGTGATTGACAAGATTGCTACGGATGATAACATAGCGCATCCTCTCACTAAGCCGTTGAGACAAGATAAGCATGAAGGGCACGTTAAATCCATGGGAATTAAGCGTGTTCCTGAGTTGTATTAGTTGTTTGTATGGATTTGACACTTGTATTTCCTAAAACTTCTAATAAAATCATCGCTTTGTTTTATATATTGTTTTTCATGAGGATTGCATGCATAATGTTGAACACCTCAAAGTGAACTCAACTACTATATATTGTGTTTTGGTCCGTGATCGCTACATGAGCCGACATAACTCGCAATCATTTTGTGACGCCGATTGATGGTGGGTTCAACGAGCCATAAGTCAAACTGGTGACTGATCGATCACAGATGCGGGTTTACTGAAATCGCGCAGGGCATTTTTGTGACGACTACATGGAGTCCTAAATGTTTCATAACATTAGATGCCGGTCGTGGATAGGACATCCATAGTGTTCCTAGAGTCGATTCTTTTGACTATCAACCGCCTCTTGAGATTAAGGCGCATTTTGGGTGACTTTGGTTTCTTTCTCACTGGCCGATCGTAATAAAGCGCCGCTGCATTTTCACTGGTCATTTCATGTCAGCGCTACATCCGCAGGATTCGAAGTTGAGGGAAATATCCAAACTTCTATCGAGTTATAATATTTATTCTCGTGGCCACTCTAGGAGTCAGAATCGAAAATGCATGGCCATACTCGAATATTGATTCGCTTATCGCTTAAGTTACTCTCTAGCCTGGGAAACCACTCTTGAGCATCGATCGCCAGAACTACGACCTTTGTAAGTACGGACTTTGCAAATTGGTTTACATTGAGTGGGAGAAATTTATTATGGATACGAGAATCTAAGATCGCACCTACACTTGTACTTACAAGTGGGAGATTGTTGGAGTTAGTGTCCTCCACGCTAGTGCAATAACATAAATAAATCTCTAAAAGGTACACTGGTACATTTTGTATTTAATCGCTTGATTAACGCTTATCGATAATCGGTTGGCTTGCTAGATAAGTTTGACGTTATTGTCATACGGATGGCGGTGATCAATCGTCCCTAAGAGTCACACCTAAAGGATGTGTTTAAGAAATATGATTATTTGAGAAAATGATCATATTGATGCCCTACTAAAAGACTAAAAGGTTAGTCGGTGTTTTTGACTAAAATGTTAGTCAAGTGTGTGATAATAATATGGCCATTTAATAAGGATTAAATGATATTAGCTAAGACGAATTAAATGTAATTCGTAAATTGAATATAAACTGTTATATTTAATAATTGAATATAATATAAGTTAATAAATCATAAATCATATAATTAATTAGAAAATTATAAATATAAGGATATTAATAATTTAATGATATATTATAGTGGATCATTATTATGTGATACTAGTAATATTATATTATATTAAAAGCTAAAGGAAACCTCCAAGAAAGAGCCTAATTGGTCTTTGACTCCTTGGTCAACAAGGAATTGTTTTTGGAAAGTGATTTTTGGAAAGTAAAATTACTCCCCAAATACTATAGGAGGGCCGAAAATATTGAGGCTATATTAGGGAGCTTTGGCTCAACCTAATTACTCAATTAATTGATCATAATTCACAACACAAAATCTCAAGAAAAGAAATAGTTCTTCTCTCTAATTTTCTAGCAAATCAAAGGGCATATCTTAGATTCATCTTGGGTGTTTCAATTAGGAGATACCATACTTTTGGTATTGATCTTAAGCCGATTTACTTGGATTAAAAGGTTAATTCTAAATCTTTATTTTATGCAATTTCTTTTATGACCTTTAAATCTTATAAAGTTTTTCATTATAATCCTGTGGATTTTAAGGTCTATATACGGATATAAACCTACAGCAACCACGCCAAAGAGAGCTACAGGACAGACTCCCTACTCAATGGTCTATGGATGTGAAGCTGTACTTCCAGTAGAGATGCACGTTCCAACAATCAGGTATGGACTCAACACACTTTCTGAGAATAATGAACTACTCCGTGACAGCCTGGATACAGCCCAGGAGCTCAGGGATCTAGCAGCAGTAAGGTTAGCAGCATACCAACAATCTGTGGCCAGAAGCTACAACAAAAACGTGAAGGTACGAATGTTCAGGACTGGAGATCTGGTCCTGAGAAAGGTGTTTCAGAACACAAGGGACAAGGCTGCAGGCAAGTTGGCCTCAACCTTGGAAGGCCCATACCCTATTGACTCAGCAGTAGGGAAGGGTTCCTACAGACTACAAACTTTGGAAGGGGACATGATCCCAAGACCCTGGAACACACTCCATCTCAAGCTCTATCACATGTAAAGTGTCCTGAACCAAGACATCTGGTAATCCACAAAACTCAAGACTTTTCCTTTACAAATTATCCTATATAACCACACTGACTTGAGCGTCGGAGAACCGTTGGCAAATGCCAACGGTCAAGCCCTGACCCTCTTTTCTGTGCAGACAAAGCAATACAAACATCTGGACCAAATCAGATCAGAAACAAAAACAAAGACAAAGCAAAAGAAGGGCATCAGCCCCAGTACGACTGCAATAACGGGACAGGGAGTAATGTCCGTTAAGGGAGCCCCAAAGTGTAAGTCGCCTAAATTATCAAACGCATGCATGCTACTTAACAAATCCACAACAAAATAAATGCGCATCATAACAAAAACATAACATAACATAACATAACATAACATAGCATAACATAAATAGCATAAGTTTGTCAAAGTTAGGCCATGCCTATGCATGAACACAAAATTCAGACACAAAAGTCAGAACCAAGCAACCCATGTCAGCACATGGATGCAAATGTCAAAACAGAAAACAAAGTCTAAATAATTACAGGCCAAATGTTACAGGGGACATCCCCCCCTAGCAAATTCAAAATTGTTCAAACAAAAAAACCGATAACAAAGCCAAAGTTCAGTTGATTTCATCGCCAGACTCACCCATCTTCTCTGCATTTTCCTCTGTAGGGCCAGCAGTGGATGGGCCAGCAACATCCCCTGGACCTGGCTGTGCAACTGAAGTAACCTCAGCCTGCTCCAGAATAGCTTCATCAGGAAACAACTGCTTGAAAGTGGCAATCTCTGCAGGAAGATCCCAGGCAGCACGTTACGTGCTTCAGGACTAGCATTCATCATTTCAACTCGGGTACGGAGTGTGTAGAAGACACTCAGGTCCCTCACCACTGCATCGTGTCTTTTGGCGTCCTCCCTCAGATCCTCAAGTTCCCTGGGCAGCTCACCAATATGGTTGTCCTGTTGCTGAATTCTCTTAAAATTGATCTTCTCCATGTCAGCCAACTTTCCACATCGGTAGTTCGTGCTCAAGCTCCTTTTTGGTAATCTCGAGGGAAGAACGAAGTGCTTCGTTCTCAACCTCAGTCCTACCTCTGCCACTCTCCAGAATTGGCACCGTGGAACCAAGACTGGCAGACATGAGTAGCAACTACAAACAACAGAACAGAAAATCAGAACCACATCAAAGGAAACTCTGACAAAACCAAGACCGTAAGAAGAAGTACAGACCTGGGCACAACAAATTTCACCATTTTAGGCGCCCACAAGACAAAGCTCAAGCGGCCAGCGCAGAGGACAAAGTGGCAAAGTTTTCACTCAGGGATTTCCCCAAGGAGACGTACTCAGATTGGCTTTGAGGGCGCAGAGGTATTAAAAGCACAGGATTCATTTGAGGTAACTTCCCTTTCTTCCTCTTTTTCTGGTCAAGGGTAGGCTCAGGAGACTCAGCAGCCACTTGGGCAGACCTGGTCTGGACCCCTTCTGGCGCCTTCCTCTTGGAAGACTCAGAGATGGGGGCCACCAGACTCATAGCAGGGGTAGAGCAACCACCGGACTTCATAGCTTCGCGTGCCTGGGCAATCGTAGCAGCAATAGCCTCCATGGACAGGAAGCTCCTCTTGCTGGATCCAGAAGCTGGGGACATCATCGGGAACAAGTTACAAAGGAATGGTAGGAAAAAGAACTCATGGACTAAGAAGAATATATCAGTACCGGTAGCAGTGCTGGGCACAGAACTTTGGCTTGGTCCAGGAATCTTCAGGAGAGGCAAGGTAGAATGGCCACCTGCCCCAGCAAGAATGGAACTCAATGGAGTCACATGAATAGGCGTTTGGTCAAGTACACCTTCACCACTTCCACCAAAGAACCTCACCGCAGCCTCTCACCTCGATCGAGCACCCTCCCGACCATCTTCGCCCTCCTCGCCCTTTCCTCGTCATCACTCTCACCGCCTTCGCCATCATCATCTACCTCCTCCTGAGGAGGAACAACTTCAACAAAGATCGTCATCATCATCGGGACGCATACATTTGGGCCAGGCCCTCTTATCAGCAGGCAGCCTTAAGAACGCCTCGATCCTCCTCCTTGACGCAAGGTCATCAGGAGTAGGGATCCAGTCAGAAACTACAAGTGATCCAAAGCAAAACTGAGCGAACAAACAAAGAAGCACATGCAAAGGCAAACTGGACAGAAATTCAAAAGCTTAGAGCACATACCGGTTCCCTTCAAGGAGAACTTCAGCGCCTGACATTGGGGCCCAAGGAGCTGCTCCTAATGAACAAATAGTAGCTGGTCCAGTTTCTCTCGTCACCTACGTCCAGGCGGCCCATGAGAGGCTGGCACTTGTCTCTCAAACGAAACAAAACCCTTTTCCTTTTGTGCATACGCAGATGATAGGTGTTCCTTATGTCAGCCAACTGGATTTCAGTCCCATACCTCCAACAAAGGGACTCGATCCCGTGGATCAGTCGCCAAACGCATCAGCATAACTCGGCGAGGAGGCACTTGAACAGTGCTCAAAAATGAACGCATCAATGGACAAAGCGGAAAGGTGGCCCCAAATCTGAAGGAGGACTCAAAGATTGAAAACCAACCAGGGCTGACCCAGTCCACCCTGACATCTCTAGTATCGGGGGCCCAAACTTCAGTACTCTCAGGAATTTTACCTTCCTCTTTGAGCCTTGTTTCAACTCCTTGAGCAAGCAGATTTGGGTAGATGTTGACGTCCTTGATTATATCTGTTGCATGGAAGATAGAGCTGCCATGGGAGTAGGTGATTGCTGTGGAAGAGCCAGTATCGTTGCGAGCCATGATCAAAAGTGGAGAAGGAGGAAAAAGCTAGGGATTTTGCGAATTGATTTAGAGATTTTGCTAGGGTTCTTTGATTACAAAACAAATAAAATCAGGAGAAATAAAGATAGAGAGAGAGAAAAACAAAAATAAGGGTATTTATAGAGGGAGCAAAAGGAAGTTAGATGGTTTTTACGAAAATAAACGCGCGAAGAGATGTGATGTGACCCATGACAAGACGTGCGCAGTACATTGAGCGCCAAAATAGGGCGCAATTCCCCACGAAAAGGCAACTGCCACATTAATTGCAAGATGCAGGTCTCAGGACCAAACGCACAGCAGAGCAGAAAGAGCCTGGACCAGGCACAGCCCTGGGTCAGGAAAAAGAACAAAAGCATCTCCTTACCCCCCAGTTCAGGACTGAAAGGCAAGGAGATGGGGGACAAACTGTTGGGACCAGAAAACCAGCCGTCCAGACCCTCGATCGAGTCCGCACAAGTTCGTAATCCACAATCGTGTCCAGACTTGATGTCGCGACTACAAAGCATGCATGCAACAAAGGTGCAGGTCAGGAGAGGAAAAGTCAAGATGGTCCAAGCCCAACAGAAAGGAAGTAAACACCGTAAGCAAAGCCCAGAAGTTATAATAGCAACCCTAGAAGTGGACGTTGGGGAGACCCAGTCAAGCATGCAGAAACAAGAGCCATGGAGATAGGAGCTGTTGGAGAATTAGAAGGGGGAAGTTACCTACAATCAAGGAAAGAGACGTTGAGGGCTAGAGACACTATAAGGGGAGAAGGAAATCAGTTGAAGGATCATCAGAAGTCACACAACTCAAATATACTACACTCTACGCAATTCACAAGCAACCAAACTCTTTATAATTATTTTACGCTCTTATTGTATTCTGTACCAGTTGGTCCAGACTCTGTATTTCCTGAACCAGAACTACTACAAATCCTCTCCTGGCTTGGTGCCCGTGGTTTTCCCTTAACATTTAAGGGTTTTTCCCACGTAAACATATCGTGTGTCTTGTATCGTTTTTCGTTTTTCTTTACATTCTCAACTCAATTACGCCAATCACAATAAACTAAGATAAAAGGATAGTACTAGTAGATCCACAATCACTAAATCAAACCGTGTGAGAAAATCACCCCGAACAGCAAGCAATATTTGCTTTTTACTCGTTTTAACATCCTCAAATCGAGTAGCCTATCGCTATTTCGTTTTGACTCATTTTCATATCACAATCTAACGATAAGCCCCTCAGCAACATACCGCTAATCTGGGCTAATCAGATGTGATCATACGAAACGTTTTTACATCGAGATTAGAGATATGTTGACCTATCTCTACCTCAAAAGCTTCCCGTGTCTTTTCAGCTAAAAAACACGAGTCAAGTCATGCACATTTCTTTATACACTTTTATTTGGGTTGCAAATGCGGGATTGAGTCATTTCTTTCATTTTCGAGTCACTAAAGTCTGAAGCTTTGCAGGTTTACCCACTAAAAGCCCCAGACACACGGCTCACAGAAGAAACATGGATCCCCATTTCAACCCCAAGAAACGATTTGTCGCCCTTCCATCGCCTCGCGAACCGCCGTGATCACGAACACATCCAGTTACTCAATGACAAGATCACCAATCTCACCTCCCAGCTCGAACCTTTGGCTGTTATGCAAAAATTCGAAACCGAGAAGAGCGCTAGACTCCTCGCCAAGGCGTCTACTCAACATGCTGAAAGAATTCAATTCTTGGAAGACAAAATGCGCAAAAACAAGCCGGCCAAAACTACAGGCCGCGGTCACCAAGGCAGCACAACTCAAACCACTGCAAAAGCTAAACCAGTCAGCACTGTCAGCTCGCGTGAACTAGCGGCATCGTCTGTGTTCATAACACAGCCTACGCTCGCTACACCCAAATCAGCATCTGCTAGGTCATCCTCGTCAAAACAACGACGACGCTTTGACCCCCTCTACATGCCTTACTCCAAGGCCTTGAAAAAGCTCTTGAAGAGGAACCTCCTGCGGCTTCCCAGCCCTGCCAGCACACCTCCTAAGAACAGGAAACCAAGGTCATGGAACTAAAACGCCTACTGTGAATTCCACAGGGGTAATGGGCATGACACCGAGGACTGCTTCAGTCTAAGGAATACAATCCAAGACATGATCGACAACAAGACGATCGAAAAACCAAACGCGGCTCCCAAGCCGTCACGCCAGCATAACACACTCCATGCTCGCACTATCTTTGTGGGAACGCATCCTATTCTCAACTGCTCCCACTTGGTCCCCGCAAATCACCATCAAGTCAACATCGTTGGCGGCGATACCAACGACTGCGACGACAGCACTAAGCGCATTCGCAAGACAAAAACAAAAACAAATAAAAGCAAGGCATGTGAGACGGGTCTTCGCACAGATCCCTTATCAACTTCCCATCAGGATGTCCGACAGCGACGACGAGGTTTCACACCTCCAGTACCCGTACCTGGCTCCATTGGAACCACCAGGGTTCCCATCCAGGCTCACAAACAACAACAGGGACGAGGGTATACTCGTAGACGAGACTACTCCCCCTGCCCCGTCAGCCCGGCCTAGCGCCAAGGATATACTTCCAAAGCAAATCCCCAAAGCAAAATCAAGCACTTCTGCCTGGCAACTCTTGCAGGATTCGCCAAGGCACCGCAAGGCCCTTCGCCGAGCCCTACAGGTCACTCCGGTACCAGGACAGATACCCCCGGCACAATTTGTTAGCCACATCATCCGGGACTGGCTACCAGATGCTATAACTTTCTCTGACGCGGACCTACCGTCCTTCGGAGGTGCACACAATCTGGCACTCCACATAACCATAGACTGTCAAGGCATGACATTACCCGTTACCCTCGTCGATAACGGTTCTTCAGTCAACGTCCCGCTTCGCGACCGCCATTAAACCGGGTCGAGGAAAATGACTTCACGCCTGTTCGCACAACATGGCAAAGATACGACTCAGACACTCCGTAGTGTAAAAGGCATCATCTCACTATCCGTCATGACAAAACAGGTCGTGACGAAAACTGAATTCCAGGTCATGGACATCCCCCCAACATACAACATGTTGCTGGGCAGACCCTGGATTCACGCAACCAGGGCTGTTGCGTCAACTCTGCACCAGAAGGTTAAACTACCTCTGGACGACAAAATCGTCACCGTCAAAGCCTCGAACTTCCGAGCAACCCTCCTACAATTAAGAAAGCATCAACGAATCCACCAATGACGCAGGTGGTTTCATTTCAAGCATCTACACCTAGGGTTTAGGGTCCCACGTCATCATGACGCCAGGTGTTCTAAGCCAACCAGGACGCGCAACTGCTTTCCTAAATAGTAGACCTAGTTTAGGATTTTAGAGTTTGTAGGGTTGTCCCAAGCTCTATAGTCTGAGCAATTTTCAAATGTAACTGCTTTTAACAACATTAATGACAAGAATGTTTTCGGTTACACTTTGCCTCGTTTTGCCTCTTTACTTTTGCACGCTCTCTTTTGCACATTCTGACGTTTGCGCTAGCATTAAACAAACTGACATTGCATCATATAAATACATTGCAAGCACTGTTTCCAGACCTAAGCAGCCTTCCGTCCTTGAACATACAACAACCGTCAATACCAAAACACCTCAAGAACCCAGGGAATCACCGCCGTGGATTTCCCTAAGCACAGACAAAAATATGCAGCCTCCAAGCTAATTACAAAAATCAACGACACCCTCATCTGGTCTCACAAAGACATACCCGTCTTTGACCAAACATCCCACAACAACAAAAGCAGGGCATCAAGCCCAGCAAACAAAAAGCCACAACGCATAATCCAAGCCAACAAAAACGCTAACTGGATGTCAAACATAATCCCAGCCACGAAGAAAAACGGCAAAATCCCAGTATACACTGACCCCCGCAACCTAAACAAAGCATGTCCAAGAGACAACCTTTTCACACATTGACATCCACGTCGATAACACCGAAAACACAATCACTAAGGACCCCACAATCAGTCAGGTGTCCAACCACCACGATCATAATACAGGAATACTCCTACTAATCACAAAAGACAACCACGCACCCCCTCTCTACCAAAACTTCAAAGCATACGAAGCACATGTCTACGACCTACAAGGATCCACAGACACATTACCTAACCTTTCACCCCTGCTAAACAAACCTTATCATACTACCCATCGCCGCAGAACGGCACAGCAAACCCGCATATACTCGTGCTCCCCAACCACACTGGGGGCTGAACATACAAAACCCTGATATCGAACCATTCCCAACTACAAAACAACCAACACCCACGAAACATTATGCAATGTATTTATAAGATGCAAACAGACAAAATGTTAAAAATCGCAATCCACGGGCCGGCATGCCCTTAAACATGCACTCTCCAAAAAAAAAAAAAAAAAAAAAAAAAAAAAAAAGAAACATTTCTCGGACCGTCATGTCCTTAAACATGTACCACGGGCCGGCATGCCCTTAAACGTGCACCTTCTACAAAGCACTTCTTGGACCGACATGTCCTTAAACGTGCACCCCTCTTCTGCAAACACAATCCATGGGTCGGCACGCCCTTAAACGTGCACATTCTCCACAAAAAGCAAGTATCTCATGGGCCGGCATGCCCCAAAACGTGCAGCACACGAAAATACGATTCTGAACTACGCCGGTCTGATTCCACTCACGTGGATACGTAGGCAGCTTTGCGAAAAGCGCGACCCACATTCAACACAAAAATGACACGCCTGAAGCTTAAAAGGGTCGAAGGCATAGTCAACCCAAAACATCACAAAAATGACACGCCTGAAGCTTAAAAAGGTCGAAGGCACAGTCAACACAAACGCAAGATCATGATCTAAAGCTTAAAAAAGTCGAGGATACAACTCTTTTTACAAAACAGCAAACGAGGCAAACGTAAACGAAAACGTTCATTTCATTAACTATAGTCAAAAGCAGTTACGTTTTGGATTTTCCGTCTCTAGAGCAAAAGACAAAACTACGACCTCTGATGTCCTCTTAGGTCTTAGGAATGACGAAGCAAACTACAATGCCACCAGGGTTTAGAGTTGACGACGAACTACAACAAGGTTCCTTCGACGCCATATCCATCAGCTGCACATGCTAATCTCAGCATCCCTCCAATCCCCGGATCACAGATCGCAAGCGGAGGCATCAACTTTTCGACACCAAACACCACCCTCCCAGGCAACGCATCGCCCGACCGCAAACCCTAGCCACTACGACAGTTACACCCCTTTTTGCACTAAAAACACCTCCCCTTACTCAAAAGGACGCAGCCGTGTATCACATCGCCACGCTTTACATCCTTACTTCACGTTTTTTGTTTTTCACATTTAAAAAAAAACCGTCATCCTCAAACGCACCTTCAGTTTAACGCAAATTACAAGCCTCGCATTTCGCAGCTCGTATTTCAAAAAGCACAATTTTTACATTGCATTTTCATCAAAACACTTTTTGCAAACTTCATACACCTTTTTGTCAAAACACGTTTTACGCATGTTTTCACATAAAGCACGATGCATTTTCTTAAAACTGCATTTTCACGCATTTCGAGGCACGTAGGCTCACTCGAGACTCGTATCCTCGCACGACTAACGATACATTGCAGGTTTCGAAATACCGCCGCAAGCAGGGTCATCCAACGACCACAACCGCCTAACGGCATCCATGCGAAGACGCTAACACAAGACATTTCCTGTACTGTGTTCATCAAAATCATACGACGCAGCTCCTCACGCAACGTGTCAAGGTGGGCCCGGTAATCACCTGGCCTCCGCCTCACCGCACTTCTACCGCCACTTACAAAGCGAAAGACCAGCTAACTGGGGGCTAAAATCAAAAGCAGCTTCAACGAGTTTGACTAACGTTTTACACTAAAACCTAAGTCAAACTGGGGGCTAAAATCAAAAGCAGCTTCAACGAGTTTGACTAACGTTTTACGCTAAAACCTAAGTCAAACTGGGGGCTAAAATCAAAAGCAGCTACAACGAGTTTGACTAACGTTTTACGCTAAAACCTAAGTCAAACTGGGGGCTAAAATCAAAAGCAGCTACAACGAGTTTGACTAACGTTTTACGCTAAAAACTAAGTCAAACTGGGGGTTAAAATCAAAAGCAGTTACAACGAGTTTGACTAACGTTTTACGCTAAAAACTAAGTCAAACTGGGGGGCTAAAATCAAAAGCGACTAACGAGTTTGACTAACGTTTTACGCTAAAAACTAAGTCAAACTGGGGGTTAAAATCAAAAGCAGTTACAACGAGTTTGACTAACGTTTTACGCTAAAAACTAAGTCAAACTGGGGGGCTAAAATCAAAAGCAGCTACAACGAGTTCGACTAACGTTTTACACTAAAACCTAAGTCAAACTGGGGGCTATACCATATAATACACAAAAATCAGGATCAGTTTTTGCTTTTTCACAAAAATCAGGATCAATTTTTGCTTTTTCCGCAAAAGTCAAACAACCAAACACGTACACTCTTTTACAAGTCAAGCAAAACATCAAACCTCTTTTACGAGTCCCACAAAAGCACTAAGCCTCTTTTACGAGTCAAGCAAAGCACTAAACCTCTTTACGAGTCAAACAAAACCACTAAGCCTCTTTAACGAGTCAAGCAAAACACTAAGCCTCTTTTACGAGTCAAGCAAAGCACTAAACCTCTTTACGAGTCCCACAAAAGCACTAAGCCTCTTTACGAGTCACGCAAAAACACCCAAACCTCTTTACGAGCCCAACAAAAGCACTAAGCCTCTTCCACGAGTCAAATACATAAACACACAGCCTCTCACGAGAATGACATTGAAGCATGAACACCAGATCAAGTATGCAACAAGCATTCAACATCAGCAACCATCTCAAGCACAACGTACAGTTCGGCTAGACTACAAAACGCCATCAAGAAGCATTCAACAGCAGGCTGGCATGCCCCTAAATATGCAGGACCGTCATGTCCTTAAACATGTACTGTCCCTCCCAGCATTTCCCGGCACTAAGTCCTCGTCTCTCCCCGAGACACATGCTTAGCGCCGCCAGGTAGTATCGAGACTGTAGTGGTCCGGATACTATCTTTTAAGTTTGACTAGCCCTTTAGTCCAAGCTCAGTCAAACTGGGGGCTCTGTAGATACCCGTATCCGTACCCCCCAAAAGCAACCCGATGATGAAAATGGACTTTTATGCATGTTTTATAAATAGACGAAACGGTACAAAGTGTCTAAAACATTTTAGTCGTTTTTGTGGGAATATATCTGTATACATGCCCTTTAAGATCACAGGATTATAATGAAACTTATTCTATATGATTAATAGTCATAAAAGAAATTGCATAAATAAACATAAGATTAAGAAAAACAACCTTTAGTCCTTGCTTAATGGCCTAAGATTGAATATCAAGAAACTTGATATCTCCTAAAAGTTGCACCCAAGATGAGATCAAGATATGCCCTTTGATTTGCTAGAAGAATTAGAGGAGAAACTGTTTTCTTTTTCCTCAAGTTTTGTGTTGTGTGCTAGAGTAAATTATGAAATTAGGTTAGATGAGATTAGGAGAGTGATTAGGTTAAGTAGAGAGGAAGAAATCAACTCCCTCATCCACCCTAATCTACACGTCCAAATAGAGGGGAGAAGTGGACTTTTTCACTTCTAAATTTCAAGCTCAAAACTCATTAAAAGGTTTAACCCAATTAATTAGTATTATGTAGCTTTTAATATATAATGTAATTTATAATATCCATATATTATAATTAATCATAAATATCCAAATATTTATAATTTGCTAATTTATTATAACTGTTTAAAATTAATTAGCTTACATTATACGCAATAATTAAATATAACCTTTTATATTCAATTTACGAATTACTGCTAATTCCTCTCATCTAATATCATTTAATCATTATTAAATAATACATTTGACTAACCTCTTAGTCATATCCGACTGACCTTTCAGCCCACAACACTGACTAACTATTTAGTCATTAAATAAGGCATCGATATGATTATTTTCTCAAATAATCACATCTCTCAAACACATCCTTTAGGTGTGACTCTTAGGGACCAGTTGATCACCGCCATCTGTATGACAATAACGTCAAACTTATCTAGCAAGCCAACCGTTATCGATTAACGTTAATCAACTGATTAAATACAAAATGTACCCTGTGTACCTTTAGAGATTTATTTATGTTATTGCACTAACAGTGGAGGACACTAACTCCAACAATCTCCCACTTGTCCGTACAAGTGTAGGTGCGATAACCGATTCTCATATCCATAATAAATTTCTCCTACTCAATGTAAACCAATTTGCAAAGTCCGTACTTTCAAAGGTCGTAGTTCACAAGCGATCAGAATCAAGAGTGGTTTCCCCGACTAGAGAGTAACTTAACTGATAAACGAATCAATATTCGAGCATGGCCATGCATTTTCAGTTACAGCTCCTCGAGTGGCCCTGAGAAAAAGTATTATAACTCGATAGAAGTTGGATATTTTCCTCAACTCGAATCCTGCAGATGTAAGCGCAGCATGAAATGACCCAGTGAAAATCTACTTGGCCTCCTGTTACGGTCGACCGTGAGAAAGAAACCAAAGTCACCCAAAATCTGCCTTAATCTCAAGAGACAGTCAATAGTCAAAAAAATCGACTCTAGGAACACTGTGGATGTCCTATCCACGACTCGGCACCTAATGTTCTGAAACATTTAGGACTCCATGTAGTCGTCACAAAAATTATCCTGCGCGATTTCAGTAAACCCGCATCTGCGATCGATCAGTCAACAGTTTGACTTATGGCTCGTTGAACCCACCATCAATCGACGTCACAAAATGATTGCCAGAGTTATCAGCTCATGTAGGCGATCACGGACCAAACAAAATATAAAGCAATTCAGTTCACTTTGAGGTGTTCAACGTTGTCTGCACAACCCTCATGAAAAACAATATATAAAACAAAACGATGATTTTATTAGAAGTTTTAGGAAAAACAAGTGTCAAATCTATACAAACAACTAATACAACTCAGGAACACGCTTAATTCCCATGGATTTAACGTGCCCTTCATGCTTATCTTGTCTCAACGGCTTAGTGAGAGAATCTGCTATGTTATCATCCGTAGCAATCTTGTCAATCACTATCTCCTTCTGCTCCACGTAATCTCGGATCAGGTGAGCCTTCCTTTGCACGTGCCGAGACTTGTTGCTGGACTTCGGCTCCTTCGCTTGGAAGATGGCACCACTATTGTTGCAATAGATGGTGATCGGGTCATTCGAACTTGGAACTACAGGTAGTCCTTGTAAGAAATGACGCATCCATATAGCTTCCTTCGCAGCCTCTGAAGCAGCATAGTACTCGGACTCAGTCGTTGGATCTGCTATAACTGTTTGTTTGGAGCATTTCCAGCTGACCGCAGCGCCATTAAGAGTAAAAACGAATCCAGATTGAGATTTCGAGTCATCTCGATCCGTTTGGAAACTAGCATCTGCGTGGCAGAATCTTGCGCGATAGCTCGTGTCTCCTCCATAAGTCAATACCCAATCTTTAGTCCTCCGTAGGTACTTAAGAATGTTCTTTACACCATCCAAAGGTACTTCACCTGGATTGCCTTGGTATCGGCTCGTCATACTCAATGCATATGCCACGTCCGGACGTGTGCATATCATGGCATACATGATCGATCCTATAGCTGATGCATATGGAATCCGACTCATACGCTCGACCTCTTCCGATGTCTTTGGTGCTTGAACTTTACTCAAATGCACTCCAGAGATCATTGGAATGTTCCCCTTCTTGGAGTTGGTCATGCTGAACCTCTCAAGAATCTTATCTATATAAGACTCCTGACTGAGGGATAACATCCGTCGTGATCTATCTCTATAGATACGGAGCCCCAAAATACGTTGTGCCTCACCCAGATCTTTCATCTGGAAATGGTTCTTTAACCATACTTTTACCGAAGTTAAGAGAGGTTTGTCATTCCCAATCAAGAGTATGTCATCTACATACAGTATTAGGAAGACAATCTTGCTCCCACTCGACTTGATATATAGGCATGGTTCCTCGACCGATCGAGTGAATCCATTCTCCTTTATCACTTGGTCCAAGCGATGATTCCAACTCCGTGAAGCTTGCTTAAGTCCATAGATGGAACGCTTAAGCTTGCAAACCTTCTTAGGATTTTCAGGATCAGTGTAACCTTCGGGTTGTACCATGTACAACTCCTCCTCCAAATAACCGTTTAAGAAGGCGGTTTTCACATCCATTTGCCAAATTTCATAGTCATGAAATGCGACAATCGCCAAGAGAATCCGAATGGAACGAAGCATGACTACGGGTGCAAAGATCTCATCATAGTGCAACCCTTGCACTTGAGTGAAACCCTTTGCCACTAGTCGTGCCTTGTATATGTCTGGTTGTCCTTCTACAGATCGCTTTATCTTGTAAAGCCATTTGCACTGAAGAGGCCGAGCCTTATCAGGTAAGTCAACCAGATCCCATACATCGTTCTCGTACATAGAGTCCATCTCGGATTGCATGGCTTCTTGCCATAACTTTGAGTCAGAACACGTCATGGCACCTTTATAGGTTACGGGTTCGTTACTCTCAAGGAGTAAAACGTCGTCTCTCCCATTCTCCTCAACCATACCAATGTATCTATCTGGAGGAATGGAGAGTCTACCCGACCTTCTGGGTTTCAAGGGAATATTAACCGCAGCAGACGAAGAAGGAACAGTTTCCTCCATTGGTTGCTCGGTTGTTGGTTCAGGAATCTCCGATAGATCGAAGGTTCTATTACTTCTCTTGTCCTCGAGAAACTCTTTCTCTAAGAACTTCGCACTAGCCGCAACAAAAACTCGTTGTTCGGTTGGCGAATAGAAGTAATGACCAAACATTCCTTTTGGATAACCAATAAAGTATGTCTTGACCGATCGCGGTCCGAGCTTATCCTCGTGTCTCCACTTGACATAAGCCTCGCACCCCCAAACCCGAATAAAGGACAAGTTAGGGACCGTTCCCTTCCATAACTCGTATGGGGTCTTGTCAACAGCTTTAGTCGGACTTCGGTTTAGTATAAGAGCAGCTGACAAAAGAGCATAACCCCATAATGAGTCAGGTACATCCGTGTGACTCATCATAGATCGAACCATATCAAGTAATGTTCGATTCCTGCGTTCGGACACACCATTCAGTTGTGGTGTTCCGGGTGGAGTTAACTGTAGTACTATCCCGCGGTCTTTCAGGTGTTGATCAAACTCAGTTGAAAGATATTCGCCACCACGATCTGAACGTAGTGCTTTTATCTTTCTATCCAGTTGGTTTTCAACTTTATTCTGGAATTCCTTGAACTTGTCAAAGGACTCACTTTTATGCTTCATTAAGTAGACATGTCCATATCTACTCAAATCGTCCGTGAAAGTGATAAAATACGTATAGCCATCTCTAGCGTTGATTGACATAGGTCCACACACATCAGTATGTATGAGTCCTAATAGGTCAGCAACGCGCATTCTAACACCTTTGAAGGAAATTCGAGACATTTTGCCTATAAGACATGATTCACACGTGCCAAAAGTTTCATAGTCAAATGGGGCGATTGTCCCATTATCAATGAGCTTTTTCACGCGTTTCTCATTTATGTGTCCCATACGGCAATGCCATAGATAGGTTGGATCTTTGTCACCAACCTTTGCTTTCTTGTTACTCACATGCATGATTTCTGTGGTTTGATCTAAAACATAAATTCCGTTCATGGAAACAGCTTTACCATAAATCATTTCATTCAAAGAGAAAATACAGCTATTATTCTTTATTAAAAATGAAAATCCTTCTTTATCAAGAACGAATACAGAAATAATGTTTTTCGATAAACTAGGTACATAGTAACAGTTATTCAGAAATAACTCAAATCCACTTGGGAGTTGGATTACATATGTCCCTACTGAAACGGCAGCAACTCTTGCTCCATTCCCCACTCGCAGGTCTACATCACCTCTTGCCAGAGTTTTGATGCTTCTTAGGCCCTGCAAATGATTGCACAGATGAGAACCACAACCAGTATCAAGTACCCAAGTTCCGAAACTTGCTTGGTTAATCTCAATCATATGAATAAAAGAAGACATACCAACAGGAACGACGCGGCCTTCTTTAATGTCCTCAGCATACACGGGACAGTTACGCCTCCAATGCCCAGACTTGTGGCAATGGTGGCACTCCATGGTCTGCTTCGCTTTTGCCTTGCCTTGTGAGCTACCGCTAGACTCACCAGGCCCACTCTTCGCAACCACTGGCTTCTTAAACTTTGGCTTACCTATAGTTAGGTTAGCTGGAGCCTTACCCTTACCCTTATGCTTGTTGCCTATCATGAGAACATCATGTTTTATGCTCCCACTCAACTTCAGATCACTCTCCGTCTGTACGAGGAGTGAGTGAAGCTCATGCAGACTTTTCTGCATGTCATTCATGTAATAGTTTGCCCTAAAGAGGGCATACCCATCATGAAGAGAGTGGAGCACTCGATCAATGATGATCTTCTCATCGATCTTACAACCAAGCTCCTCCAGTTTCTCAACGTTCTCGATCATGTCGAGAAGGTGTGGACCAACCGGTTGGCCCTTCTGGAGTCTAGCTTCAAAGAAACGAGTGGTATACTCGTAACTCTTGATTCTCGGTGCTTTCGAGAATTCTTTGGTTAGGGTGGTGAAAATCTTGTTTGCACCTTGGGTAATGAATCGTCTTTGCAAATTGGATTCCATTGCATAGATGAGTACGTTCTGTATCGCACCCGCCTCCATCATGAAATCATTGTAAAGATAGAGTTCATTTGCTCTGCATCGGAGCCGGTTTAGTCGATAGTGGCTCGCCAAGTACTTGAGCTTGCCGTCGCCTATGGCAAAGATTCCGTAATGCGGCCTCCCAATCAGAGAAGTTGGACCCATCACTCTTCAGTCGAGTAGACTGATTCATGCTGTCCATAAACATTCTTAGCCATGATTCGCGAGCTAGTGTGGCACTTGGCATTGGTTCGTCAATACGTACAGCCATTTGTTATAGTAGTTATATCTGTATATAACGTATTCGAAACTGTGAAAAGAAAGAAAAAGAAGAAGAGAGAAGAAGAAGAGAGAAGATAAGAAATCATGGTTTTAAAGGTTTAAGTCATAAAACAATAACGATATAATGCAATGACTCGTGCACTCATATAATCGACCTCCCTTGAGAATTATATAAATGATCCCAAGACTCAATTTCTTTAAATTGATAAGCCAACCTCTTGGCTAATTCTACTGTTAGAATTTTTGATCGATAGATTTCAGTAAATCCTATCTATTAGTCCACTATAACTACGAGATATTACTCGAACTATAGTGTTGAGGTAAAATAGGTCAACACATACTACTTACCCAACGTAGAAGGGGTCATGTGGAGAGTAAGGTCCTACATGCCTACCGACGAAGAAGGGGCTCATAGCATGCTTTTCCTATAAAGACGAATCTCAATTTTAGAATAGAGGAAGGTCCCATCATCTCATTTTAATTCATTTTAAGTGAACAAATATCTAGCATTTACGTGAATTATTAATTTGAGGTGATAGCCCTAAGCGAATGACATCCGTATGTCCATGATAAAAATGCAACTATATGATCCATTTTCATGCATATTAGGTGGTTTGGTTTAGTTTAGGCGGAATATGATGCTACTATCTAACGTGAATGCAATGAAAAACGGTAAAGAAAACGCAAAAAGAAAAAACACCTAGTGTGGCCTATCCCTATGAAAATAAAGACAAATACAAATTGGAATCCATCCTTGGACCCTAAGCTTGTCTTCATTCTTCATCTTGGGCTTTAAGTGGGAGTCCATCTTGAATTTTCAATCTTGAATCTTCTCAAAATTACACTTTGAATTACAAAATAAACCTATTTACATTCTAATTCAAAATATGCCAAAATTAAAAATTACAAGATGGGAGATTCGAGATCTCAAAATACGACCAAAATTGTGTTTCCTTCATTACGAAAACACAATCTTCTAAGGCCACACTAGTAAATTACAACCGTTTGTACAAAAATAATGCGTAAAAATAAACCATTCATTCAAACATTAATTCACAAAAATAAAGCATCAACTAAAACAAGATTAAAACAATGTATACGAATTGATTTAAATCCAAACCACCTCTTTTGAATGATTATCATTATGCAACAATTCCTTAATTGTTCATAATATCTTAATCAAAACAATAATCTAAAATCAATTTATATTATCAGTATAACATAAATTAGATCTCAAAAATATCTTAAACCTTTTTAAAATATTAGGTATCATAATTATTATGAACTGCTTCACAATAATACAAAATATATTATCTTTATAATATAACAAATATTTGAAAAATTTAATTTCCAAAAACAATAAAGATTTTCGGCCAAAACACAAAAAATAATCCGAATTTTTTTTTTTTTTTTTTTTAATTTTACACGGCCAAAACAAAAAAAAAAAAATTCCAAATTTAAAAATTTCGGCCAACATTAAATTAAAACAATTAAACTGATTTAATTCGATTATGCTAATGATTAGATCGATACTAACTCAATTTTAATCCGTATTAAACATTGATTTAAGATATTCAAATTAACTTTTTAATTTAAACATCATGAACTGATAGATCTAATGAATAGCAAAATAATATGTTCATTAACATACAAGAATTGATCTTTTAAGTTTCAATTCAATCGGTATTAAATCAAAACTAATGCAAATTCAAATGAGATAATTTTAACATCTTAAAACATCGATAATTATGAATCAAAAAGACCAAAACATGCCAAAAACCAAACAAAAACTCACGGCCTACAACATGAAAACTCACGGCCAATTCAAAATCATTCGGCCATCTTGTGAAATTGATTAAAATTTATACAAAATCGATTTTATGAAAACCTTATAAAAATTTCATGTGCCCTAAGTCTCTGATACCACTTGTAGGTTTATATCGGTATATAGACCTTTAAAATCACAGGATTATAATGAAAAACTTTATAAGATTTAAAGTCATAAATAGAAATTGCATAACATGAAATAGAGATTTAGAATTAACCTTTAATCCTAATGAATTGGCCTAAGAACAATACCAAAATTATGGTATCTCCTAATTATCACACCCAAGATGAGATCAAGATATGCCCTTTGATTTGCTAGAAGAATTAGAGGAGAAACTGTTTTCTTTTTCCTCAAGTTTTGTGTTGTGTGCTAGAGTAAATTATGAAATTAGGTTAGATGAGATTAGGAGAGTGATTAGGTTAAGTAGAGAGGAAGAAATCAACTCCCTCATCCACCCTAATCTACACGTCCAAATAGAGGGGAGAAGTGGACTTTTTCACTTCTAAATTTCAAGCCCAAAACTCATTAAAAGGTTTAACCCATTTAATTAGTATTATGTAGCTTTTAATATATAATGTAATTTATAATATCCATATATTATAATTAATCATAAATATCCACATATTTATAATTTGCTAATTTATTATAACTGTTTAAAATTAATTAGCCTACATTATACGCAATAATTAAATATAACCTTTTATATTCAATTTACGAATTACTGTTAATTCCTCTCATCTAATATCATTTAATCATTATTAAATAATAAATAATACATTTGACTAACCTCTTAGTCATATCCGACTGACCTTTCAGTCCACAACACTGACTAACTATTTAGTCATTAAATAAGGCATCGATATGATTATTTTCTCAAATAATCACATCTCTCAAACACATCCTTTAGGTGTGACTCTTAGGGACCAGTTGATCACCGCCATCTGTATGACAATAACGTCAAACTTATCTAGCAAGCCAACCGTTATCGATAAACGTTAATCAACTGATTAAATACAAAATGTACCCTGTGTACCTTTAGAGATTTATTTATGTTATTGCACTAACTGTGGAGGACACTAACTCCAACAGTTTTTAACGTATTTATTTAAATTTGCATATTTCGTAAAATTGAACATTAATTTTGTCGCCTATTTTAAGCTAAAATACGACATGATTATTCAAGCCCACAAATCAACCTCACAAAAACAACCCGCAAAATACGCGCTCGAAACGAGTCGACACGACTCCCGGGTCACATTTTCGTAAAACCAAATTTTACGATATTAAAAAATAATACAACACAAAACATTCGTATTTCAAGCCAAAATCGAAAAACACGACAAAAACCGAGACGCGAAACAAAACAAAACCAAAAACGTCAAACTTTGGTCCAATGGACCAAAGCTTCAAGCACACACACAAGAACCCACGGGTCAAAGACTCCCCCCCTCAAATCTGAGCCCAATCAAATCAAAAACACAAAAAACGGCCCAGCACACAAACCAAAACAAGTCGTAAGTTGACAGGCGACTTGTTCGACTTGAAAACAAGTCGCCTGTCAACAGGCGACTTGTTTTCATGTCGTCTGTCAACTTACGACTTGTATTTGCTTCTGGGCTCTGCTGTTTAACCTCTTACACAAGCACAACCCATTCCCTATATATACAACGACTTCAACAACAACAAAACACACAACATGAACAACGTACAAAACAACAAGAAATCACAAAAACACTATTCACTTAGCATTTTTCTAAAAACCGTCTTTACGTTTTAAGGTAAACGTTTTTACCTTCGGACTAGACTTTTTAGACTCGGACAAGGGTTACCTTAACCCAACTCAATATTGGTTTAACGAACCCGTATTCGCAATATGGTTGTAGTAATTCGGATTTCTAATCCGTCTAAACCTCGTCAATATTGCATAAACAAACGACACACTTTCACTAAAGCAAACCGACGTCACATTTTACATTATGCAAATTCTCATGCATGCATTAAATTACGACTAAAACACGGATTCGACATTAATTTGTACCGTTTCAAGTAGTCTTTTAAACATGCAAAACTGAGGGTTTTCAAAATACTAGAATTAGACAAAAGACGGAAAATAACGTTTTATAATAATTCAAATCAATGAATTATTATTTTACGTATATTTCCTATAGCAACCCGTCATAGTTTTGACGTTTACACATGCATTACTTTGCATTTTTATCGAGTCATTATTCGCCCTTGTACGTAGCGTTTTATTAGCTCAAACATCAAAATTAAGCACTTGTTTTCAAATTAGTAGAGACTACTTTACGTAGGCTTTTCGATTTCAGTTTTTCATAATACATTTTGATAAAACTTTTGAAAAGTAACCTTGCCCCGAATCCACTCTGGTTTCACAATAACCTTAGAAGGATAGGTATCGACGCGCCTTGAATTCTAAGACTCGTGTCTTAAAATTTAAGACGCGTTAAAAAGGTCCCAAATTCCATTAAATATTTGGTGGCGACTCCAAAAACAATTTCAAAATGATTTTCAAGCAATCAAGCAATGACATCCCCCATAGCAAATTCGCAGGCTTTACGCGCTTGGCATTTTTCTCGCGTAGCGACCCGCCCACTTATCGGACGGGGCCCGCGCGAGGCGTCGAGAGGTAGCACGATTTCCCGGTACCTTCACTTTTGTACCTTCAACTCTGTTTCATTTGTGTACATGAAGTAGCCGACCTTGACCTTGAACTTGAATTCTTTCCCA
Source organism: Dianthus caryophyllus (assembly GCA_023091065.1). Taxonomy (NCBI): domain Eukaryota; kingdom Viridiplantae; phylum Streptophyta; class Magnoliopsida; order Caryophyllales; family Caryophyllaceae; genus Dianthus; species Dianthus caryophyllus. Next base: position 6,864,464 of record CM041528.1, on the reverse strand, counting down.
ACACAATTTTCCAGTATTTCGTATACCTGCTATCTCCTGTCTTCCTGCATTTTTGGTAAGTGTGAGATAAACAGGTAAACCATTATTATTATACTTGCCAAACAGCACATGAAGGGTTCATGAAAAAGGATTGACCAAAAGTACTGATAGAAAAATCACCCTAATAAAAATCAAGTTTAGTGCATTTGCATATACCATCATACTTTCTAAATTCTAGAACTCATTTATAAAAAGATAACTTGAGCTATTTTATGGTGTCCTTAACTTTACATTATGAACAATCTATGAAATCTCTCAAATACAGTCAATAATGCATGCACGTTTAAACAAATGTAAACAATACGGGTCTACGAGTATAAACAAACAGCTATATACGTGATTCTAGTTCAGAATCGCCAACATTTTGTTGGATACGAACACACAAATATCTTGACTAAAAAAGTTAAAACTGTAACACCCGGTGTTGTCTGAGGTTATTCGGGCCGGGTACCCCATTGAAGAGGTTCACGTGTTGGCTCAGGTGACATAGTGCTTAAAAGGATTGTAAGTACTACTCATATCAACAAGATGCATCTTCTTTTCTGGTGGCTCATCTTAAGAACTCTTCAGTTAAGCGTGCTTGCTGGAGAGTAGTCTTAGGATGGGTGACCTCTTGGGAAGTTCTCAGGATGCGCACGAGTGAGGACAAAGTGCGCTGGAAAGGGACCCGTGTTGGTCTGTGGGCGATGTACGCAGCCTGGCGAGCTACCGTGAATGACATTCCGGCCTTTGGTTGGGGCCGGGGTGTTACAAAAACGAAGATTATAAAATACAAATAAAATTAAGTATTTTATTAGGATAGTTTCAGCAATTGCAATGTTTTATTCACGACAAGCAGTGTAGTATACAAGGTGTTATATATACACGTACGAACCTGCTAACTAATTATCATCTTACAAAACACTTGACATAAAATGAGTCCCCGATTCAGAACCGAAGTACACAATCACCTAATTGTTCTACTCTTTTCTGCATGGCTTACCTACTGTAGTGGGCGTACATCATTAGAGGTTACTAACACCGATAGTCATCAGTGTGTACGTGAAGAGCGAGAGAACAACGCCTTAAGTATTAACCTTCCTGAGCGGAATTTCCACCCAAATTTCTTGACCATTCACATGTTTAGTTATTGTAGTGACTCTGGAATTACCCCAATAAATGAGTTTTCACTGAAATCTATTGCTTGTAACTCCAAATTATTAACAATATCATCTGGTAAATTCCCTACAAATGCATTTTTACCAGGATTAATTACCCTCAAACTGTACATACTCCCAAACCCTTGAAATATCTCACCCTCTAACTTATTATTTGACAAATCAAGAGTTTCTAAACCACTCATAGACTAAATATCTTCAGGTAATTGTCCCGAAAATCGTTTTCGGAGAAATAACCATACTTCAGTGTCATACATCTATTGAAAGTAATTGGGAGTTTACCTGACAACATATTATTAGCAAGGGAAACAGACTGTAGATTCCCACGTTGTTGGAAAAGTTGCTCAGGAATTACCCCAGTCAAAGAATTACGCAACCTACTCGCTAACTAAATAAACCGTGGCAGCACACAACAATTAAAATCGATCAAAACGAACAATACTTGAATACAATAAAAATCGGTCAAAACGAACAATGCCTGAATGAACTTCAATAATACTGGTCGGGAGAATCAATGACGATGGCATAAACGATGGACACAACGGTGTAAGAGCGAATTTAAACGTCATGATTAACCTAATAATTGCGGCAAATAATGGAGCAAAACAACCGACTCTTCGTCTACCTCAGACATAAATTAAAAACGGTGACGTGGAAACAAATGAGGGACTTTGTCCTACGTGGCATGTAAAGAAAGAGTTGGAAATAAGGTGAGGAATTTGGAGTCAAATGCTAAGTCAAAGATTTAGATTTTATATGTATTAGATTTCAAGTGTAAAAGTTGTTTTTTTTTTGGGGTTTTTTGGAGAAAAAGAGAGAGAAAGGAGAAAAAGAGAGAACTTAGGAGAAGAGAGAGTGAGCAAAAAAATAATAATAAGGGCAATTTGGTCATTTCAGCAAAAAAACGTCGACGATTTTTATAAGCCCCCTTAATTAACTACCCCATATTATGAGAGGTTTCACGATAATATTATCATGAGACCGTCCCACTCAAGAATCTTTGTATAAACCAAAGTAAAGTGACAAATTAATATATTAGAGTAGCGTTAACTTACGACCAAAAACATTATTTACCTTGTAACAAAAAAATTGTCTGTATCTAAAATATGAATTTTAACATTAACAAGTTAGCTTGTCAAGTATCATTTTTTTTAATCATCAAGCATGAAATAAAGTCCATTGGTTTATTTTAAGGGGGTCAGTTGCTTATGCGACTTTGGAAAGGTGTTTTGAATATGGTGCGTATTCGAGGTGCATGGCCGCCTTATGCAAAGCAGACTTTCATACCAAAGTCGGGTGGGTACTAGAATGTAGACCGTTTAAGTATAAAGAAGTAAAGAAAGAACCTTAATCCAAGTTAGGATTCAGAACTACCTGTCTCAAGCTAGAAATCTGGCAGCGTTTCGCTTCTAAAAGGAGGAATTCAATACAAGATGTGTGAAGAATTCAAATATGTATGCGCGTGAGGCTTTTGTGGATGTATTTGCCGACTTCCCTTGCCTACATTGTTCCATTGGCCAGAGGCTGTTTACCTTGGAGACCTGATGCGGTTATGAGTACGACCGGGCAAGGTCGGCATTCGGTCTTCCGGATTTTCAAGGGCCGCCGGGGGCGCATCGGACACCACGCGAAGTGCGGTGCTCTTCCAGCCGCTGGACCCTACCTCCGAGTAAATCGTTTCCAGGGTGGGTGTAACAACCTGGTTTTTCGTGACTTTAATTAAACTAAGGCGGAAAATTAATTAAGTCTTTATATTACAAAACCAGCTGTTAATCGTAATAAAACTCTAAATACATAGTACGAGTTTAGAATAACAGAGTATAAGTTTGATTACATCCTCTCAAGCGTACAAAATAAAGAAGGTAAACTCTCCCCAGTATTCAATAGCGTTGGTCTCGGGGTACCTGCATTAAACTCTCATCATTTTCCCGCACACTCTTTCGATACATGCAATTCTAATACAACATGCAATATGAATAATAAATAAGTAAAGGAAAACAAATAGCAAGTATGCAAATAAAACACATAAGGAGATCATGATGATTCAATACGAGTATAAACCAATCAAATAACATACCACGCTCACAAATAATCATACTCAACAAATCACATTCCAATATTCAGCCAGGTCATTCAGATAATCATCAAACAAACAAGGAAATGCATTCAACATGTGATAACAAATGAGTCTTCGTTAGTAAGGCGGAATCATGCAGACCTCATAAGCATCCGCAAGAATAAGCAGTGGCCAACATAACTTGGACATGGTGACCGATGTGCTGTAGATATCTAAGGTAATAAGGATGATTCAATCCCTTGTCTAATGTATGCATACACCACTATAGATAGGATCGTAGCATACTCGCCCATCGAGTAAGTAGTCACCTAATAATACGACTATCACCAGAGACGGGTACCCCCGGATGGGGCTGGCTTTTCCACTTACCATATATGGGCCCACGGAAATATCAAGGATGCCCTATCCCTAGGGTTGTATATACCGTGTCAAATAACAATCTTTAATCGCTAATTCGCCAAGTAACTCAGGGAGGGAGCCCAAGTCCCCATATACAGCTACCTCGCTAACTTCGAATTTCAAGAGTCGCGACATGGCGAACAATCCAAGTATTTTATTCATGTAGCTCATTTTCTAAATTCTCATTTCCTCGTTCAATTTAAATAAATGACAATTCTGAAACTTAAATATATCGTCGAACTTTGTATAATGAAATTTTAATTCTAGCAAATCTTCAGGTAAACAAAACACATAGATAGACTTAATGATTTATTTGGAGTCCGTTCGTAAATTTTAAATATTTTCACTATTCATTATTTTACTATTCATCGAATTTACTATTCATCGTATTTACTATTCATCGTATTTTATACGTATTTTTATACTTCGTATTTTATTCGTATTTTATACGTATGCGTATTTTTATACTTCGTATTTATACGTATTTTTATACGTACTTGTATTCTTATACTTAGTATTTATTATTACATTTTCTTTATACTTAGTATTTTTATTATTCTTAAGATATTTTATTTGATTAAGTTAAGTGATTTAGTTAATGTAACTAGATTTTCTAATTATTTAGTTTCTTTTTAATTTTTATACTTAGCTTTTCTAAAAATATCTAAAAAGTATCTAGGCTTTTTAATCTAAGTGTAAAGTTCTATTTTTATTTTCTAAGTGGAATTTCTAGTTTTAAAGTCGTTAGGTTCGTTTTGTATTTAGTGACTTGAAATATTATTTTAAAAGCGAAACTCGGTTATGTTTAGTCATATACTTAGCTAACATTTTAGCGGTTCCCATTTTTAGCGAGGTTGTTGTGGTTCATTTTAAATAGTCCGTATGTCCACATCCAAATTTAAGCATAGGTAGTAACACTCGATTTAGTTCATTTTAATATATGTAACGTTTATTTCTATCGGTTTAGTTGATTCTTTTCATTAACAATTCATTATACAATCCAATATAATCCTATTTATTAATCAATTTTAGTGACTAAGTGATAAATTCATTTTGACCAAAATTGACCCATTTTAAATAGGAAAACCGTGGCCCTTAACTATATTGATCTATTTATTTCTTTTTCTCATTTTTATTACACTTCATTACTTTAACTAATTAAAATACTTAAGTGATAAAAATAAAAAGTGACAAAATCAATTTAGGTCTAAAATTAGTCCCAAAACCGTGGCACCTTATACACTTGTAGTATTTTATTTTCGTTTTCTAATTTATCGGTTTTGACATTAAAGTTTTTATATACCAATTATTTAAATTATACTAAGGTGATTTAACTAGTTTACGATTTTCACTAAATATTTTATCTCATTTATGAATAGTGTTTTTACTCACTTTAAATTTCTATCTTCCTCATTATTGAGATTTAGCTTATTTAACTTATATAATTAGTATCTTATTTGTTTACTAGTGGATTTAAACAACAAATAAAATAAAACTTATAATTATTTTGGATCAAACTAGTCACCTAAAAGAAGAACACATGAATGTATGATGAACTTTAGTATTTTTCATATGAACTCAACTTAGTCAAATTTTTATATATTTATATAATTTTCTCAAATTTTCCATACAAGTCTAATTTAACTAAACTAATCATAATATGTTATTTAGAAAAATTAAAACTAAAAATTGGTCCATTAAATTGATAATAGCCGTGTATATATATATATGTTCATAAATTTTGATTTTTGATTTTTATACTTCTAATTCAACAACTAATTTATCTTATATCATTTATGTATTTAATCATGAGTGGAAAACATAACAAAACATTAACACAATTAACTAAACATCATTTAAACATAAGATTAACACAAAAATTCAAGAACACACATAAATACATTAAAACATTTAAATTTCATAACAAATTCATTTTAAGTCAAAAACATAAACTAATTATATTTTCATATACATCTTATACCTAGTATTTTAGCATGCAATTTACAAAAAAATTAAAACGAAAAATTAAGTGAAAAATTGAAGGGTGGCCGTGTGGTTTTTATAAGCTACACAAGTTTTATTTTTTTGATTTTTACCTTGTAATTAGTCATGCAATACTAAAGTGATATACTAATTCACACACACATACAAACCTAACATATAATCAATTAGGTGTAAGTGCTTAGCAAATATAGTGTGCGGGAGCACCTTAGGTTAGCTCGGTACGAATTTCCTTAGCTCGTCTGGATCCATGATTTTGTCAACCCGAGACCCAAATATGTAGCGGTGTACTTAACATAAACTAGGTGGAAAACAAATTGAATGTTGAGAGTTAATTAATTGATTAAATGATTTAAAATAAGAATAATGAAGTAGAAAGAAGGCTTGAATCATATAGATTATTGAAATAAAATTGAAACATAGGACAAAGTTGATAGAGGCTCACCATTATAGTTATTGACATGGTGCTCTGACCCAGTTAAAACAGGGGAGAGGCACGAGGAAGGCGGAGAAAAATACGGCAGACAACCGGGGAAAAGCAGGGCCGTCATGCTCGAGTCAGGGTCGCGGTGAGCAGGGCCCACGGTGGTGGTCCAGGTGCTGGCCATGGTGGTCGAGACTGACGATGTTTGTACTCCGGTGATCAAGGATGAAAGTCCGGCGACATCGTGTTTGCAAAACAACACCGACGTTTTAGTTATTCGGTTCCGATAAGGGTGTTTTCCGGCGAGTCGAAGAAAACGAGTGAGTAATAGAGAGGATGGAAGGGAAGAAATAAGGGGCTTACCACGGTGTCAAAGGTCGGAGCTCCGGCGAATAAGTGGCGGCCGAAGTCGAGAAAGGGGGCAGAAAACAGGGGAAAACAGGGGACTCGGGAGAAGAGCACGGCCATGGTGGTGAGACGGTGGTCACGGTGGCCTGAGCAGGGCGACAATGGTGGTGGTGAGCTCGACGTCGTAACCGAAACCGAAAAGAGCAAAAGAACAGGGGAGAACCACGGTGGGATGGATGGCCGGTGCAAGTGGCCATTGACGGTGACCATGGAGGCGGCAGAGGCGGCGGCCGTGAGCACGGTGGTGCTCCTCATCGTCGTTGTTGGCTGTTTGTTGTTGATGTCGGTTTGGTTGCCATTGTTGTTGTTTATTGTTGCTGTTGCTCGTGTTATTATTATTATCATTATTATTATTATCATTATCATTATTATTATTATTATTATTATTATTATTATTATTATTATTATGGTTACCATTGTTGTTGTTGTTCTTTTTTTTTTTATAATAAGAGATAAAGAGGGAAGAAGAAGGAGAAGAAAAAAAGGGAGGCAGTAAGCAAAAAAATGAGGGGGTTAGGGTTTGACTATTTTGAGTGGTGTGTTAAGTAAGTCAAAAACAATATCCAAAATATCTTAGACCCTAAAAGAAACTGAGAGGATAAGTAATATACGGAGTGCCGACATACTTGAGGGAGTATTTGGGTCAGTTTCATTTGTTTGCTCCATTCTATTTTCTCTTATTTATAAACTTTATATTTTATAAAATATTTTATGTATAATATATTTCGTTGTAGTTCGATTTTTATCTTCTATATCTTTAAACTTATATTTTAAAATTAAATGGTATATAAAAATATTAGTTACAAATTTTGTTACGGTCTCACAGATTTTCAAACGGTCTGCTAATTTGCAAGATACATTTCAATAAAATTATATTTATTCAAGTAATAAAATTTTTTAAATTAAAACGTAAATTTATTAAGTTTAATAAAACCAATTGAAATAAAGTTTTAGTTCGACAGGTATTTTAGAAATAAAAATATAATACAAGTTAACATAAAACCAAGAAAGTTTAACTAGAAAAACTTGAGGATGTTTATTCGAAAGAAATTTTTCAGCCGCGTTTTTGAAGTAATTGAATAATAGTTAATTTATATAAATTTTAATTAAAGAATTTTGTTAAAATAATTAATTAGTATTAATAAAAACACGGGGTGTTACAGTGGGCAGGTTGTTAAACAGAAAAGATAACTCTTCCCGAGGCCCCCGCCGACGTCTCCGGACTCCTTAACGTTGCCGTCAACCGCCATGTCCCAGTTCAGGAATTTCAACCCGATTCCCTTTCGGAGTACACGCGAAACGCGCTATCAAACGGGCTTATGAGGGTTTGAAATTTTGATTTGACCTGAATTTGATGAAAATAAACGATTAAATTTAATCGTCTCAATTGCATAATACCTGATTAAATCAAAAAATTTGATAACAAATGGGAAAAAAAATGTCATCTTAGAGACCAAAAAGAAAAAAAAATGAGAAGATAACAGTAAGTTGGCGAAAGTATTTAAATTATTGATACTATGTTAATCTATTTACAATAAAAAAAAAGTGTAATTAAAAAAAAAAGTGAAAACAAATATTTTATTTTATTTTTTATTCTATGAGTTTAGAACCACCCATACCCACCCCCTCACTAGGGTTTCTAAAACTCATACCTTGAGTGTTTGAGGCATGAGTATCAAAATCACAAAAATACCAACCAAACACATGGTATGAGTGAGTTTAAGTGAATCCAAACTCATTCCTCATTCCACACTAACTTGAACCAAACACACCAAGGTTTAGAAAAACCCCCTATATAATATTATACTTCCTCCAACCCAAATTACTTGTCCCTTTTTGGTTTTTGAAAAATCCCATATTAATTGCCTCATTTGAAAAAATTACTAAATTACCCTTATGTCACTTATTGTGGCAATATGTATTTGCTCAAATTGTTTGAAGTCATTTTTTTGTTGCAAAGCTTGGATTGCAATTTCCTTGATTGCTATTCTTCTACTTTCTACCAAGCTTTCCACCCCTATTAGTAGTATAAGGGTAAAATTTAAATTATAGGTAAATATTGTGAAAATTAAGAGATAATTGTGGTTTTTTTTTTTTTTTTTTTTCCAAAATTCTTAAATTTAACATTTTAATAAAAGGGGACAATTAATTTGGGATGGAGTAAGTATGAAATTTAATTTTTGTACTGCAAAAATTGTTGGAGGCACGCGGCGTCCCAACTACGGAGTAGTTTATTTAAAACAATTGTTGCCTTCCTTTCTACCCAGTACCCCCTCAGACCATCGCCATTAGTGCTTTTGGGTAGTGGTCAAGAACACCAAAAAATTTAAAAATAAATTTTAATTCATAAATTTGGCACAAACGTTTCATGCCAGTGTTCTTTGCAGGACCACTGCAATGCTTAGGGTTCAACACTTATGTGTCAATTTCTTTTTTGTTGGCATTTTTATTTTATTTTTCTTTCTTTTTCAAAAACATATTTTTCATTTCTTTTAAAAGATAAATAACATTAATTCTACAAAATGAAAAAACACAAAAATTATACCAATATTTTCGTTTTTTTAATTATCTACAAATAGAGCTCACATTTAATATACTTTTGAATTTATTAAAATTTAATTATCTAATCACATAATGTAAAAATTGCATATATATACAACTATACAAGCGTAAAAAATTGTACTCTATAATTTTTTTGGTGTATTGTAAAAAAATATTCAAATTTTATAATAGAAATTAAAGTATAAAATATAATTGTGTAGACAAAAAATTAAGTTATGATTATTAAAAAGGTGGTCAATGTGGTTACTATTTATTAATGGGAATGGGTAAAAAAATAAGAGGTCATAAACATTGTAAAAGAATAAAATTCCAATATTTTAATGGGTGACCACTTTTAAAGCACAAATTCTCATATAAAACGGGTAACCCGTTTTAAGCTTAAAACGGGTCAAATAATTAGGATAAGACAAAAGTAAATAGTGTAGGAAAAAGTAAAGTGTTTTGTTTTATGTGTGCAAGTGGATAGATACTTGACCCGTTTTAAGCTTAAGACGGATAACCCGTTTTAAGAGAGACTTATTGCTTTTAAAGTTGTATACTCCCTCTATTCAACTCCATTTGCATCATTTGCTTTTTCACGTTTGCCAACGCGAATGTTAGAACGCAAATATGTAGAGTTTTACGTTTTCAAAAATTATAAAATTTTGATATCTTATTGTACTCGTTAAGACCCATCAAACAAGATCCCGCATGACTATATTTTCTTCAATACGTTATGAGAAATTCTGAAAACTTCCTACTTGAATAATAGTGGTTTTTTCTCTTTGATGCAAATAGAATTAAATGGAGGGAGTATATATTTTAATGGGAATGGGTAAAATCCCATTGTAAAAAAATAAGAGGTCAGTTACGCCCATCTTCAACCACATTTCCTTGCTATCTCCCCCCTCACTCTCAAATTCCCTGAACGCTCTCCCAACTCCCACCACACAAAACCCTAATCAAATGGCGACTGATACCCAAAAACCCACCACCCGAAACCCCGAAATCGAATCCGAAACCGAAACCAAAACCGAAATCCCCAAGAAAACCGAAACCCTAACCACCCCAACTCCACTCGATCTCAACCAACATTCCTCCGCCGACGCCGACGCCGACAAATCCTCCGCTCCTCCTACAACCGCAGCTGTCGTTTCTCCGACGGCCGCCGATGATATTCAGAGGAAGATGAAAAGAGCTGAGCGTTTCGGCGTTCCTGTTCAGTTGTCTGAAGAAGAAAAGCGCAATTCTCGATCTGAAAGGTTTTCTTTCTTTCTTTTTTTTTTTTTTTTACGCAATCGATTATTTGTTTTCGGTCTGTATTGATGATACTCTTATGAATTAGTTAGCCTGTTGTTGAAATATCTGAAATTTTCCCGGATATTTGTCATTGTTTTTGCTGTAATGTTGTTGTTACTGCTGCTGTTGTTGTTCCTCTATTGCATGAACGATTTAAGGATTAGTTCTATGGTTTGGGTGCTTGTGAGGAAGGGAATCGACCACCAAATGTCTGATTTCGGAGTGAGCCTAGAATATTATCAGCATTGTTTGCAAAATTGAAAGATAAACAAACTATTGAGGTAGAGGGATATGGGACAATATAAGAGTTATCATCTCCATTTGTGTGGGGAATTATCGGTAAAATTTTGTAATCTATATTGACGACAATATCTACGTAAAATTTTGTTGCAAGGAATTACTAATTCTTTAGCACAATATGCTAAGAAGCTCAAAATTTTTATTCATGTAGATCCGCCACTGGGGATGACGGCCCTTATGCTATTTTAATGGCAACTTTTGTCTATCGGGTGATGTTAGGCTATTATTGATTTGTAATGTGTGATGAAGTTTGATACTCGTTTTAAGTCACCTTTAGTATGTGTTTGTTGTTTCTTCTTTTGATGTAGCTTGTTGCACTATGCATTGATTGAATTGAGATGAAAACAAACTATAAGTTTTTAGTTACCGTGAACCTAATGCGTGCAATTTCTAATTTTCACTACCTTGTCACCTAACACCTTACTCTTTTATAGATTATGGCATGCATCCAACTAAGCCTTGTTATTCTTATCTTAGTTAATTCCATTTGTCTTGGCTTGTCATATCTACTTTTACCCTTCTTTGTTTTGTTGGCCAAATTTAAATTCCCAAATGGGTGTTGTTGCCTAAAAGTTTATTCAACGACTACTAGTTGTTTGCAAAAATACCCCGCCTCGGGTATAGAAGGCTCCACATTGCTTATTGTGCCTCATGACAATGGGTTCTCGTTGCTTTGGTGCGCTTGTGCCTTTGGAAACTAAGATTACAAAATGATATAGATGATTTCTACATTAATTCCTTTTTCTTATTCAGGAAAAATGCCCCATTTGCGGTATTTGGCCTATTAAGTCCAATTCCCCCCTTTTATATGTGGCAATATTTTGGGCATTATTGTCTTTGTTACCGTTACTAAGTACTTCCTTGGTTCCAAATAGAAGTATACATTTGCTTTATATACATATATTTAAATGGAACAAATTAATTGGTGTATATGCATTTTTAATTGTTAAGTGACCAATGTACCCTTATTTTTAATTTTAACATTAGGTGGGGTGAGTGTTGGTGTTTCTGTCAATTTATGACTAAAGTTTTGTCCCAAAATAAAGTGAATACAATTAGCTAGAGCTGTCCAAAATGGAATTATCTATATGGATTAGTAGAAGTATTACTATAAAAGTACTTATAAATATTTGACGGTGGTGGTAACTACATCCTTCTCTTCCATACTGTATGTAATGTTATAGTAAGGGTGTAATAATTATTTTGCTCACCTAATTGCTCCTTATTTCTCTATAAATAAAGTTCATTTTACTTTTCTATCATAATTTTCGACCTGGTCAATCCACCTCTAAAGGCGCGTCTCAAGTGCTCCTAAGGTGCACATTGGATGAGGCACTAGTCAAAACGCATGGTGCCTTTCTTTTTCCTCGCTAGTGCTCCTTTGACGAGACACATTGATATGTACTTTCCATATCTTCTTCTGCTAAATCTTTAATTATGTCTTCCCCTTCTTTTTTTTTTTCTCTTATTATTCTCCGCTTTTACTCCTTTTGTGTTTTGTTAATAACTCCTTTACATGTTTGTTAACATGAAAATACCCGACAAAGGTATTAGTTTCCCTAAATGTTATTTTGAATATAACACATTGTTACTCAAAATAAAGCGGCTCAAGTCCAAAAGGCCCATGCCTTTGCCTTACGCTTTAAGCATTGTCACCTCGGCCCCTTTGCGTCTTGGTGTGCCTGGCCTCTTCAAACTAAGTACCCAACAACTATTGTCTATTCCCTTAAACCACCCTTTTCGACTTACCATGATTCCTAGACTACCAATCTCGACAACCTTGTCGTGACCACCCTACCTTGACCACTATAGTGCCGACCACCCTCTTCCACCCTTGTCACCATCTCGACAACCTCATCTCATTGTGTGATTTGATCTTCACCATAAACCTTCAGTTTTCTCTCCGTCCTCTCACCACCCATAAACAGACTCTTGTCTCTCGGCAAGTATATTATCCTTCATTAGATATATGCTTGTGCATTGGCAGATGCTGAAGGGGAGATAGGATGCAGGAATCAGATTTGTCCAGGTCTTGTGTTGTGACTTGTGAATGGTGGTGCGATGATGGTTGTGGGAGTTTGGTACGTCTACACTGGTACATGAGGTGGCAGTGATGTCAATGAGTAGAGTAGCAGTGTTAAGTGTTATTGGTGGCAATTTTTGTGATGGTGTGTTAGTGAGAGGAGTGGGGGTTGTGGGAGTTGGTGAAGTGATACTGTTGATGGCTGTGGGAGTTGAGAGTGAGCGTGGTGATGGTAAGATAGTTGTAAGCGTAAAATATTGCAGTGGTGGAGAGGAATGATTGTCAATTTAATCTATCCTTTATATTTTCCACAAACCAATTAGGGATTATCAATTCTTGGTTAGAGTAGACATAGTTTGACTATTCAAGGCAAATGGTGACAACCGTAATAGGATAGCAAAGTATCTGAAATTTGTATTGCTTTCCCGTCATCTTTAAAAGTAACTTTTTCAATTTTCCTATTCATGCCTTGTCATAATAATCTAGTACTCCATCCATTCATAATAAAATTTCTCATTTGCCTACAATTTTTTTTGGAATTCTTAGCAATATATTAAGAGAAATATAGTAATGTGTGATCTTGTTTGATTTGTCTTGATGAATACATTTGAGGATTTCAAACTTTATAATTCTGCATAATGTGTAATTAAATAAAGATATAAATGTTGCAATATGTGCATTGATATGTGTGACATCACATGGGGAACTTGGTTGGGAAGGCATAGAGTATCATTTTCTTGGTGCCTTAAAAGTTGCTCCAGCATCCGTTGGGATAATGGGGCTTCGATGCATGGTTCTTTCTCTTCAGTGGAGAAAGTATTTGAAATTTAAATTTCTTGACATCCTTGAAACAAACGTTTCAATGTATCCTGTTCATTTGCTACTTTTTAGTAGCATGAACATGTCTTGTCATATTTTTTCTTTTGGTCAAAAGGTAAGATGCCTTGTCGTAGTTTCCTAGAACTCTCTCCGTGCCACTCCTTTCTTCCCACTTTCCCTAATAGGAGGTTTCACCTTTTTCTTCCTCTTTCGATTTTGCAAATTTTTGTAATGAAAATTATCGACTTACATTTGGTTTTTGATTTTTATCCAATTTATTTAATAAATTATTTTTGACTCTAGTTTTTATTTTAAAATTATTATCTTAATCGTATAATCCATTTGTATTTGACTTTTGATTAATTTTTTTTTTTTGTTAAATTACTTAATCCACGTTCCAAAAGTAAATGGAAAGAAAAGAGTGGAAGGAGTATCATTTTCGTGGTTTCTTTAAAGTTGCTCTTTTCCCTCGGCTTATATAGACGTCGAACAATGAATCTTAAAGAGTTTTCAAATACATCATGATAAAGGGGGTTTGATGTGTTACACCAATTCTGAACAATGGAGTCAGAGAGTTTTCATATTCATTTTGCTGTAATTTACATATACAGATACTATAATACATTTACTATAGTTTTCATAAAGAGAGTACTACGGAGTATAATAGACGACTACTTGAGTTTTTGGCTTTTCAGTATCTGCATCACTGCAAGTTTTTACAAATTACGAGTAGTATACTTCCTAGTTTTTATCTTCGGCTGCCTCTGCATTTCCCTAAAACATGGATCCTGGTTGTAACAATAATGTAGCATTGAGTTCAATGCATAATGACCGATATTTTAGTGCATTGCAAAGCTAATTTCTCTTTGCTAATTTGTGTTGACCACATTTCAGGTTTGGTACTATTACAGGATCTGAGGTATCTAAATCAGCTGAGGAGCAGAAACGAAAGGCTAGAGCTGAGAGGTTGAGCACTTGTTACCTTTAATTCCTGTATACTTATTTTACTTGTCTTACGTTTAGTACAAATTTATCCGGCATTTTTTTTTTCATCTTTGAATATAAAATTCAGGTTTGGGATTACTGTACCAGCTGATGAGGAGGTAAAGAAAAAATCTCGGGTTGAGAGATTTGGGTCTGACGCTAAGGTTGACACTAAGGTTGAAACTAAGGTTAACAGTGTCGAGGAAGAGAAAAGGAAAGCACGTGCACTCAGGTATGTTTCTTGTTTTTGTTTGTCATTTAGTCTCCGGCTAATCTTAGTATCAATCCGTCAAAGTGGTGAATATATATCGTTGTTTTTCTCTCTGCATTTTAGTCCTGGAGTAAACCTTATTTTTCATCTATAACACATTGCACTATATTGTATTGCAGATTTTCAGATCCCAAAACAGCTGCTGTGGATCATAGTAATGGGAACGGAGATTCTAATTCTGTATGTAGTGTTATTCCCTCTCGTTGTCGATTACTCAATTTCTCTAGTTTTATTTTCCGTAAATTCTGATTGATTATGTTTACATTTTCCAGAAGATTGCCACTGTGGATAATGCTAATGGAGGAGCTTAACAACAAACGAACGAAAATTCAGTAGTGAGTTTCCATTTACCATTTTAAATTTTCCTGTCGTATTAGCTGTTCGATTTTAAAGCTTCTAATTCATTTTTTTCCCCTTTGTTTGATTGTGGCAGGGTGTAGTGTAAGCTAGGTTAATCGTCTATTATGGCCTCTTTACCTGCGTCAACTAACCACTTGCCTCCTATGGCCTCTCTAGTCTCTACCCATTTGGTCTATATAGCCAGGAATAACTTTACCCAGTCAGGTTCCGTTTTAAGTCAAGAATTTCCTTCTGAATGGCAAACATTTTACTTACCCCGTAACGTTTTTACGGTGAGCCGTAGTTTAACTTGCTGATTTGCCTAGCTTACTATATTCCGAATGCGCTGGTAGGTGTACCAACTATAAGTATTGGCAACTTAAAAATTAAAATTAAATGTGAATTAGTGTTTAAACATTAGTTATATGGGCATCATATGTTTACTTTATAATTTGGACATCATATGTTTAGTTTTGTGATAACCGACCACATGAAAATGAGAATTCTTAGAGATTTGCTCTTTGAAGACTCTTGCGTTGCCATTAAGAATTTCGAATTTTGTGGACCTTTCATAGCACTTTTATTTTTGATGAGAAATGTCGGCTGTTATTTCTAAATTCCCTTTTAAATTGAGCTCTTTCTGCTCTTTTTTCCAATACATTTACTTCATTTTCTCGTATGACATAGAAACTTGCTTAGTCCACTCTTGGGTATTACTTGCAATGAGTAGGGAGTTTCTTTGGTAATTTTGATAACTAGACGAGTAGCGTTTTAGTTTAGTACTTTTATTATGTTACATTTATCATTAATATTTGGAGTCGTTTGATGTGATCCTGGTAAGTGACACTTTGTCGGTTGTGAGCTTTGATGTTGTGACGTTGCCGTTTAAATATTCAGAAGGATTTCTTGACTATAGTGAACCTCGACGGGTAAATGTCAGTTCCAGGTTGCTGAAGGGAGTTACTCCGTTGTATGCTCGGCGCTCTAAATTTGTAAAGATATTTTAGCTTCTTGGACATTGTTGGTTGCCAAAACTTTTGGGGAGAGAACTTTGTATTGTAATTTTTTTTTTTTTTTGAATTAATAGTTTTATTTTGTATTGTAAACTTTTATACTCGTAATTATCCAGACTGTTTTCATCTACTCCGTAGTCGCAGAGCTGTGTTTGGATTCGTGTTTGGCCACGATAGGCCATGTAAAAATATAATCAATAGGTCTTTTGTGAAGATTGTCTCACAATCACACCATGAGACGTACTGATACTAAGGGTGTGTTTGGATTGAGGGAAATGGAGGGAAAGGAAGGGGAGGGAAATAGAGGGATTGATTTTCCTTTGTTTGGATACAAAAAATGGAGGGAAGGAAATGGAGGGGGAGAGATTTGGAGGGATCCATTTTCCCTCCTCAAAGCCTAATTGGAGTCCCTTCAAAATAGGCAAGATTTGGAGGGAAAATGGTATCCAAACACCACCATATCCCCTCCCCTCCCCTTCATTCCCCTTCCTTCCCCTTCCCTCATTTCCCCTCCCCTCCTTTTCCCTCCTATTTTACTATCCAAACGGATCCTAAAGAAAACTACTAAAATGACCACTTTATCATGCGAGAGTTCTAGGGATGACGATATATCGGGTTCGGGTTGGGTGAAGCTTATTCCACATCCATCCGTTTAGAAAAAATTCTTCATCCAATTTGGTCGTCGTTTATAAAATTTATCATTCACATTTAACCCATCCATTTGCGGGTGGACCGAGTGGATCGGGTGATAAATGGATGATGATTTGAGTGCGAATTTAAGATTAAACAATGAATGTTTGTATTATGTAAAAGAATTAAGGTTATAAATGTTGATGCTAAAATAACAGACTTTCTATTGTGATTTGTGTGCATAAGATGAGCGCGATAAAAAAAAATTGTAACTTTAACTAGAAGTGATATGCGTTCATATATTGTTTTTCTCGTTTTTTTTTTTTTCGTTTAAACTGAAACTATAAAATTAACTAAAAGTAAATGATAAGTAAACGGAATCGACTAGTACTAGTCTACTACTATTAGTACAAACTACAGACTACCGTATGTTTTATGAGATGTATCTTTGCTCTATGAAGAGTATGACTACTACTAGTAGACCTGGCAAACGGGTCAATCGGGTCGGGTCTGGGTCGGGTCTGGGTCGGGTCAATTCGGGTCGGGTCATTTCGGGTTTGATCGATGTATTGGTTCGGGTCGGGTCGGGTCGGGTCATTTCGGGTCAAAATGCAAATTTTTGGAAAGAAACGACGCTTTTTTTTTTTTTGGTCAAATGGCTACTTTTTAAAGTTTTTATGTATATAATTGGTGTTAATCGATTTCACGATATGAAATAAGTTCTTTTTGAGTCATTTGAAGTTATGAAGAGTATTTTGTATCTGGTCAGTTCGGGTTTCGGGTCAAGGCATTGCGGGTCGGGTCGGGTCATTTCGGGTTTCGGGTCGACTTCGGGTTGTGATTATCGGGTCACTTTCGGGTCTCGGGAGTCGGGTCAGCCTTATCGGGTCGGGTTTGTTTTGCCAGGTCTAACTACTAGTACTAAGTACAGAGTATGTTTTATGAGTTGTATCTTTTTATTTAACTATTCCTATTCATATGCTTTTCGGTGCGCGCTTACTATTTAAGATTCAAATTTTAGACACACGGTTTTAGAAAAACGGAGTAAGTGTACACGACTCCCAAATTGAGCGTACCAGCAGAGTTGGCCGGTAAGTTGGATGACGTTTCGGAGTAACTCTAGTATAGGTATGAAGCTGTATTGCCTGTATGTATGGACTATGGTATGAGTAGTAGTTGTATTTCACTCGTAATGCCAAACTAGTGCCTGTTTTGAGGTTTACCGGTTCATTTTTGTGCAAAACATTTCATCCAAATCGTGGATTTGTCAACATCACTAAGATTATAATTTCACTCATCTATTCACTCAAAACTAATATGAAGATTACGTAAATCATACAACAGATAATACATTATCGTTTTAATTATATAAAATCAGATCATCATATCATCATATTGTAAAATCTAAACACGTCAGATGTGTATCAGTGATTCAGTGTCTATATGCACACAAATGGCCAACATTGCGTACCTCTAAAACTATCGTTGACTCCAACGTTTGATAATCAAACATATTAAAGTATGTCATTAATTGAATAAAACATTTTGTAACTTACAAAAATAATAACGGTAATAAACTTTGGAAAACGATAGAACGCCACCCGGCCCACCCGGTGGTACTAATCTCAGTACCACCCTAATTTAAAAATTAAATAATAATAAAAAATAATTGATTTGTATTTTATTTTACACCAAATACATAAGGGTAAAATAGTACATTGATAATTAGTGATTTCATACAAGATTCTCTCTAAATTATAATTTTTATTTAACTTTTGTATAACTAAAATTTAATTTGCAACTTATTTTAATATAATGTAGGTTAAACTTATTTTCATTGTTGTACCATTTTTCATGAATTGTTATCATCTGCATTCATCTCTCAGACAGAGTAATACGATAGTGTATTGAACAACAAAATCTAGTAAACACGATCATAATTGTTTTTAGAAATTCACCATAATAGTGAAGCAATATAGAAATGATTAAATTATAAATACAAACACCCTAATTATTTGAAAACCACTTTATGCTAAGATAAATAATTAAACTGTGAGATCATTTTATTAAAGTATATTAATATCGCTGTGATAATTCATAAAGTGACTAAAAATATACACATACGTTAATAATAGTAGTAAAATGCATAAGTTGATATGCTGATAAAATAATAAATTTATGAGATGAAATAATTCATTTTGGGTTTTATAGTTGTAGCAAATACTAATTTAGATGAATATTTTCTGTGCACAAAGCTTATCAAATGTACATCTTAACCATGATGTAGATGAAAATGTACGTGGAATATTCATTTATTACTTTTGCTCAAATCTAATTTTTGCATGAGGTGTATTTGTAACAACTTTTAAATTTAAACTACTAAAATACCCTTTTTAACTAATAATTTTAAAATTTTAAAGGAAACTTAAAATAGCGATATAAAATTACGAGTATGCCCTCGGTGGTATTCAAATTGAGTACCACCGGATGACACAATCTCATCTCATTTTCCATAAACTTATCATATCTACAATGCAACAACCACAGGGACGAGTGTCACCCTGTGGTTGTTTGTTGATCATTCAAAGTGGGGTCCTCCCACTACCCCTTTTTAACATTTAATTTCCCTATTTATAGCTTTGTAAAATAAAGTTGTACTTGAATTTCACTTTTATTTGGCTGTTTAGTACTGTTTTTGTTTTTTGTTTTTTTTTTCTATGTACACAGTAGAATATAAAATACAAAAAAATACTATATATTTAAATACATTACATAATTGCAATATATCTAAAGCCTAAAAGTTATAAATTACATCAGCGACTTACTAATTAACAAAATAATTATAAACATAAAATATAAATTATAATTTTTAATTAAAAATTATCGTTATAAATTACAAAATACAATTACAATTTTAATAGACTAAATTCAACATAAAATAAAATAAGTTTTTAAAATCTAAATACCAACATCAAAGCATTAAAAAACTCAGGTGATTTCATGCATGGAATTTTTAAAAACTACATTTAATTTAATAAATCAAATTATAAATATGTAATAACTATTTTTCAAACATGAAAACATAGAATTGCATGTATTAAATATACGATAATTGCACATTACCAAGCATGGCTGAGGCACGGATCGTGTCGACGCGGTGGTCGTAACAGGCTGAGGCTCGAACTGACTTAAAAAGACGACCCACAATGACAGTGGTGCTGATGATATCCGGCGGCTCACCGGCGGTTGATGGTGGTCGGAGGAAGGGACCGAGTTGATGAAGACAGAGGCACGAGAGAGGTAGGGTTTGAGACCGACATATTTGTGACATATTTGGTTTATGTGTAATTGTGTACTCTTGATAGGTAAGGTTTAGATTCTGAAATTTTAGTTTAAGGTTTGTGTTTTTTTTTTAATTGTGAATCAAATGCAATATCTCAAATTCAGGCCATATATAAAATAGAGTATCATATTTAACTTTAGGCTACCTCATATGTTATCATTTAAAATGTATTTTATTTTGTATTGGTATTATTTTTTATTAGAACCGTCTTATGCTAAACGTTTGTATCATACGTCGATATTATATTTATTTATTTATTCAACTGGTGTTAATTTTTTACGTTATGGTAATATATCAATTTTTAAGTTTACTGTTCATTCTTTTTCGATTATATTATAACGTAAATTAATAGTTTTATATTTCAACAAATAATAGAGTATGATTTTACCTAAATCTGACTTACCCATTACCAAAATAAAATTCTACTATTTTTTTATAATTTGGTTACAAACATAACCATAGTTATATATTTATTTGTATTAACTAAATGTTTTCAATATTTTCCGGGATTTGTATCAATCATTATATCATCGTCATTTATTAACCGTACGGGTAATTAATAAACATAACCTTACGGGTAAGTTATAGATGTATAAAAAAATGGTTATTATGTTTATTTGTATTAATTTAACTAAACTATTTACCTTTGTATCAAACATTTATAGACTAAATGTTTGAAAAGCGCCTTACGGGTTTACAACAGTGATTATGTTTCTAGACTAAATATAATCCGTAAGGTGATGTTTATTAATAACATTAAGGGTATGTTTATAGACTAAACATTGATTATGTTTAGTTCACACACTAAATATAACCTTACGGGTAAATTGTAGACTAAGGGTTATGTTTATTAATAAATATAAGCTTACGGGTAAATTACTGACTAAACATAGTTTACAAAGGAAAAAAATGAGTAAGGTAATTAACCCTGTAAGGTTATTATAGACTAATTATAGTCTATAAAGAAAAAAAAAAAAAAAAAAAAAAAACGTAATGTAATAAACATAACCGTAAGCTTATGTCTATTAATAAATATAACCTTACGGGTGAATTATAGACTAAACATAGTCTATAAAGAAAAAAAACATATACTCCCTTCTCATCGTGATTTATTTGCCTCTCTTTTTGCCAGAACAAGCCCAGAACGACTGCTTAAATGGAGGATACAATTTAAAGGTAATTTATTAGAATAACAAGTGGTCAATAAAATAATTAATTATCTAATAATCCAGTAAATCTATGTCTATTACTCCTTCCTTTTCATTGAGTTAGCCCCATTAGGGGTTGACTCAAAGTTTAAGGAAATAGAATAAAGTAGGGAGAAAGTGGTATTTTTAATGAATTTTTTTATTGTATGTGAGGGTTATATATGTGTGGAAATGTGAAAAGGTTGGGGTCGAATTTATTTGCAATAGATTCTTGGACACACATTTGTATAGAAAACGCCCTTTTTTAGGCAATTAGTTATTGTTAGACAAATATTCATTAATGTTTACTGAATTTGTTAGGTAATTGCTGGAAGGAGTTAAACTTCACTTGAATTGTATGCTCGGTACAAGGTCGTTGTCTGAGCTGTACTGGTTTGTAGTATGTTCATGAAGAGTGTAGAGTTGACTGCATTATTCACTGTGACTTGCGCCCTAACAACATCTTGCTTACTCATGACTATGAGCTTTTGTCCCTTGGGAAAATGAAAGTATAACAAGTTTTGTTTTGGTTACTTGACTAAAATAAGTGGCGTTCTCGTATCCCTTAGTGACTTCTCGTGCTTTGTTATTTGATCAGGTTGGTGATTTGAGCTTGCAAAGTGGCAACCTGATAGTAACACTAGAGACAAAACAAGAGAGCTTCCCACATTTAGGTATACTCTTAAAGTCTAAGTAATTCGTATGCTTTCTTTGTTTTGTATGAAAAAATGTCTTGTGTTCTGGATTTTTGTTAGGGTTCATGAGTTTGTAGTTTCTATTTTCAAAAGCATACTAGGAAAACTTGGATGTGATTTTGCTACTATTTAAAGTTTTAAATGTGCAAACATGTTAAATGATATCCTATGATACAATATTTTTAAGCTTGGATGTCATTTAAATTAAAACGTCAAGATTTGACACCTCATCGTCGAATTAAATCGATAGGCTTAGATTGTGTACCAATATATGTTTACGGCTGTCGTCTTTGGGATGATGACCCATTACATTGTACAGGAGTAAGGATCCTCTCCATTTCTCAAAAAGAAATTGAGGGTCCATTACTCATCAACGGTTAAGATTATATCTAGGCTAGATCGGATGGTTGTAGATTTATTTGGTTTAAAAAGATAAATTAATGAGATAGAAATATATAATAAAATAATGTATTATGAGAGGAAATGGAGAGAAAAGAAATAGAGAGGATCCATTTTGATTGTATATACCAAAACCGAAGGTCTTGTGCCAACTTATCATTGAACTTTGGAATACTTCATGTTTTCGATTATATGAATTGCAGTGCACCGACAGTTATAAGCTTCTAAGCAGAAATAATAATCGCCTTGATAGGTCAAGGTTATAGCTGCTATTTTTACATGTGTAATAGTTGGTTCCTACTTAATTTGTTTTTCTTTTACGGTTTTTTTGCAGGGAGTTAGAGTCGATAGCCATTTATATCTCAGTGACGAGATGTTGGGGATACTAGGTGTCCGTCAACAATTGTGCATTGACTTTGTAGAAGTCATGGACCAAATATGAGATTATGATAATCGGATAAATTGGGTGGCCATAATTCTCGCTAGAGGCCGCTTATGATCTGAGTATTTAGAATATTCTACCAATTTAGTCCGGTCCAATTGGGTCACACAACGGTACCCTAATGGATTAATGTATGCTTAATTGGCACAATTGGATTAGTGCATTAACCTTTCGGGTTAGACCCGGGAACTTGTGTTTATACCGTAATCTATAGTAGATTACGGATACGGTCTTGTAGTGCGTGTGGCGTGACAAGTGGCACACAAGTGTGCATGCATTGGTCACTTAAAAGGTGGTGCTTGATTGGTTTGTTTTGTGCATGCTTTTCCATTGGCTAAAAGCTAATGATTATGTTGGGCATGCTTATCTTTATGTCCTTAAGTGTGCAGCAAAAATATTGCATTAGATGCAAGAGAAAAACACAACCACAACACACACAAATCACACGAGACATATAGAGAGAAAGGAGGGAGAATAGACTAGGTCTTTTGCTCCATATTCTACTAAGCTTAGAGCTTAGTTTAACTCACACAAGTTCTATCCTTTTACGGTTCTAGTAAACCAAGAGAGGAGTAATCCAAGGGTACTAGTGGACTCCAACTGAGGAGCAACATTTGGGGCTCTCGGGTTAATCTCGACATACCGGTGGAAATCACGCTACGAGGGTATAACATTCTAACTTGACCTTGTTTACATATGATTCGATCTTGTTTTAGTGTCTAATTTATTCCGCCTTAGTATTAGACAAACCTTCACGAGATTGACAATTTAGCCACCAATTCGCCGAGTAAGAAGTGTTAAATCATCAGCAGAAGAGAAAAAAGTGACTTGGTTTATATGAAATCTTAGTTGACAATATTCTAAAAATTGTAGAAATCAAAACATAACTTAGCGACACCCGTAAATTTTACGGGTCGCATCACTAGCTCGTAAATTAATTAAAAACTACTACGAGAGTTTTTATTCTCTTAGTTGTTAGGGAGATTACTAACGGGTCACTATTTTTTTAAGTAAGATATTTGAATTGTATACATAGTGTTATTTATGGTGCGTATTTTATTTAGCAAAATTTAATAAGGATAAAATATTATCTTTACATTTTAGTTACTACGAACTATATTTATATGTAATATCACGAGTTTCAATCTTCAACAATTCAACGAAAGCTTTTTAAACTGTACGAGACACAATTTTCATTTATAACTTATTTTAGTAATTAACAAATAACAATACTTTCCGAGTCTTCACATTCATCATATTATTTACATTTACTTTTGAACCAGATTTTTTTTTTTTTGAACCAGATTTTAAGGACCACAGATGTTTGCGTTTTTTAAGGGTACTTACATTGTGTTAACTTGGAGTGAAACCTATTGTAACACCCCGTGTTTTTATTAATACTAATTAATTATTTTAACAAAATTCTTAAATTAAAATTTATATAATTTAACTTTTATTCAATTACTTCAAAAACGCGGCTGAAAAATTTCGATTAAATAAACTTTCTCAAGGTATTTCTAGTTAAACTTTCTCGATTTTTATATTAATCTGTATTATATTTCTATTTCTAAAATACTCGTCAAACTAAAACTTAACTTATGTTATTATTATTAAATTTTATAAATATACTTTATATTTTAAAATCATTACTTTAATAAAATTTAGTTTTTAAAGAAATAACTTTCAAATGAGCAGACCGTGTGAAATTTTACGAGACCATAATACATTTTGTAACTGACAACTTTTGTACATTTATATTTTCAAACTATAAAATTTATAATACTAATGATGAAACTAAAATTTAAAACAAATAATTTAAAGTATAGTATATTTTATAAAATATAAAAGTTTATAAATAAGAGTAAATGAAACAGAGCAAACAAAATGAAACAGACCCAAAAATATCCCATGTGGCCTTGGTATGTCGGTACACACTACTACACCATCTGATATTTATTTTTTTTAGGTCAAAGTTTCAACACACCCCTTTCCCTCATTTCATTTTCTATTCTTACTGCCTCCTTCCTTCTTCTTCTTTCTTCTTCTTCTTCTTTACCTTAAAAAAAAAAAAAAAAAATAATAAAATAAAAATACAACAACAACAACAAAACGACATCAACACACAACAACAAACATCATAATAATAATAATAATAACACGAGCAGCAACAACAATAAACAACAACACGGCAACAACAATAATAACGAGCGACAACCACAACAGCCACCATTGCAGCCGCCATTAATGGTGAGCTCAGAGCTCGAGCTCAGTCAGCCTGCCACCACCGTCAACCTCTCTCCCCCTGTTTTCCTCACCTTTCTCTGCCTCACCCCTGCTCTGCTCGCCACCATCGACGCCACCGTGAACCACCATGGCCATGGTCATCGAGCCGCCATTAATGGCAAGCTCGAGCTCAGCCACCTAGCACCACCGTCATGGCCACCACCGTGCTCTGCCGCCTCTCCCCTGCTTTCCCCTGTTCTTTTTCCTCCTTTCGGTTTCGTTTACGACGCCGGAGTTCCACCGTAAGTCAGCCCCACTGGAGCCGCCATTAATGGTGACCTTAGAAGCTCGACAACCACCGTATTCCTCTCCTCCTTTCTCCCCTGCCTCTCTCTCTCTCCTTTGCTCTTGCCGTGCTCTCTTCCCCTTCCTCGGCCTTGGTCACCACGAGGCTGTGGCCTAGTCCTTGCTCACGTGGCCCTCCTTCGCTTGTCGTAGTAGTCTAATCGTCGGTAAGTAACATTCATTAAACCGCTTTCTATCTATAAATTTCATCGTTAATTAATTCCGCCGACTCTAATTCACGTTACCCCTCACTTGCTTGTTCTGTTATTTGTCGGAGACGAATTTGGAGATGAACCTGGAACGCATGTGCTCGGTTCACTGACCGCCTCGGTGCTGCAACGTCATTTGACGCCCTTGGGTTATGTTTCACTCACTGTAGACGTTTTGAAAGGCTACATGGATGTACTGCTATACTTGGTTTGGTTCATTACTATGGACCTTGGGTCCGTAAGAAATCGGGTTTTATTTGAAGGCCCTCTGCTCATGGTACCAAATTTAGGTGACTCGATTTCTCCCTCAAAATCTCTAACATTAACGCTTTTGGTTTTATTTTAATTAATCTGTTATTAAAAGTGAAATTTAGTATGCATTAGACACGTATGAGTCCTGCTTTGCTTTAATTTGATAACTTTGTATGATTCGCTATAGTATGAAATTGGGTGTTAATTTTAGTTATAATATAATGTTGAATTGAATTGTGAAATATGATATTTATATGATTTTGTGAAATTATATTTTGGGTGAAAATGTGTTGTGAATTATTGTTGAATTTATATGAAATATTATCATGTTGAAATTATATGTTATGTGTAAATTTTTGATCATATTAACTATAAGTATCACAATTATAAAATAAGACTAAAAATATTATTAAAATAACTTAAGTAAATAAAGTAAATTAATATAAAATATTTATTGAAATAAAATATTTATCGGCACTAAAAAGGTTTAAATAAAACACAACTAAAAATTAAGAGTTAAATAAAAAGAGTATTAAGTTTAAATTAGTATTAAATAAATTTAAAGGTAAAAATAAATTAAATGCTACTTGTATAAAATTTCTAAGATAAATAGTTATATAAAATGTCATATATCTCATTTAATATAAAAACTCTAAATTTTAAAATAAACTTAAAATATACTAAATAAATATTTAGTTAAAATATCAAAAGGAAATAAAGAACTTGAAACTTTAAATAAACTTAACTAAAGCTATTATGAAATCAAGTTTCTCGAAGTATAAGTAAAAATTAAGTGTTAAATGAAAAGTGTAGACTATTAAACAAAAATTAAGAATAAAAGATTATTTCAATACTTACTAAAAATATTACTAAGTATTTTGCTAGGTACAAATACATAGAAAGTTATAAATGATATTTTAATAATATGGATTAACTAAACTCTAAAATATAAGTAAATAACGTAAAATTGTAATTTAACTAAATAACATTTGGAAAATGCTCGAAAGTTATACAAATATATGATATATATTATGTTCCAAAATCGAGTTATCCTTCCACCCAAATCGAATAAGTAAAAGTTATAAACCACCTAAAAGACACTTAGTTAATGATCATTAAAAATACATTTCGCCACTGACACTAAATTATACTAAGTATCATTAGCTAATATTTATAAAGTTAAATGTGAATGTATAAATTTTATGTTACTAAGTAACTTGACTATATAAATAAAACTATGTAATGAAAATGAATTATAATATAACTTTAGAAATATTTATAATACTAATATTTAATCTAATTAACATACTTAAAAGTTAAATGGAATTAAATCACGTTTAAAAATAAATTACTATTAATTACTAAAATATAAAATACTAACACGCACAAGTATAAAAATACGTACCAGTATAAAAATACGTATAAATACGAAGTATAAAAATACGAATACGTCTAAAAATACGAACAAAGTATAAAAATACACATAAGTATAAACACAGGATATTTATAAGTATAATACTAGTATAAGTATAAATGTGAATTTTGAGTAAAATGACTAAGCATGAAAATTTACAACACTTAGTAAATTTAATAAATAACTTAGGTCATAAGATACCTCGATAAGCGTGTCACGTTTTAAAAACCGCAATGATTAGTAAAATGACGAATAGTAACTAAAATTTCAAAATGGTTTAACTTACTTAAAAATCTAAATGTAATACAAAGATAAGATAAGCCTTAATAAAATAGCAAAGATTTAACAATTACTTGAAATAAACATAAATAAAATATAAAGTGAACATGTTAAGAAGAATATCAATATATACTTCAAATAAATTACCTTATTTGCCTTGTTTATATGACATGTGGTACGCTATATTTAATTATAAAAGTTCGACGTTATATTTATATTACAAGTTAGTCATTATTAGTATTATTTATGAACAAGAGAATGAGAATTTGAGAAAAACGAACTACTTGAATAAAATACTAGGATTGTTCGCCATGTTGCGACTCTTGAAATTCGAAGTTAACGAGGTAGCTGTATATGGGGACTTGGGCTCCCTCCCTGAGTTGCCCAAGGCGATTAACAATCTTGAGATTTCTTTTCGGCGCGGAGTATCAACCTCAGGGATGGGGCATACTTGATATTACCGTGGGCCCATATAGCAGTAATTGGAAACGCCAACCCCATCCGGGGGTACCCGTCTCTGGTGATAGTCGAACTTTTTCGCTTGGTGATACCTTTTGAATAGCGAATAAGTATGATCCTCGATAGGTAGTGTATGCATACATTAGACAAGGGATGTAGCCATCTTTATTACCTTAGATATCTTTAAGCCTGGCAAATCATGTCCAAGTGATGTTGGCTCCCGCCGGCCATCATGGATTATGTCCGCATGCTCCGCCTTTACTAACGAAGATTCATTTGTTATCACATGTTGAATGCATTTCCTTGTTTGTTTGATGATTATCCGAATGACCTGGCCGAGTGTTGGAATACGATCGATTGAGAATGATTATTTATGAGTGTTGTAACGTTATGTGATTGGATGTATACTCGTGATTAAATCATCATGATTTCTTATGTGTTTTGCTTGCCTAATTGCAATGTGTTTTTATTTATTTATTTTCTATATTCTACGTTATGTTTTATGAATCGTGCATGTTGTATGAGATTTAAATATCTATATGTGAGAACCGATATTATATGCTAATTGTCCAATTTTATTGAAATATGCTGCTTTGGAGTTATACGCTGTTTAGTCTTGCAAGTTACTTTTAATCATAGGTTAAATAAACCAAAACTTTGGTTTAGAGGTTGTTGGTTAGAACACTACCTCGCCTCGAGCTGAGATCCTCCTATTTTGTATTTTTGTCTCCGCTGCAGAACTTCTCGAGACTCGTGATTATCTGACGATTAGGATGTTTCGTTTGTTTCCTTTGAGAGATTGTAATATATATTTGTATCCTATGCCATTTGAATGTAATTTAATTAACATCCGGCATGTATTAGACTTAATTAATTTTCCGCCTTAGTTTAATTAAGTCACGAAAAACCCAAGTTGTTACGCTTGGTATCGTGAGTCGCTCATGATCGTGAATAACTTAAAGTTATCTCATCTAATGAGACGACACTGGCCGCATATACATATTAATATATATGTCAGGCATAGACTTATAGGATCAAATAATGAATTAGGAATCTCTAGATCGCTAAAATAATAACTTAGATCACTTTAAATTGTGAGAATGGGTAGAAATATTAAGGATTGACCGACTGGCCTAGATTTTAGAATTTTCGACCGTCATTCAACCTCGATAGATTTTTATTTTTCTTTTCTTGCCTGCTAAGTGCTCTATGACTAATCTTTTTGACTAACAAGTCTTCTTTACTAACGTTACCAAAAATCGAGACGTATAAATCGTAGACGAGATGTCAAGAACTCAAGCACATACAAATGAACGCATCAAGAATCGAACGATCTGAAAAGGCGTTCTAGACCTCGAAGAATTCTATTGCCTTGAAGACCTCTATAACTTTCTCTAACACCCATATTCATCTCTTCCTAACTTATTCAAAAAGAAAATTTTAATCGATCTATTTAAATTAATTTCTTCTTTTGAAGTAAAATTTTCCTAACTTAAACTCTTATAATGAAATCTTCCTTTTGAAATTACCTCTTTTCATTTCTCGCAAATATAAGACTTGAATACAAGACCAGAAGCGCATGCGAAAAGACGTATCAAGAATCACGCTATCCAAGACAATTTTCAAGACATCGAAGATTTCTTTAGCATTGAAGATTTCTAAAGCTATATCAAAATCGATCTCTAATGATCACCATCATTTCAACGCTTATTAATTTCTTAATATTTAATCTCACTATGATCTTAGTGTTCCCTTTTATATTTTAAACTCCTTACGTAAAAGAATTCACTCAATTATATTTCAACCTCATAAAAATTTTTAACTGCTTCGAAATTGTTGATTTCCTAAATCAATAAATCTTAATAACTAAATTCTTAAAATGATTTTTTATCTTTCTCTTTAATCTAGTAAATTATATCATCTTCGCTTTTGAATTTCGTAAACTCCTTAATCTTTATACTCAAAAAAAAAAAAAAAAAAAAAAACTTTCGAACTTGATTACTTCGTCCTTTTGACCCCTTACAATTAATTTTAGTTTCTAAAATTTCTAATCTTGAAATCTATCTATAATACTTACTAATTGAATTCATAAAGTTAATTTTCATTTGTTCTTTTCAATCTCAAATAAAAATGACTTTATATTTCCTTTGTAATTTCGTTAACTTTTTATTCAACCTCTTAAACGTACTTCCTTGTTATAAAATGTTTGAACTCTTAAATTTTAATTTCTACGAAGTACTTATTAACCTTATACGATGAAGTTTCGTCTATTGCCTTCATTTCTGAAATTCTTTTCTTTATATTTTAAATAGCTTTTGAACTTGTCCTATCTATATTACATTTATCTCTCTCACAAAATATACATACATATATCATATTTTCTCTTTATATAACCCCTTATTATAAATTTCGAATCATATCCTAAATATGATTTATAACATTTCTGTTTCACCTAATAACATTATAATAATAAATT
Organism: Dianthus caryophyllus; assembly: GCA_023091065.1. Classification (NCBI taxonomy): domain Eukaryota; kingdom Viridiplantae; phylum Streptophyta; class Magnoliopsida; order Caryophyllales; family Caryophyllaceae; genus Dianthus; species Dianthus caryophyllus. The sequence continues at coordinate 6,834,017 of CM041528.1, read as the reverse complement.
TTATGAAAATGGGCTATATCAACAAGGTTATCCAAAATTTTCTAAAATTTTATTTATCATTCAACGATAACCTGAATTTCCTTAATTTCATTAAAGCTCACAGTTTTCTTATGATCACTACGACTTTTAAATATTTTCCCTAAATGCCACTTTTCATAAGGCTATATATCTTATGTATGTGATCATTAAAAGTAACAAAAATAATATTATGTATATACGTTTAAAACTTCTTAAGGGGGTAGGACAATAATTTGATTATATTAAAATCCTAACTAAATCATAAAACTTCTTTATTTCAACCTATTTTAAGGTTAACATTTATTTTAAATATAAATAAATTGTTTTTATTCTTAAAACGCTTATTATTTTTAATTTAAGTTAATTCCGTACAAAACTTCTAGGCCCTACCTTTTTGAAAACCTCTTTCACGCAGATTTTGAAAATGTCAATGCAGCAACATTTAGATGTTAATTCGAAAAAGAATTATTTATATTATTAAGTTACTAAATTCTTCAATATTTCCTTTTTAGAAAATTCATACCCAATCAAGAACAATATTAATATTCCAATTTCAAAAACATCAATGTTTTCTCCAATTGCTTTTTAATCTCGAGCAGTTATCCTCTCTATTCAAGTTTCGGGGACGAAACTTTTCTTAAGGGGGTAGGATTGTAACACCCCGTGTTTTTATTAATACTAATTAATTATTTTAACAAAATTCTTAAATTAAAATTTATATAATTTAACTTTTATTTAATTACTTCAAAAACGCGGCTGAAAAATTTCGATTAAATAAACTTTCTCAAGGTATTTCTAGTTAAACTTTCTCGATTTTTATATTAATCTGTATTATATTTCTATTTCTAAAATACTCGTCAAACTAAAACTTAACTTATGTTATTATTATTAAATTTTATAAATATACTTTATATTTTAAAATCATTACTTTAATAAAATTTAGTTTTTAAAGAAATAACTTTCAAATGAGCAGACCGTGTGAAATTTTACGAGACCATAATACATTTTGTAACTGACAACTTTTGTACATTTATATTTTCAATAAAATTTATAATACTAATGATGAAACTAAAATTTAAAACAAATAATTTAAAGTATAGTATATTTTATAAAATATAAAAGTTTATAAATAAGAGTAAATGAAACAGAGCAAACAAAATGAAACAGACCCAAAAATATCCCATGTGGCCTTGGTATGTCGGTACACACTACTACACCATCTGATATTTATTTTTTTTAGGTCAAAGTTTCAACACACCCCTTTCCCTCATTTCATTTTCTATTCTTACTGCCTCCTTCCTTCTTCTTCTTTCTTCTTCTTCTTCTTTACCTTAAAAAAAAAAAAATAAAATAATAAAATAAAAATACAACAACAACAACAAAACGACATCAACACACAACAACAAACATCATAATAATAATAATAATAACACGAGCAAAGAATAACAATAAACAACAACACAGAACAACAATAATAACGAGCGACAACCACAACAAATGCACCATTGCAGCTCGCCATTAATGGTGAGCTCAGAGCTCGAGCTCACCACCGCCACCACCGGCCAACCTCTCTCCCCTGTTTTCCTCACCTTCTCTGCGCTTCACCCCCGCTTCGCTCGCCACCATCGACGCCACCGCTGAACCACCATGGCCATGGTCATCGAGCCGCCATTAATGGCAAGCTCGAGCTCACCACCTAGCACCACCGCCATGGCCACCACCGTGCTCTGCCGCTCTCCCCTGCTTTCCCTGTTCTTTTTCCTCCTTTCGGTTTAGTTTACGCCGGAGTTCCACCGCAGTCGCCCCACTGGAGCCGCCATTAATGGTGACCTTAGAAGCTCGACAACCACCGTATTCCTCTCCTCCTTTCTCCCCGCCTCTCTCTCTCCTTTGCTCTCGCTGCGTTTCTTCCCCTTCCTCGGCCTTGGTCACCACGAGGCTGTGGCCTAGTCCTTGCTCACGTGGCCCTCCTTCGCTTGTCGTAGTAGTCTAATCGTCGGTAAGTAACATTCATTAAACCGCTTTCTATCTATAAATTTCATCGTCAATTAATTCCGCCGACTCTAATTCACGTTACCCCTCACTTGCTTGTTCTGTTATTTGTCGGAGAAGAATTTGGAGATGAACCTGGAACGCATGTGCTCGGTTCACTGACCGCCTCGGTCTTTCTGGCGCCATTTGACGCCCTTGGGTTATGTTTCACTCACTGTAGACGTTTTGAAAGGCTACATGGATGTACTGCTATACTTGGTTTGGTTCATTACTATGGACCTTGGGTCCGTAAGAAATCGGGTTTTATTTGAAGGCCCTCTGTTCGTGAGCCAAATTTAGGTGACTCGATTTCTCCCTCAAAATCTCTAACATTAACGTTTTGGTTTTATTTTAATTAATCTGTTATTAAAAGTGAGCTAGTATGCATTAGACACGTATGAGTCCCGTTTCAGTTTAATTTGATAACTTTGTATGATTCGCTATAGTATGAAATTGGGTGTTAATTTTAGTTATAATATAATGTTGAATTGAATTGTGAAATATGATATTTATATGATTTTGTGAAATTATATTTTGGGTGAAAATGTGTTGTGAATTATTGTTGAATTTATATGAAATATTATCATGTTGAAATTATATGTTATGTGTAAATTTTTGATCATATTAACTATAAGTATCACAATTATAAAATAAGACTAAAAATATTATTAAAATAACTTAAGTAAATAAAGTAAATTAATATAAAATATTTATTGAAATAAAATATTTATCTAAGCACTAAGAAGGTTTAAATAAAACACAACTAAAAATTAAGAGTTAAATAAAAAGAGTATTAAGTTTAAATTAGTATTAAATAAATTTAAAGGTAAAAATAAATTAAATGCTACTTGTATAAAATTTCTAAGATAAATAGTTATATAAAATGTCATATATCTCATTTAATATAAAAACTCTAAATTTTAAAATAAACTTAAAATATACTAAATAAATATTTAGTTAAAATATCAAAAGGAAATAAAGAACTTGAAACTTTAAATAAACTTAACTAAAGCTATTATGAAATCAAGTTTCTCGAAGTATAAGTAAAAATTAAGTGTTAAATGAAAAGTGTAGACTATTAAACAAAAATTAAGAATAAAAGATTATTTCAATACTTACTAAAAATATTACTAAGTATTTTGCTAGGTACAAATACATAGAAAGTTATAAATGATATTTTAATAATATGAATTAACTAAACTCTAAAATATAAGTAAATAACGTAAAATTGTAATTTAACTAAATAACATTTGGAAAATGCTCGAAAGTTATACAAATATATGATATATATTATGTTCCAAAATCGAGTTATCCTTCCACCCAAATCGAATAAGTAAAAGTTATAAACCACCTAAAAGACACTTAGTTAATGATCATTAAAAATACATTTCGCCCCCGCCACTAAATTATACTAAGTATCATTAGCTAATATTTATAAAGTTAAATGTGAATGTATAAATTTTATGTTACTAAGTAACTTGACTATATAAATAAAACTATGTAATGAAAATGAATTATAATATAACTTTAGAAATATTTATAATACTAATATTTAATCTAATTAACATACTTAAAAGTTAAATGGAATTAAATCACGTTTAAAAATAAATTACTATTAATTACTAAAATATAAAATACTAACACGCACAAGTATAAAAATACGTGCAAAGATAAAAATACGTATAAATACGTAAGTATAAAAATACGCATACGTGTAAAAATACGTACAAAGTATAAAAATACACATAAGTATAAACACAGATATTTATAAGTATAATACTAGTATAAGTATAAATGTGAATTTTGAGTAAAATGACTAAGCATGAAAATTTACAACACTTAGTAAATTTAATAAATAACTTAGGTCATAAGATACCTCGATAAGCGTGTCACGTTTTAAAAACCGCAATGATTAGTAAAATGACGAATAGTAACTAAAATTTCAAAATGGTTTAACTTACTTAAAAATCTAAATGTAATACAAAGATAAGATAAGCCTTAATAAAATAGCAAAGATTTAACAATTACTTGAAATAAACATAAATAAAATATAAAGTGAACATGTTAAGAAGAATATCAATATATACTTCAAATAAATTACCTTATTTGCCTTGTTTATATGACATGTGGTACGCTATATTTAATTATAAAAGTTCGACGTTATATTTATATTACAAGTTAGTCATTATTAGTATTATTTATGAACAAGAGAATGAGAATTTGAGAAAAACGAACTACTTGAATAAAATACTAGGATTGTTCGCCATGTTGCGACTCTTGAAATTCGAAGTTAACGAGGTAGTCAGATATGGGGACTTGGGCTCCTCCCGAGTTGCCCAAGGCGATTAACAATCTTGAGATTTCTTTTCACATGAGTATCAACCTCAGGGATGGGGCATACTTGATATTACCGTGGGCCCATATAGCAGTAATTGGAAACGCCAACCCCATCCGGGGGTACCCGTCTCTGGTGATAGTCGAACTTTTTCGTCGGTGATACCTTTTGAATAGCGAATAAGTATGATCCTCGATAGGTAGTGTATGCATACATTAGACAAGGGATGTAGCCATCTTTATTACCTTAGATATCTTTAAGCCTGGCAAATATGTCCCGTGATGTTATTCCCACGGCCATCTGCGCGGATTATGTCCGCATGCTCGCTTTACTAACGAAGATTCATTTGTTATCACATGTTGAATGCATTTCCTTGTTTGTTTGATGATTATCTGAATGACCTGGCTGAGTGTTGGAATACGATCGATTGAGAATGATTATTTATGAGTGTTGTACGTTATGTGATTGGATGTATACTCGTGATTAAATCATCATGATTTCCTTATGTGTTTTGCTTGCCTAATTGCAATGTGTTTTTATTTATTTATTTTCTATATTCTACGTTATGTTTTATGAACTCGCATGTTGTATGAGATTTAAATATCTATATGTGAGAATCGATATTATATGCTAATTGTCCAATTTTATTGAAATATGCATTCTTTGGAGTTATACGCGTTTAGTCTTTGCCAAGTTACTTTTAATCATAGGTTAAATAAACCAAAACTTTGGTTTAGAGGTTGTTAGTTAGAAACTACCTCCCGCCTCTGAGCGGAGATCCTCCTATTTTGTGTTTTTGTCTCCGCTGCAGAACTTCTCGAGACTTCGTGATTATCGGGACGATTAGGATGTTTCGTTTGTTTCCTTTGAGAGATTGTAATATATATTTGTATCCTATGCCATTTGAATGTAATTTAATTAACATCCGGCATGTATTAGACTTAATTAATTTTCCGCCTTAGTTTAATTAAGTCACGAAAAACCGGGTTGTTACACCTATGGGGCTTGATTTCACTCAAGAGAACAACAAAAATCGAACTTGTGAAGGACTTGAAAATTTCGGCCAAGTGATGTTTTTTTTGTGACAAATTTTCTGAATTTTTGTAAGACAAAGGAAAACATAAAAGGATAGGCTAAATCTAAGCACTAAGCAATAGATTTAGGTTTTGATTAATCAAGCACAAAGCCACTAATTAATCACTCACTAACTCAAGCACTAAGCTAAGAGAAAATGAAGAACACACTCAAACTCTAGGGTTTTTACTCATTCAACAAATCTGAAAATTTACAATGGCTTTAGCTTGGCTTATATAGGCCAAGCTTCTAATCTTAACCACACATCTAACACATGATCTAAGGGCTACAAAAGACTCTAAAAATACAGCCAAATACTCGGCCCTATTGGCCTTACAAAATCTGATCACAACTTAACAACTAAAGTATAAAGTAGACAATGACACTTGAGGCCATCTACACCCTTGCATTAGGTAGAGATCCAAAGGTCAAGATTTAAATCTTGGAGAGCAAGGTGTACTTGGTTCAAGGCCCCTTCTAATCTGATTTTAGCATACAAACAACAACAATATAAAGTGGAAAAGGACATAAAGTAAAAAGGCTCTTTATTGATAGTGACTTGCATCTAAAGTTGAGCTTGTTGTTTGAATTGAATTTCAGCTGATCTCCTTGGTCCCTCTTAGTATTGGCACGTCCCATGTGAGCCCTAGGCTCATGGGAAGACTTCAAAATGGTCCCTAAGTGAGCTCACCCAAGGAGAAGAAAGTAGGACAAGTTCAAGGCTCATACAAACAACAACAATATAAAGTGGAAAAGGACATAAAGTAGAAAGGCTCTTTATTGATAGTGACTTGCATCTAAAGTTGAGCTTGTTGTTTGAATTGAATTTCAGCTGATCTCCTTGGTCCCTCTTAGTATTGGCACGTCCCATGTGAGCCCTAGGCTCATGGGAAGACTTCAAAATGGTCCCTAAGTGAGCTCACCCAAGGAGAAGAAAGTAGGACAAGTTCAAGGCTCATTACTCCAAAACAGTCCTAACCGAGTTTCTTGAGATTGTAGTAACTTTTAGGCTTCACCATTTCACCCTCACGTTGAACTAGAAGGCCCATGATATGTCATTAGAAAGGTATTTGAGTTGGCTATCCAATTCAAAAAGAATCACCCAAACATATTGCCTAGAGCGCAAGATATTCAACTTTTAGTACGGACATGTCGAATCCTCCTTTGGACTGAGTTTTCACAATCTGACCCCTGACTTGTAGAAGTCATAACTCTCAGCTCCCTTTGAACCAGATAGCCAACCATATGTCAAATGAAAGCTCTTTGAGCTAGCTTTCATATGCAAGTGGTTTCAACTCAATTGGATAAGCAGATTGGGAGTTATGTTAAAATATTTACCGACATGTCAAAATAAGCTTCATGGTTCATGGCCTAGGTTGTTGTTTTCCATGTGTGGGCTGATTTCCTTTGTTCCTCCTTGTACATTTCACTTGGTTTGATCCTAATGATCACAAATTAAGCCATGGCTCGAGCCATAGGACCCAAGTTAGCCCAAGCCTCAAATCGAGCAAAAATGAGTTTAACCATTTTTGTCCATAACTATACATATACCCTAAAAAAGGACACTTAAATCGATTAAATATACTCCGTATAAAAGAAAATATAAAGAATTTGATGCACGAGGAAGAGTATGTCATATATATCTACTATTCGCTCCGTTTCAGTAAATTGTTGACATTTGTTTTGTTTTGTGAGTATTTTATGAGGGGAAAAATAAAACAAATGTTAACAGTTGACTGAGACAGATAACGAAAAATGAAATCGAGCTAAAATTGTCATTTTCAATGTCGAAGTTTCCATTTTGTTTGTGCACAAGTTCAATAGATATTCAAGAGTTAGACTTAATGAAAAAAAGTTTTGACAATTGCACAAAACTGCAACTATTTATGACATGTTCAATTTTACTATTTTTGTGTTATTTTTCATCTGGATAACCTTTTTTTTATTATATATAAATCGACTTTGAATGCACTCCCCAAACTAATAAGATAAAGTACCTCGAAAGTGACAATTAACCCCCATAACTTTATGCAATTGTGAAATTAAGCCCCATAACTTACAAATGTAACAATTAGGCCCCTCAACTTCGAGAAAAAGTGACATTTAACCATGTTCTTGATTTTAATATAAAATATATCATTAGATCATTTAATATTTAAACTAATTGTACATTAAATAATTTTTTTATATTTTAAAAGTATTTAAATAATTTATTAATTAACATAGTATTTAGATATAATATTTTTAATATTTTTCAGTGGTTTTAATATCATTAATATACATACGAAACTAATTATTTACAAATTCCAAAATTTATGAAATAATTCATTCAAATATTATTTTCTTTACCAAAATGTGTATTCCGTAATAAACTTCATGCAATTCGTAAATATATAACGAAATTTATTGAATTGATAAATTATACTCCGTATAAATGAATAACATAGATATTTTGGTGTAATTTGGTAGGAAATTAAAAATTTGGATTCAATTTCACTTTAATTCAAAGTAATGGGGCTTAATATTACATTTAAAAGTTAAGGGGGTTAATTTCACAATTGCTCAAAATTATGGGGGCTAATTTCACAAACTCAAGTTTGGCTTTAAAAGGTAAAAATCACTTAGCTAAACATGGCCATATATCAATTACTCAACTTATTGACCCTAATATATCGTTTATGCTAAATTAAATAGAATTTATGAATTTTAAATATAAAAATTTAAATATGACTTCAATTAAAAGAAGATAATTACTTATTTTCAAATTTTTCTTATAAAAATAATTAAAAGAAGATAATTACACGGTAATAAATATAAAAAATTTGTTAAAGTACACTCCTTAAGCAACATACCCGTGCAATTTACACGAGCACTTAACACTAGTCAACTATTAAAGTACGTCATTTATTATTCATTAATTAGTCATACAATGCCATTTATTGACAAAAATAATAAGGATTTATTGTTAATTCCCACCTTTTCTAAACACATCTTTAAAATTTCCCACCTTTTCTAACTTTTTTTAAAATTTCCCACATTTTCTAACTTTTTTTAAAATTTCCCACCTTTTATAAACATTTTCTCAAAATTTCCCACCAAAACCTTATTTTCACCATATTAAATCTTTATTTTAAGAAAAGTTACAAAAAGTGAGAAATTTTAAATTTGTGATTATAAAAGGTGGTAATTATCATATAAAAATAATAACGACAGTAAACATAATAAATACATAATTTAGAAATTTAAATGTTATTAACTACTCCGTATCAACTATTAAAGTACGTGATTAATAACGTTTAATTAGAGAGGCGTTATTATAACAATTAACAAAGAAACGAGGGAAACTATATATAAAAGCAACACAAAATTAGGGTTTTTCTTTAAAAAAAAAAAAAGGAACGCGAGAGAATGAGTCCTCAAAATCGAAGTTCATACAATCGACCGGCTGTGATTTCTAAACCTAAGAAAATCTCCCCAACTCGGGAGGACAAAACACGCTAATAAATAATAATCTCCATGAATTATCAAAACACTTTTGAATTATTCTTTGTTGATAATTACATATGTCAATTGTTTCGTTTGTTTTTCAATTCGTTGTCGAATGATCACAGGCAGAATGCAGAAGTTAATCAATGAACGAGCGAAGTTACCGTTCTCGGAAATCGAAGCTTGTGTTCGTGAGCGACAGAAAGCCTGTTTGGCAGAAACTGGATTATCGTATTTGAATCAATCATCGACCGTCCTCGGTTTTTGTTTCGTTCCTCTCTGTTCCGTTTGTTGTTTGTTTTGATGAACAAGTTTGTTTTCAGAAGGTTTGATCGTTTTGTGACTGCACGTGAAGGTCGTTTCTTTCTGTCGAGTAGGGGTGGCATTCACCATTTCAACTTTGAGAATAAGCTCAAAAATGATCCTGATGCTAAGACGACACGACACTCTTCTTCCTTCAAATTGTCGAACAATGGTCTGGTGCGAAGAAGATCACCCATTGCCGTTAAGTTCCTTGGGGCTGGTGAGCTCCGATTCTTTAGCGCTTTGCTTACTTATTTTAACGTGTTGCTGATGTGAAAGTACGTCGTAGTGGTCTCTTGAAAATATATTGTGATTGGGCGTTTGAATAGAACAAAGATAGAAATATAGTTATCGTTTTTGCTCCCCTGCAAACGAGGAAATATAGTTATCACTTATCAGTCGCCACTTGAGGCTTTTCCTAGATATGCTTCCGCTCTCATAACTGTGTGAATTTTCAATTTAATTAGTGATCGAGTGATTTTATCTTTGAAGATGTCATTCAGTCTTATTTAATGTTCTGTGCTATGCTACAGCTGCAACGGGACCCAATGGCTGCAGCGGTTGGCGCTGCTCCAAGGTGAATCACCCAGGCCAAAGCGTGTTCGATATGTACGTGAGTAACGTGACTAGTTTGATCAATTATACGAGTAGTAAGTATCATTCTTGTCTTCTTCACTCTTCACTCGGTCACTCCATTTTAATTAGTGATCAATTACAGTAACTGTTGATTAGGATTGTATTAACTTTGATAATTAACTTTGCTCATGCTCTTTAGGGACAATTTCATTAATCATACTCACGGAGTACAAAACATTAGTTTTACTTTTTATAAGTATAATATAATGCTGGTAGAGCTCTTGTAGGCGTTCCAATTTAATTTATCGCATCAATTTTATTTGAGTTTTTTTTTTTTTTTTTTTGGCAAAACACACCTAAGAATTACGGAGTATATCATTTGTAAACTCACACCTCAAATTTATTTATTTATTTATTTTCCAAAAAACACCTAAAATTTTGTTTTTCTTTGTTGAAAGGCAGCAAACTAAAATTCCGTCAAAAAAAGGAAAAACTCACATTTCGGTTAAATATAACGGAAATTACACATCGGTTCACTTGTTAATTAAATTCGGATGAAGTAGAAAGAAGATGACATCTACATCTAGGATGTTTTAATAAATGTGAAATGAGTTGCAAGTATTAATATATGTTAAATAGAATGAAAATTGAGGTTTTATTGAAGGGGAAATTGAGGTTTTTATTGAGTGAATATGGGTGCAGGTGAATAAATGTGCAATATTATATTTAACGGAATCGTCAATTTTTTTGACGTGATTTTGCTTTGTTGTCTTCCAACAAAAAAAAATAAAATTTTAGGTGTGCTTGGGCAAAAAAAATAAAATTTTAGGTGTAGGTTTACAAAGTGGCGTAAATGTTAGGTGTGTTGATGTGAATTTAGCTGTCGATTGATGTCAATTTTGACCATTAATTGTTTCAAATTTATGTCACCCTTGATAAAGGATCATAGCGTGTGTCTCCAAACTTTCTAAATACAAATTCGTTGTCGTGAAAGATGTTTGACATTATATAGTACGGTGGATTACGCTTTTATCATACACCTTTATTGATCACAAGGATCCTTGCTTGTTTATGATGTGCTCTTGACCAGTAAATTCCAAGGCATGTGTTATAGTTATATTATCAAATTGGCTTAGAGAGCTGTCATTGATACTCTATCCGTTTCAATCATTTGTTTACCTTTTCAATTTTGCACAAATATCTGTCAAATTACAATGTTAATCAAATTTTTGTAGATATGTGTGAGAATAGGATATGGGTAAGTTGATAAATTAGTGAAATAAAACCTTTATTAAAAGAAATGGTAAACAAATGAATGGTATACTTCAAAAAGGAATATGTAAAGGACGGAGGGAGTAGACAATAAAACTTACAAAATATAAAGCAACATTAGACGCCTTTACACTTAAAGGCGCACTAATAATTAAATAGATTAACTTTAAAGAGACGAAATGCAAGAAGCCTTACTAAAAGGATTCTTGATGCTTTACCAGCTAGTAAGCAGTCAACTGAAAAGACTATCTTTAGGTAGTCTAATCGTATGCTCTTAGCCTATATGACTAAGTCTAGCATGTCATTCATAGATTCACAATCATCAACAAATTGCACGAGTAACAAAATCACACAATGATTTAAGTACAAATAAACCATTATTCAAAGGATTTATCGCCAAACACCACCTTTAAAAAACAAGTTTTGCGAAACACCACCTTTAAAAAAAAAAACTTGCAAATTCATACCTTTAAAAATTTTTTTTTGCCAACTACGACCTTTTTGTGTTAAATTGACTAAAGTCAATAAAATTCCGATAAGTCCCCTCCCCTTTAACTGCTCTCACGTGCCAAATTTTTGGCTCCAACTTTTCCCTCTTTTTTTGGTTTCCCTCATTGACTTTATAACTTTCCCTCCATTATATTTTCCCTCTTATTTTCCCTCATTTACTTTCCAATTTATTTCTCTATCATAACTTTCTTCCTTTTCTTCCTCTTTCTTTTTACTTGTACTTCCATTAAAGCAAAGTTCAAATGTCGTCAAACAGTAACAATAGTTTCAATTCAACATTGAACGAGGTTTTAAAATGTGGATGTGGTTTGCCTGTAACAATGAAGACGTCAATGACAACGAAAAATTCATCCGATATTTTCCCTCTTATAAAGATTGCTATTAGCAGAATCTAAAATGAGAAGCTCTCCACTTGGTAGAATTTCCACAGAATAAGGTTCAATTCCAAGCTTACTTCCATCAAAAACCGTCTTCACTTCGTACCCACTTTCGTATTTCACCATTGGACGCCCCGCCACTGCTTCATTCACATCAACCCACTGTCAACAATTTATCGTCGTTGTCGACAATGCAAGTAAAATTTGTACTACGGATTTTCTAACGTGTGCCTAAACACACTAAACACTTATTCAGAATCACATTTTCCTTAAATATAACTATAATTCTTTCAAATTACTTCAATTATTACTCTGCTAACATGCTTATTTTAGAAATTTGTAGGTACATTTATTAGGAACATCATAAACACACGTGGGAAAAACCCTATAATTATAGTCACAAGTCACAAATTTGTAGGTACATTTATTGGGGAGATTTTTTGAAAATCAATTTTATGGGTTTTTTAGGGAATGTGAGAATTAAAAATGGGTAGTTCTTAGTTTCTGGAAAAAAATGTCGTAAAAGTGAAAAAGAATGAAACTTTTATCAGATGAAAAAGACAAACAAAAAATTGTAAAATAAATTGTTTTGTTTTTATCAGATGAATTTTTCGTTGTCATTGACGTCTTCATTGTTGCAGGCAAACCACATCCACATTTCAAAACCTCGTTCAATGTTGAATTGAAACTATTGCTACTGTTGGACGACATTTGAACTTTGCTTTAATGGAAGTACAAGGAAAAAGAAAGAGGAAGAAAAGGAAGAAAGTTATGATAGAAAAATAAAAAAGAAAGTAAATGAGGGAAAATAAGAGGGAAAATATAATGGAGGAAAAGTTATAAAGTCAATGAGGGAAACCAAAAAAGGAGGGAAAAGTTGGAGCCAAAAATTTGGCATGTGAGAGCTGTTAAAGGGGAGGGGACTTATCGGAATTTTATTGACTTTAGTCAATTTAACCCAAAAAGGTCGTAGTTGGCAAAAAAAAATTTTTAAAGGTATGAATTTGCAAGTTTTTTTTTTAAAGGTGGTGTTTCGCAAAACTTGTTTTTTAAAGGTGGTGTTTGGCAATAAATCCTTATTCAAAATATGGCCACACACATTGTCATAATACAAAATATCCAAACTACTTTATTAAACAAAGAAAAAACAAATCCTAAATTCAATAAACTAATTACTGAAACAAAAATGTCGCACATTTGGTGTATATATGGTATCTTGTGGATGCAACGTATTGTCTCTACGGAGCATGATAGGTTTTAGTTCAAAAGACGCCGTCCTCGCTAGTGTTTCCCCAAAGCCATCACGATCGCGAACTATATGCTCGCTTGCTCCCGAATTTTCTTTGGCTCGAGATACTCTAGAGCAAAGTGACCTAGCTTTCTTCCCACTAAAGCACTTCACACGCGCCACATTAACGTCTTTATGCTATTTTGCTTTCTTGTTATTTTTACCCTTATTGTTGGTAAACTTTTTTTGAACAAGTACATTAATCGGAGTAGGTGGTTTAAGCGCCTATTAACGCTCTACCTCCATCTCCATATGCTTAGTCAAACTTAGCGAATGAGTTAATATTTTCTTTGAGACATAAGGAGCTCAAAGCCCTCGAGCATAGAGATGGCAATGGATCGGGTTCGGATCGGGTGGAGCCTCACCCGAATCCATCACCCGACTTCACCCACTCCACCCGAATCCATCATCCATTCGACTTACCTTCACCCGAATCCAATCCACCCATCATCCACGGGTGAATCGGGTGGTCCAATGGATGATAAATTAAAAAAAAAAAAAAAACAATGAAAATAAATATACAAATGAAATACGAACATATTTTCTAAAATATATGATAAGATTTGGTGGGTTTACTGAGTTAGGGTTTTCGTGGTAGAGTAATAGAGTTAGAGCCTTAGAGAGTTAGAGGATAATGAAGATTGCAAGTTTACAAATGATACTCCTAATTGACTAGTGTGGTAAATGGCAGTAACTCACGGAGTACTTGACTTTTTTTTTCTTTAATTATCATTTTGGTGATCTTTTTTTATAAGATGTATATGGAATTATGGATATTTATTTAATTATTTTATTTGGTAATTTTTTTAATTATTAATTTTTTATAAGATTTTAGTAATTATTGAAAAGTAGCATTTTTTAATCGGGTGGATGTCAGGTTCGGGTGGTTAATGGGTGATGGATGGATGATGGATTGGATGAAGGCTCACCCGAATCCAACCCGATCCATCATCCAACTCGTCCATCATCCATCTTTTATCCATTTAAGTCGGGTTGTAATCCATTTACTTGGATCGGGTTTTTTCGGGTTCGGGTTAAATTGCCATCTTTACTCGAGCAGCTTTGAAATCACATATCATAATACTCATGACACGTAAATGTTCGGTCACATTATGTATGTTCGGTCACATTATGTTTAAGATCAATCGAATAATTTATCCACGTCAAGTTCAAACCACGTAGCTTCGTCGTTGAAGTTTGACCAAAATAGCTCTTAAACTTGTCCCACATGTTCTTAGCAGTAGAACATGTAAACTCACCCATCTAAGGCATTATGCATATGATACAACCTAGTAAAGCGTGCAAAACGATCCTTTTTTAACCATTCCTCATGGAATTTTAAGTTTTCATTGTCCTCAACAATGCCCTCAGATTTTTATATTTCTTGAGGTTTCTCGAAATTATAAATTTCGGTTTCAGGAAGTTCACGCTCATCAAGATGTGCAAAATCTTCTTATGTCCGTTTTTGTAATTAGTACCATTTAACTTTCTTTGATGGACAATTCAACAATCATAGTTTTCGTCATCAACAAGTATATGCAAAAAATTTGGACATTAGGTACGCTTGAAAAATTAAGTTACCACCTTCAATCTTAAACAATAGATCTTTTGCTTGAATTTTGCCTCTAACATTTATATTAGAGGGGAATCAATACTCCATTGTAAAAGATTTATACAAGTTCTAAACTCACCCCTTGACGGACTTTATAATAATTAGGTCCTTATTCAATGCGTTGTCAAATGATAACCTAAATTTGGTTGATATCTCACAAATGCAACCGATATCATTTGCCGTCCACGAGATGAATTTGAAGCTCATATAAATATTTTGCAATTGGATACTGATTCCGTCCAATACAATAATGTCAAAGCAGAATTCCAAAATAATAGACCTATTGTTTAAGATTGTTTACTATTGGCTTTTTCAAAATTGACCAACGTAAATTCTAAATCATCCTTACGAAGGCCGTTGTTGTCAACTTAGTTGCACCGAAATAAAGGAATCTCAAAATCAAATTAATCTAATACCATGATTTCTTGAATGACTCCATAATAATGCAACTTACCTCAAATAGGACGTTCACTAGCACAAAGGTAAAAACAACACACAAAAACCGTTATTTATAAGAAAAAGGCCCGTTGTTTCCTTGGCCGCTGTTTAAAATAAAAAACAACGCAAAAAAAGAGTAGAAAACAGTTATTTTTATCAAAAATAACGGTTTTGATTCTTGACTTTTAATAACGGTTTTAATATAAAAACCCTTTTTTTAATGTATTAAAAAAACGATTTTATCATATAACCGTTATTTAAAATTTATTAAAAAAACGGTTATTTTGTTAAAAACCGTTGTTACTCCGTATAATTTTCTTTAGTTAAAATAGGAATTGATATTTCAATTACAAAAAACTTTTTAGAAACGGTTTTTTGATTGTAACTGTTATTAAAAGTCCTATTTTTAAAAATGGTTTTAGGACAATAACCGTTATTTTTAATAATTTTTTTTTAAATTAAAAAAATAAAACGAAATTTGTTAATTTCCCGTCCATACAATGATACACAATATTATTGCTGCACAAAACTAAATCCACAACATGCAATATACTCCACAATTCATTATCATTAATCAACAATATATATATACACCGCAATCAAAAAACGGTTTCTACAACAGTATACATCGCAAATTGCTTACAAGAGCTCATGAGGCCAACTCTTCAACGAGATGGTTATGCACGTATTTTGCCCATAAATCCCGGATATCGTCGATTTCTTAATTCGTGTATGTTTTTGCGTTTGCCCTTTTAGCGATAAACTACAAAAAAAATAAAATATCAGGGATTATACGTACGGGCAATGATAATAAAAAAAAGATATTTGTGAGCTTAAAATTAACAATGCAACTTAACACTTACCCGTGGTGTCATCTATCTAAATCTACGGCTTATCAATTCATACATAAAACGACAAACATAATATCCACATTGTTTGTCATGGGGTTGTAGAGAACCTAAAATAATAACATAGTAACAAACAATCAATTATTGAAGTTATAAATAAAATAGTTGGCACTATATATATTATTTATGATTATAACATACCTTAGTCACAGCATAAAAGGTAGGGCTAGTATCGGTGTCCATCACTTGCCCAATGGATCAAGAGATATTCTCTTCACAAAAGCACTAAAAAAATTAGAAATATTTGTTAATTAATTAAACAATATATTTAAAATAAATATTAATAATAAAGTCATATACTACAATGTATGTGATTTAAATTAACTTATACATTCACTTTATCTTTAAATATTTCTGATGACTCTCCACCACATGAATCTAACCAATAGACTTTTTTCGATTCAGAACAAAAACGCCGTCAATACCTAATGTGTCCTACATATACGACAAGAAATAAACTCAACAATATCGCCAATCATCAAGAACACTCCATTCGAGAAGAATGGAAGACTTTTCTAGCTGCGCACTGCCTTGAGGGTCAGGCCCGAGCCTGATGGATTCGAGTACAATCCCCAGCTATACACCAAGGAACTATTACCTTAGTTGGGAAGACTTCAAACTTTGCCTACGCGA
The DNA here is from genome assembly GCA_023091065.1 of Dianthus caryophyllus. Taxonomy (NCBI): domain Eukaryota; kingdom Viridiplantae; phylum Streptophyta; class Magnoliopsida; order Caryophyllales; family Caryophyllaceae; genus Dianthus; species Dianthus caryophyllus. Next base: position 6,817,156 of record CM041528.1, on the reverse strand, counting down.
AGAAGCTTTTGCTGTTAAGCACGGGGATAGTTTCCTTGAGGAGGAGGCTAAGTAGTTGCACCCTTTGTGTAGTATCGTCCTAGCTAGAATAACTTTTTGCCATCATTCTCGATTTCAAAAAGTTCATGACGATTGGCGATAATGTTGAGTTTATTTCTTATATGTCGTATGTGTAGGACACATTAGGTATTGACGGCGTTTTGTCCTGAATCGAAAAAAGTCTATTGGTTAAATTCATGTGGTGGAGAGCCATCAGAAATATTTAAAGATATGGTGAATGTGTAAGTTAATTTAAATCACATGCATTGTAGTATATGACTTTATTATTAATATTGTTTACCTAATTAACAAATATTTCTAATTTTTTTAGTGCTTTGTGAAGAGAATGTCTCTTGATCCATTGGGGCAAGTGATGGACACCGATACTAGCCCTATCTTTTATGTTGTGACTGAGGTATGTTATAATCATAAGTAATATATTTAGTGTCAACTATTTTATTTATAACTTTAATAATTGATTGTTTGTTACTACGTTATTATTTTAGGTTATTTACAACTCGATGACAAACAATGTGGATATTATGTTTGTCGCTTTATGTATGAATTGATAAGCCGTAGATTTAGATAGATGACACCACGGGTAAGTGTTAAGTTGCATTGTTAACTTTAATCTCACAATTATCTTCTTTTTTTTCTTATCATTGCCCGTACGTATAATCCCAGATTTTTTTTTTATTTCTTTTGGAGTTTATCGCTAAAAGGGCAAATGCAAAAACATACACGAATCAAGAAATCGACGATATCCGGGATTTATGGGCAAAATACGTGTTTAACCATCCCGTTGAAGAGTTGGACTCTTGTAAGCAATTTGCGATTTATATTGTTCAAGAAACCGTTTTTTGATTGCGGTGTATATATATATTGTTGATTAATGAGAATGAATTGTGGTCTATATTGCATGTTGCGGATTGAGTTTTGTGCAGTAATAATATTTTGTATTGTCGTGTGGACGGGAAATTAACCAATTTCGTATATTTTTTTTTTAAAGAAAATATTAAAAATAACGGTTATTGTCCTAAAACCATTTTTAAAAATAGAACTTTTAAAAACGGTTACAGTAAAAAAACCGTTTCTAAAAAGTTTTGTAAATGAAATATCAATTTCTATTTTTACTAGAGAAAATTAAAAACAACGGTTTTTAACAAAAAATCGTTTTTTTTTTAATTTATCAAAAATAACGGTTTTAGTCAAGAAAACCGTTTTTAAAAAGTTTTTCGTAAATGAAATATCAATATTACTATTTTACTAAAGAAAATAATTAAAAACAACAGTTTTTAACAAAAAAACCGTTTTTTTAATAAATTTTAAATAACGGTTATATTATAACGACTTTTTAATATTGCTGAGCTGAATTGAATGGACTTGAACGGAACTGAAGTGAGCTAGTTCCCTTTGTAATGCCCGAGCCACCGGATTGTGGGGATGGCCTAGTTCCCTTTGTCATTCACGGTATCCAGAGACCTGCAGCTCAGTCTCCGTCGGTTTCTTCATCTGGTGATGAGGGTGGGCAGCTTCAGTGGTCTATATCGTCGCTTGATCGTTTGCTTTCTTTAGGCTTGCGCACTGTGAAGTCCATACCTCCCAAGTGTCGTCTTGGGTTTGCTCGGGCTCTTAAAGGGGCTCTGGATGATGTGGCCGGGTCTCCTGGGGACCCCTCCTGTTGGATTCGTTTGGTTGCTTTACCCCTGTGTCTGCTTCAGGCTTTTGCTCCCCGGAGTAATCTTGAGTGTCGTGCAGCTGTTCGGCGTCAGCGGCAGGAGGAGAGTATTTCTAGGGCTATCCACGTTTGGGGGGTGCCTGGTGGCAGTCTGCAGCTTTTGCAGGAGCGGTTGAGCGAGGCTGCTCCTTCTTTTGGAGAGGAGGTTAGTGCCTCGGGAGACCTTAGCCTCCGCTAGTGCCGGCGGAAGGTTTGTGATGGTCACTATACCGCTGCTATTCGGGTGCTTTCGTCCTCTGGGGTTGCGCCTTACTCCGCAGCTACTCTTGCGGCCTTACAGGAGAAGCATCCTGTTGCTCCGTCTCCTTCTCTGCCGCCTTTGCCTGGGGATCATCCTTCGCTTACTGCCTCTTCGGCTGTTGTTTTAGACTTGATTCGGAGTTTCCCGCGCGGCACTTCATGTGGGAGGGATGGGCTTCGCGCTCAACACCTTTTGGATTGTTTGAGTGGCGCTGCGGTGGCTGTGTGTGATGAGTTAATTGCCTCTATTACTAGGGTGGTTAACCTTTTTCTTGAGGGGCGTTGTCCACAGTCCCTGGGTGAGTACCTTGCTAGCGCCCCCCTCACCCCGCTTGTTAAGCCAGGGGGAGGTATCCGTCCGATAGCCGTGGGTACTGTTTGGAGGCGTTTGGTCTCTAAGGTTGGTGCTTTTTTGGTCGGTCCTTCTTTGGCTGGTTATTTTGCGGGTCTTCAGTTTGGGGTTGGTGTGTCCGGTGGAGGAGAGGCTATCTTACATGCCCTGAACCGACTCGTTGAGGCGCGGGGTGGGGAGGTGGGGCTTTCTATGCTGTTGGTCGATTTCCAGAATGCGTTCAACTTGGTTGATCGTACGACCATGTTGCTCGAGGTGCATCGTCGGTGTCCTGTCCTTTCCCGGTGGGTGGAGTTTTGCTACTCGAGCCCTGCCCACCTGTTCTATGGGACGCATAGCTTGTTCTCTTGTCAGGGGGTTCAGCAGGGTGATCCCCTGGGTCCTTTGCTGTTTGCCTTGGTTTTGCACCCGTTAGTGTGCAAGATTCGGGACTCGTTCGATCTCTGCTTACACGCGTGGTACTTGGATGATGGTACCATAGTGGGGGACACTTTGGAGGTAGGGAGAGTCCTCGATTTGATCAGGGTGGAGGGCCCAGGTTTTGGTCTCCGTCTTAATGTTGATAAGACGGAGGTCTTTTGGCCTGTTGAGGATCCTCGGAGTCGGTTTCCTGGTGTTTTTCCCCCTTCTATTGCTCGGCCGATTCGCGGAGTCTCTGTTTTGGGTGGTCCGGTCAGCACTTGCCCTACTTTTTGCAGTGAGCTGGTGGCGAAGAGAGTGACTAAGACCATCGAGCTAATGGATTTAGTTGCAAGGATCGAGGACCCACAGTGTGAGTTGCTTCTGCTTCGGGCTTGTACTGGTGTGTCAAAGCTTTATTTTACTCTCCGTACCTGGTCGGCGCGTGCCTTCGGGGAGGCTCATCTTGCGTTTGATGGGGCGCTACGTTCTAGCTTGGACCGTATTGTCACCGCATGAACTGGATTTGGGGTAGCGGTGGCGCGCCTGCCACGCTCCGCACCGGCTCGGTGGGCTTGGGGTTTATGCTGCGGGGGATGTTTTACCTTACGCTTTTCTAGCGTCCGTTTGCGATCGCATGAGTTGCGGGATAAACCTGCGCTCTTAGGTGTCCTGGCTACTGGTCTTGCTTTTGATGATGCCTTGCGGGGGTTTACGGAGATCACGGGTTCTGATTTTCTACGCGACCCTAGTGAAATCGCTGCCACTAAACTTATGCGAAAATTGGCAGATATATATTTCGCGAAGGTTGCTGGTTCTGCAGACTCTGTTTTCTCCCTCTCACCGCGACAGGTCGCCTTATGGAAGTCTCGGCGGTGCGGCTCTTGGGATGGTTGCGGGCGGTTACTATCAGGACTTAGGCGATCTATGAATGGGAGGGCGTCTGCGGTGTGCTCGGGTACCGGTTGGGTATCCCGTTGTTTACGACGTCTACGCCTTGTTCGGCCTGCTCTAGGGTGTTTGCTGGTGACGTTTATGGTGATCATGCGGTCTCTTGTACTTTTACTGTGGGCGTTAAGTATCGGCATAACCTCGTCCGTGACATCTTGCTGGACATCTGCTACAGGGCTGGCATCTCAGCAGGGAAGGAGGTTGACATTGGCCTTGTTGATGACCACGGCGGATTTCTTCGTCCTGCGGATTTGCTGTTGTACTCGTGGGACAGGGGGCGGGATGTTTGTGTGGACCTGACGGGCTCTTCGCCTTTGACTCAGACTGGGTTGGCTAAGTTCGTGTCCGGTCGGGTTATTCTTGATCTTGCTTTCAGCCTTGAGTGTGCAAAGTCTGAGGGATTTGTGTCTGCGGCGGGATATGGTTTCTACCGCTCTCTTCTACGTTTGGGGAGTTGGACTCGAGGCTATCGCCTTGCTTAGCGGATTCGTAACCTCTGCCTCCCATGATCTGAGGGCTCGGATGTCCGCTACATTTTTGTTCGACTTAGCTTTCTTTATTGTGCGAAGGGTGGGGCAGTTGTATCTCGGCTCCCACCATTTTTGTAGATGTGTAATTTTCTTTAATTATAATAAAGGCTGCGGTTAATAATAATAATAATAATAATAATAATAATAATAATTATTATTATTATTATTATTATTATTATTATTATTATTATTATTATTATTATTATTATTATTATTATTATTATTATTATTATTATTATTATTATTATTATTATTATTATTATTATTATTATTATTATTATTATTATTATTATTATTATTATTATTATTATTATTATTATTATTATTATTATTATTATTATTATTATTATTATTATTATTATTATTATTATTATTATTATTATTATTATTATTATTATTATTATTATTATTATTATTATTATTATTATTATTATTATTATTATTATTATTATTATTATTATTATTATTATTATTATTATTATTATTATTATTATTATTATTATTATTATTATTATTATTATTATTATTATTATTATTATTATTATTATTATTATTATTATTATTATTATTATTATTATTATTATTATTATTATTATTATTATTATTATTATTATTATTATTATTATTATTATTATTATTATTATTATTATTATTATTATTATTATTATTATTATTATTATTATTATTATTATTATTATTATTATTATTATTATTATTATTATTATTATTATTATTATTATTATAATTAAGGGTTTATGCCTACTGTTTACGGTTTCTGCCTTTCTCTTTTTTCTTCTTTGGGGGAGCTTTGGACTCTGAGGTCATAAGGCGTTCTTTGAAGCGGATACAAAAATTCTCTCAATCCCATGATGTAGGGGCTACGTGTAGCCAGTATATTTTCTAGACTTAGCTTTGCGATAGCAAAGGGTGCGAGCCCAGATTGTATCTCTCTACCCTAATTAATTTTTGTAAGCGACGTACTTTTCTTTTAATTATAATAAAGAAATTGCGGTTGAATAAAATAATAATAATAATAATAATAATAATAATAATAATAATAATAATAATAATAATAATAATAATAATAATAATAATAATAATAATAATAATAATAATAATAATAATAATAATAATAATAATAATAATAATAATAATAATAATAATAATAATAATGATAATAATAATAAAAATAATAATAATGATAATAATAATAATAATAATAATATAATAATAATAATAATAATAATAATAATAATAATAATAATAATAATAATAATAAAAATAATAATAATAATAATAATAATAATAATAATAATAATAATAATAATAATAATAATAATAATAATAATAAAAATAATAATAATAATAATAATAATAATAATAATAATAATAATAATAATAATAATAATAATAATAATAATAATAATAATAATATAATAATAATAATAATAATAATAATAATAATAATAATAATAATAATAATAATAATAATAATAATAATAATAATAATAATAATAATAATAATAATAATAATAATAATAATAATAATAATAATAATAATAATAATAATAATAATAATAATAATAATAATAATAATGAATAATTGAATGTGAATTGAATCAATTGAATCAGAATGGAGTAAAGTGAAATGGTAGGCCCAGCTGAAATGTCTTTGAAAATAAGTCCGAAAGAACAGGTTCTAAGTCGGCCTAAAAGGCAATTCTATATGTCATCTAATAAATTCAAAATCATCAACAAATTAAGTAACACAAGCACACGATGAATTATTAAATTAAACAATCAATTATTCAAAACACCAAGGCCACATACATTATCATGATACAAATTAGCCAAACTATTGTCTCATAAAGAGTAAAAACAAATCCTAAATTCTATAAACTAATTACTCAAACAAAAAGAATGTCGCATGTCTGGTTCCGATTCCCAAGGACTTTCTTCTCACTAATTTTTCCACAAAATCATCAAGATCACAAACAATACGCTCGCTTACTCTCGTATTTTCTTTGTCTCGGGACACTTTCGAGCTAACTGGTTTTTCTTCCCACAACTTTAGCAATTCACATACGCCACAATAACTTCTTCAAGCTCTTTTTTAGCCTTTTCTAGCTTATCCATTTCGCCATGTGGTCCAAGAGTCTTAGCTGGGTAACATCTTCCATACTATTACCCATGTTATTCTTAAACTTATATTGAACAAGTGCAATTATTGGACTAGGTGGTATAAGCGCCACTTAACGCTCTACCTCCATGCATGTCCATATGTTTATAGATAACTCAAAACATGTAGTCTCGTCGCTGAAATCTGACCAAAAGCGATCTTAAGCTTGTCTAACACGTCCTTAGCAACGGTTGAGTATAATGAAAACTTGAAATTCCATGAGCAATGGTTCAAAAAGGATCGTTTTGCACATATGTGATTTCAAAGTTGCTCGTGGGCTTTGAGCTTTTTATGTCTCAGTGAAAATATTAACTCTTTCGCTGAGTTTGATAAGCATATGGAGATGGACGCTTAAACTACTTACGTACGCCGGTTAAATGTACTTGTTCAAAAAAAGTTTACGACTAATAAGGGTAAAAATAACAAGAAAGCAAAATAGCATAAAGACGTTAATGTGGCGCATGTGAAGTGCTACAGTGGTAAGAAAGGTCACTTTGCTCTAGAGTATCCTAAAATGCGGGTGCAAGCGAGCCCATAGTTTGCGATCGTGATGGTTTTTTGGAAACACTAGCGAGGACGGCGTCTTTTGAACTAAAACCTATCATGCACCGTGGAGGCAATACGTTGCATCCACAAGCTACCATATATGCAACAGATGTGCGACTGATACGGGTAACGGTCCAAGTATCCCTACTTCAAATGACACTACTCAAGTCTCGTTATTTTCAAGCTCGACGTCTCGGTTCGTAAGCTTGGTTACATGCGATGGAATGCTCCAGGAAGTCATTTAGGTGCCACGTTAATTAGCCAATAAAAGGGTGATTATTACTCCTGTTTAATTGTGTCGTTAATGCCATTCAATTTGGTGTTTTTATTGTTGGAGCTAGTGTCCTCCACAGTTAGTGCAATAACATAAATAAATCTCTAAAGGTACACAGGGTACATTTTGTATTTAATCAGTTGATTAACGTTTATCGATAATGGTTGGCTTGCTAGATAAGTTTGACGTTATTGTCATACAGATGGCGGTGATCAACTGGTCCCTAAGAGTCACACCTAAAGCATGTATTTGAGAGATATGATTATTTGAGAAAATGATCATATTGATGCCTTATTTAATGACTAAACGGTTAGTCAGTGTTGTTGACTAAAAGGTTAGTCAAATGTGACTAAAATGTTAGTCAATGTGATGATGTTACTGACAAAATGTTAGTCAGTGTTATGAGTATACTGCTATTTATCTTGATTAAATAATTTTAGCTGAGGCGAATTATATGTAATTCGTGAATTGAATATAAAATGTTATATTTAATTGTTGTGTATAATGCAAGCTAATTAAATATAAACCGTTATAATTAATTAGTAAATTATAAATATAAGGATATTTATAATGTATTATAGTCGGTCCATACAGATGACACTAGTAATATAATGCATTATATAAAAAGCTAAAATGACCAAGTACAGAAGTGTCCAGATACATTATGATTACTTGGTCAACAAGTGGAGTATTTGAGGAGAACTAAATCTCCCCAAATACATCAAGATAGGCCGGCCAAGTGTAGTATATTAGAGGGGTTTTGCCTTTCCTAATTGCTCTCTAATTCATTCCTAATTATTCTTCACAACTACAACACTAAAACCTTGAGAGAAAAATCAGTTTTTCCTCTCTAATTTCTAGCAATTCTCTAAGGGCATATCTCACATACATTTTGGGTGTTTCATTTAGGAGATACCATACTTTTGGTATTGTTCTTAGGCCGTTTTTCAAGGATTAAAAGGTTAATTCTTGATGTTTTATACTTTGTTATGCAATTCTATTTTATGACTTTAAATCTTATAAAGTTTTTCATTATAATCCTGTGATTTTAAAGGTCTATATACCGATATAAACCTACAAGTGGTATCAGAGACTTAGGGCACATGAAATTTTTATAAGGTTTTCACAAAAATTCGATTTTGTATAATTTTTAAACAAAATTTGTGATGGCCGAATTGTTTTGGTGATTGGCCGTGAGGTTTTGTTTATTTTATGACATGATTTTGGTCCACTTGATTCATAATTATCCATGTTTTAAGATGTTAAAACTATAATATATGAATTTGTATAAGTTTTGATTTAATACCGATTGAATTAAAACATAAAAGGATCAAATTTTTGTATGTTAATGAACATATGAGTATGTTAATCATTAGATCTATATGTTTATGATGTTTAAATTAAAAAGTTAGTTTGAATATCTTAAAATCAATGTTTAATACGGATTAAAATTGAGTTAGTATCGATCTTTTCATTAGCATAATTGAATTAAATCAGTTTGATTCAATTTTTACAGTTGGCCGAAATAAAATTGTTGTTTTATTATTTTTTTTTTTTAGTTTTGGCCGATTTAAAATTTAAATAAAAAATATATATTATATCACGTTTTATTTAATTTGGCCGGAATTTTATAAAAAAAAAATGTGATTAATTCGGTTTATTTGCTTTTGGCCGAAAATATTTGATTATTTTTGGAAATTAAAATTTTGTCATATTTTGTTATATTATAAAGATAATATATTTTGTGTTATTGTGAAGCAGTTCATAATAAATATGATACCTAATATTTTAAAGAAGTTTAAAATATTTTTGTGATCTAATTTATGTTATACTGATAATATAAATTATTTCTTTTGGATTATTGTTTTGATTATAAGATATTATGAACAATTAAGGAATTGTTGCATAATGATAATCATTTAAAAAGGTGGTTTGGATAATCAATCTATTGTATGCATTGGTTATTTTCTTGTTTAGTTGATGCTGTTTTTATGAATGGTTTAATTTTACGCATTAAAAATGTACAATCGGTTGTAATTTACTAGTGTGGCCTTAGAAGATTGTGTTTCCGTAATGAAAGGAAACATAATTGTTGGTTGTATTTTTGAGATTTCGAATCTCCCATCTTGTAATATTTTTAATTTTGGCATATTTTGAATTAGAATGTAAATAGGTTTATTTTGTAATTCAATATGTAATTTGAAAAGATTCAAGATGAAGATTCAAGATGGAGAGCCGACTCCCACTTAAAGCCCAAGATGAAGAATGAAGACAAGCTTAGGGTCCATGGATGGATTCCACTTTGTATTTGTCTTTATTTTCATAGGGATAGGCCACACTAGGTGTTCTTCTTTTTGCGTTTTCTTTACCGTTTTCATTGCATTCACGTTAGATAGTAGCATCATATTCCGCCTAAACTAAACCAAACCACCTAATATGCATGAATATGGATCATATAGTTGCATCCTAGATCATTGACATACGGATGTCACTCGTTCTTAGGGCTATCACCTCTATTTAATCTGTAACACCCGGTGTTGTCCGAGGTTATTCGGGCCGGGTTCCCTGTTGAAGTGGTCCATGTGATGAGCTCAAGTGACCTAGTGCTTAAAAGGATTGTAAGTGCTACTCATATCAACAAGATGCATCTTAACTTTTCACGGTGGCTCATCTTAAGAACTCTTGATTAAAGCGTGCTTCTTTGGAGAGTAGTCTTAGGATGGGTGACCTCTGAGGAAGTTCTCGGGATGCGCCGCAGTGAGGACAAAGTCTGTTGAAAGGGCCCGTGTTGGTTTGTGGGCGATGTCTGCCTGGCGAGCTCACAGTGAATGACATTTCGGCCTTTGGTTGGGGTCGGGGTGTTCTGAATGGTATCGAGCAACCCGGCCGACCGTGTGGTCGAATCCCAGGTGCGCACCTAGCCGGTGTGGTCGAATCCTAGGTGCATACGTAGGTGGGAGGATTCGGAATGCTATATTGTAAGTAGCCACCGAGCGCAACGAGGACGCGTTGCGTTCTTCAAGTGGGGGTGTGTAACACCCGGTGTTGTCCGAGGTTATTCGGGCTGGGTTCCCTGTTGAAGTGGTCCATGTGATGAGCTCAAGTGACCTAGTGCTTAAAAGGATTGTAAGTGCTACTCATATCAACAAGATGCATCTTCTTTTCTGGTGGCTCATCTTAAGAACTCTTGATTAAGCGTGCTTCTTGGAGAGTAGTCTTAGGATGGGTGACCTCTGGGAAGTTCTCGGGATGCACGCAGTGAGGACAAAGTCTTGCTTTGGAAAGGGCCCGTGTTGGTTTGTGGGCGATGTACGCAGCCTGGCGAGCTACCGTGAATGACATTTCGGCCTTTGGTTGGGGTCGGGGTGTTACATAATCATTCTCGAAAATGCTAGTTATTTGTTCACTTAAAATGAATTAAAATGAGATGATGGGACCTTCCTCTAATTTCTAAAATTGAGATTAGTCTTTATAGGAAAAACATACTATGAGCCCCTTCTTCGTCGGTAGGCATGTAGGACCTTACTCTCCACATGACCCCTTCTACGTTGGGTAAGTAGTATGCGTTGACCTATTTTACCTCAACATTATAGTTCGAGTAATATCTCGTAGTTATGGTGGACTAATAGATAGGATTTACTGAAATCTATCGACCAAGAATTCTAATGAGAGAATTAGCCAAGAGGTTGGCTTATCAATTTAAAGAAATTGAGTCTTGGGATCATTTATATAATTCTCGAGGGAGGTCGATTATATGAGTGCACGAGTCATTACATTAAAATGTTATTGTTTTTGACTTAAATTTTTAAAACGATGTTTTCTTATCTTCTCGCTTCTTCTTTCTTTTCACAGTTTCGAATACGTTATATACAGATATAACTACTATAACAAATGGCTGTACGTACTGACGAACCAATGCCAAGTGCCACACTAGCTCGCGAATCATGGCTTAGGATCTTTATGGGCACCATGAATCAGTCAACTCGACTGAAAAGTGATGGGTCCAATTTTTCTGATTGGGAGGCCGCATTACGGAATCGCCGCCATCGGGCCGACTCAGTAGCTCAAGTACTTGGCGAGCCATCGCCGACTATACCAGCTCCCGATGCAGGAGCAAATGAACTCTATCTTTATAATGATTTCATGATGGAGGCGGGTGCGTTACAGAACGTGCTCATCTATGCAATGGAATCCAATTTGCAAAGACGGTTCATAACCCAAGGTGCAAACAAGATTTTCACCACCCTAACCAAGGAATTCTCGAAAGCACCGAGAATCAAGAGTTACGAGTATACTACTCGTTTCTTTGAAGCGAAACTCCAGAAGGGCCAACCGGTTGGTCCACACCTTCTCGCCATGATCGAGAACGTTGAGAAATTTGAGGAGCTTGGTTGCAAGATCGATGAGAAGATCATCATTGATCGAGTGCTCCACTATCTTCATGATGGGTATGCCCTCTTTAGGGCAAACTATTACATGAACGACATGCAGAAAAGTTTGCATGAGCTTCACTCACTCCTCGTACAGACGGAGAGTGATCTGAAGTTGAGTGGGAGCATGAAACAAGATGTTCTCATGATTGGCAACAAGAAGGGTAAGGGTAAGGCTCCGGCTAACCTAACTGTAGGAAAGCCGAAATTTAAGAAGCCAGTGGTTGCTAAGAGTGGGCCAGGTGAAGCTAGTGGTAGCTCACAAGGCAAGGCAAAAGCAAAGCCGAGCATGGAGTGCCACCATTGCCACAAGTCTGGGCATTGGAGGCGTAATCGTCCGTGTATCTTTGAGGACATTAAGGCGGCCGCGTCGTTCTGTTAGTATGTCTTCTTTTACTCATATGATTGAGATTAACCATGCAAGTTTTGAACTTGGGTGCCAATCTTTGGATGTGGTTCTCATCTCAGTGCAATTATTTGCGAGGGCCTAGAAGCATCGAACTCTGGCAAGAGGTGATGTAGACACTGCCCAGTGGGGAATGGAGCAAGAGTTCTTCTTGCTTCGATAGGGACATATGTAATCCAACTCCCGAGCGGATTTGAGTTATTTCTGAATAACTGTTACTATGTACCTATTTTATCGAAAAACATTATTTCTGTATCCGTTCTTGATAAAGAAGGATTTTCATTTTTAATATAGAATAATAGCTGTATTTTCTCTTCAAATGAAATGATTTATGGTAAAGCTGTTTCCATGAACGGAATTTATGTTTTAGATCAAACCATAGAAATCATGCATGTGAGTAACAAGAAAGCAAAGGTTGGTGACAAAGATCAAACCTATCTATGGCATTGCCGTATGGGACACATAAAGAGAAACGCGTGAAAAAGCTTATTGATAATGGGACAATAGCCCCATTTGACTATGAAACTTTTGGCACGTGTGAATCATGTCTTATAGGCAAAATGTCTCGAATTTCCTTCAAAGGTGTTGGAATGCGCGCTGCTGACCTATTAGGACTCATACATACTGATGTGTGCGGACCTATGTCAATCAACGCTAGAGATGGCTATAGGTATTTTATCACTTTCACGGACGATTTGAGTAGATATGGTTATGTCTACTTAATGAAGCATAAAAGTGAGTCCTTCGACAAGTTCAAGGAATTCCAGAATAAGGTTGAGACCCAACTGGATAGAAAGATAAAAGCACTACGTTTAGATCGTGGTGGCGAATATCTTTTAACTGAGTTTGATCAACACACAAAGGCCCAGCGGGATAGTACTACGATTAACTCCACCCTAACACCACAATCGAATGGTGTGTCCGAACGAGAATCGAACATTACTTGATATGGTTCGATCTATGATGAGTCACACGGTTGTACTCGACTCATTATGGGGCTATGCTCTTTTTCACCGCTCTTATACTTAGCAATCAAGTCCGTCTAAAGCTGTAGACAAGACTCCATACGAGTTATGGAAGGGAACTGTCCCTAACTTGTCCTTTATTCGGGTTTGGGGGTGCGAAGCTTATGTCAAGTGGAGATACGAGGATAAGCTCGGCCCGCGATCGGTCAAGACTTACTTTATTGGTTATCCAAAAGGAATGTTTGGTCATTACTTCTATTCGCCAACCGAACAACGCGTTTTTGTTGCGGCTAGTGCGAAGTTCTTAGAGAAAGAGTTTCTCGAAGACAAGAGAGGTAATAGAACTTTCGATCTGTCGGAGATTCCTGAACCAACAACCGAGCAACCAATGGAGGAAGCTGTTCCTTCTTCGTCTGCTGCGGTTAATGTCCCTTTGGAACCCAGGAGGTCGGGTGGACTCTCCATTCCTCCAGATAGATACATCGGTATGGTTGAGGAGAATGGGAGAGACGACGTTTTACTCCTTGAGAGTAACGAACCCGTAACCTATAAAGGTGCCATGACATGTTCCGACTCAAAACTATGGCAAGAAGCCATGCAATCCGAGATGGACTCGATGTACGAGAACAATGTATGGGATCTGGTTGACTTACCTGATAAGGCTAGGCCTCTTCAGTGCAAATGGCTTTACAAGATAAAGCGATCTGTAGAAGGACAACCAGATATATACAAGGCACGACTAGTGGGAAAGGGTTTCACTCAAGTGCAAGGGTTGCACTATGATGAGATCTTTGCACCCGTAGTCATGCTTCGTTCCATTCGGATACTCTTAGCGATTGCCGCCTTTCATGACTATGAAATTTGGCAAATGGACGTGAAAACCGCCTTCTTAAACGGTTATTTGGAGGAGGAGTTGTACATGGTACAACCCGAAGGTTACACAGATCCTAAAAATCCTAAGAAGGTTTGCAAGCTTAAGCGTTCCATCTATGGACTTAAGCAAGCTTCACGGAGTTGGAATCATCGCTTCGACCAAGTGATAAAGGAGAATGGATTCACTCGATCGGTCGAGGAACCATGTCTATATATCAAGTCGAGTGGGAGCAAGATTGTCTTCCTAATACTGTATGTCGATGACATACTCTTGATTGGGAATGACATGTTGGAGTATGTGTCCTCCACAATAGTGCGATTACTTAATAAATCTCAATTAAGGAATACATGGGGATAATCCTGAATTATTGTCAATTGATTAACGTAAATCAATAACGGTTGGCTGACTAGAGTTTGACGTTATTGTCGTGAGAACGGCGGTAATCAATTGATCCCTTTAAGTCACACCTAAAGGAACGTACTCCAAATATTTAAGCTAATATATTGTATGAGATACGATTATATTAGTAACTTGATAAATTGACTAACGGTTAGTCAGTGTATTGATTTAGAGAGAAATCGAGTTGTGAACTCGGACGATTGAATTTTATATCGATAAAATTATTAGAGGAGACGAGAATTAGTGATTAAGTGTTAATTCACTAATTGTGTATATTCTACTAATGAGATTAGTAAAAGTACATTTTAATATATGTGTAAGTGTACATGTATATTAAGGAAGAGTTTAATTAATTTACACTTTATTATATTAGATAATTAAGTGATAAATTATAAGTATTTGTGGGACAAATATTGAGAAAACAAATGAGACACATATAGCCCCATTTGGCCGTCCAAATGAAGGAAGAGGAGCTTCCATTTTGTCTCATTAGTTTGTTATCTTGCTTTTTGCTTTTTGCATGTAAAAACATAATCATTTGCATGCAACTTATTTCTCTAACCAAGAAGCAAAACTCTTCCCCATACTCTCCTCTAGTGGCCGGCCTAATGGTGTGTCCAACACACTTGGCTTTTGCTTGTTTTTCTTGTTAAAAACACAAAGGAGAAGAAAGAGATATTCATTCATGCTTTTTCCTTCTTCTCTCTTATTTTCTCTCTAAACTTTTCTCTCATTATTCTTACTAAGAGTTAGTAATAATAATATCATCACATATTATCAAGTTAGTACTAAGTTATTTTTCTAGATCAAAATACTTAGTATTTTTGGAGAGTTCTTGGGTGCAACTTTAGGAGGTTTCTTATTGTTGGAAACTCGGGTTTTAGGAGGATCATCCTAAGCTTTGCTCAAGAAACAAAACTAGAAAGGAGTTCTAGTTTTGTGCCCTATTTCCTTTTATAGAAAGGTATAAATTTCTAAACTTGTTAACAATGTAAATTTGTACTACATAGATCTTGCTAAATCAAATTAGAGTAATTTGATTTACACTAATATTTGATTAGTGAATGGGATCCGATCCCTACAAGTGGTATCAGAGCTAAGGCTTGTAGTTACAAATTTATTTTGTTAATTTTGGGGTTTTATATATTTATTGAGAATAAATATGATAAAATCCGAAAATAGTGTTAAAAGTGGTTTTAACACGAGATTTTTATAGCATGCAAAGTTTCTGGTCTCATGAAGCTACTGGTCAAATTTCGTATTTTTTGAAATTTTTTTGCTAATTAATATGATTTTAATACAAAACCGAGTCAAAAAGTGTGTTTTTGGCTAAAATAATTACTATAAATAGTTATAGTTGGAATCTGGTCACGAAACTTTTGCACAGTGATATTTCATATTTATACTTTCTGCATGTAAATTTTCAAAGTCAGATTTTGAGTTTTGAACATTTATTCATATTTTTGTTTAAAATCGGTATATAATGAGTTTTATGTCCGAAAATATAGTAAATGTTGTTTTCTGGACATGAAATTTATACCAATATTTTTATACATTATGAGGATGCTCTCGTATAAATTTGGGATTTTTCCTCACTGTTTTAGACGTTTTCTTGATTTTATGAGATAAAATCGATGAAATCGTATGTTATTTATTATAAAATATTTTCGTAAATTTTTCTGGCCAAACTTTTCTTTTCTGGTATTTTGGAAGTGTTCCAGAATATACAAAATTTTTTCAAAATAAAAATGATTTTATTTTATTTTATTTTGATTTTATAAAGCTTTATTCATAAAAAGGTTATGATTAAAGCTAGATCTAATTAGCAAATGACCATTTTATGAACTAATATCACCATATGTTAGTATAAACTAATGTTGGGTGTTCTAAAATCAGTTTAGAAGTTTTAGTTCAAGCTTAAAAGGTGTTTTAAGCATTATTGATTAATATGAGATTAATCGATTAAAAAAGAGATCGGTATAAAAACAAATTAATGCGATTATTGTTTAAGGCGATTTTGGCATGTTTTCATTTATAAGCTTTACATTATGCATGTTTGGATGAATGTTTATTATTGAATGAATGTTTGTTTATACTAGTATGGCCATAGTTTGTTATATTTTTACCGATATTGCCCGTAATGAAAGGGAATATCGTGTGGTTTGTAATTAAATGCGATCTCGTATCGCCGGTTTGTAATTTAATAGTTTATTTCATTTATAAATGTATAATAGGATTGCTATGTATTCATTTGTATTTTTATACTTGTAACTATTTGTAAATCGAAGACCGGCGATGGATCGAGATGGAGCCTTAGAAGTGTTCTAAAGCTTGCAAGGAGAAGTCTTGGATGAGATCCATATGAAAAGGGACCAAAGGAGTTGGTTTCCAATTTGTAACTCCTTGTATTTTAATTTCTTTAGGTGGCCATACTAGGTTTATGTTTGTTTCATGCTTGTTTGTTTGCTTATTTATTCCGCACACATGCCAAAATCGCCATGCATGCCACGATATCCCACTATGATTGTCGATTTAAGTCACGATTCCTAAATTAGTTCACTTATAAAGAATTTTATGACTAAAATTGACAAGATCACCCACATTTTTATCAAAATGAATTGAGATTAAGCCTTTTTCCAAATGTAGCAACTATGAACCCCATGTTCGTGAGGACCTCCGCGACGTGGAACCTTGTTACCATGGGTAAGTAGTGGGAGGAAGTCCCTTGCTAATTTGGTTTGGACTCAACCGAATAAGAGTTATTTGGGGCTAAAAGATGCATTTTAAAGAAAATCATCAACCAAGCATTCTAGTGTAGAATTAGTCAAGTGTTGACTTATCGTTTTTATATAAAAGGAAACATGAGATGTCTAATTTTATATGGAAAACGAGTCTTGGAATCATTTATATAATTTCGTGGGAGATCATTATATAAATGGACATTTGTTTTAAAAATGAGTTTTAGCAAATGTTATAAATGAACAATGTATGCTTATATATTTCCTCATATTTATTGTAGAATCATTTATCGCAATGGCATCATCATCATCAACTCCCGCGCCCATTTTGGGCAAAGATTCATGGTTGCGAACCGTGATGGATAAGTGTATCCTCAAGGATGACGGTAGCAACTTCGTCGAATGGGATTCGACAATGAGGGGCGCCAACATCCGACAATGTGCTCAAGCACCTTACCGATCAACCACCCGGAACCCACTTCGATCCGGCTGGGCTCGTGCCGCCTGTGATGAGTATGTGAAAGTGGACAATGACGTGAAAAACGTCTTAATTTGGTCCATGACACCCGCTCTCAAATTCCGAATGGTTACTCAAAAAAGTGCATATGCGATATTCACTCGGTGACAACCATGTTCTCCAAAGCACCGCAAATAAGGCTTTATGAAGCGCGGTGCGATTTTTCGATGCAAAGCTTGAGAGGAACCAAAAAGTTGGTCCTCATGTGCTCAAAATGATTGAGCAAATAGACACTCTTGAGCGTCAAGAGTGTGCTATACCCAAGGCTCTTGCGATCAACCGCGTCCTTCATTCTCTTCCTAACAAGTTTGCTCAATTTCGAGTAAACTACAACATGAATAACATGGATAAGAGTTACCATGAACTTCATGCACTCTTGGTTCAAGCCGAGAGGGATATGGAAGTGAATGAGGTGGAGAAGAAAGATGTTCTCTCCATGAAAATGAAGAACATGAACTTGGGAGTGAAGAAGGGGAAGGGGGCCAAGAAAGGGCCATCTAACAAAGGCAAGGGTAAGGGAAAGGCTATTGTGGAAGGTGTTCCACATAAGCCTAAGCCCAAGATCAACAAGGGAAGACCCCTCAAAGACACTTGCAAATATTGCAATGAAGTGGGTCATTGGATGCGCAATTGTCTCAAGTATAAGAAGGATCTCAAGAATGGATGTGCGACATCCAAAGGTATTCCTTCTAATCTCTATATGATTGACATCAATCATGCTTGCATTTCTACATGGGTATTGGATACCGGATGTGGATCTCATCTTTGTAATCATTTGCGAGGGGATGAGAAGCGTCACGAGCTCTAGCCAAGGGTGATGTAGATCTCCGCATGGGCAATGGAGCTAGAGTAGCGGCCGTTTTCGTGGGAACTTTTGTACTCGCTCTTGCTAGTGGTTTAGAGTTGCTTTTGAATAACTGTTATTTTGTACCAACTCTAACTAAAAACATTATCTCCGTCTCCGTGTTAGATGCGGAAGGCTTTTGTTTTATGATTAAGAACAACCGTTGTACTTTTTCGTTTAATGAAATGGTTTATGGTGAAGCTATTTCAATTGGAGGTATTTATGTTTTAAATGATGTTAATGATGTTTATCATGTCGAGAACAAGAGGCTCAAAACGAATGAATCAAACAAATCCTACCTTTGGCATTGTCGTTTAGGTCACATAAATGACAAACGCATAAAGAGACTTGTTGCGACCAAGGTTCTCAAACAATTTGATTACGAATCATATGGTACATGCGAATCTTGCCTCTTAGGCAAGATGACTCGTCAACCCTTTAGTGGTAAAGGGTCGCGAGCAAGTGAGGTTTTTGGACTCATACATACCGAGTGTGTGTGGTCCATTAAACATCACCGCTAGAGGAGGATATCATTACTTCATTACTTTTACCGATGACTTAAGTAGATATGGTTATGTCTACTTAATAAGGCATAAAAGTGATGCTTTTGAGAAATTTAAAGAATTTCAAAATGAGGTTGAGAACCAATTAAACAAAAGGATAAAAGCACTACGATCGGATCGTGGTGGCGAATATCTAAGTAATGAGTTTGATTCACATCTTAAGAATTGTGGTATAATATCACAATGGACTCCTCAAGCACACCACAATTGAATGGTGTTGCGAAAGGAGAAACCGAACTTTGCTTGACATGGTTAGGTCTATGATGAGTCAAAGCGAGCTTCTGGATCATTTTGGGGCTTTGCGCTATTATCTGCTGTATTTTCACTAAATCAAGTCCGACTAAAGCGGCCAATAAGACTCCATATGAGATATGGGCTGAACGGTTCCTATTTGTCATTCATGAGAATCTGGGGATGTGAGGCATTCGTCAAGAATAAAGCCCGGCGATAAACTCGCTCCAAGGTCTGACAAATGTCTATTTGTAGGGTATCCTAAGGAAACCTGTGGTTATTACTTCTACTAACCTCACGAGAACAAAGTGTTTGTGGCTCGTGATCTTGTTTTTCCTAGAAAATGAATTTATTGCTAAGAAGAAGAGTGGGGGAAAATTTGAACTTGATGAAGTGCAAGAGCCGCAGACGGAGCCAGAAAATGAGGAAACTATTCCCTCGTCGTCTGACACGGTTATAATCCCTAGGAGGTCAGGAAGAGTTAGTCAACAACCTGACTGCTACCTCTGAATATCGAGGAGGAGGGTGATTTGTTGCTATTCGAAAGCAACGAACCCTCAACCTACAAGGCGGCTATTAGTAGCTAACTCCGAACAATGGCTTGAGGCCATGAAATCCGAAATGGATTCTATGTACGAGAACCAAGTTTGGGACTTGGTAGATTTACCTGAAGGAGTGCGACCCTTCAAAGTGTAAATGGATATTCAAAATCAAATTCGGCATAGATAAACATATTGATGTTTACAAAGCTAGATTGGTGGCAAAGGGCTTTTCACAAGTCCAAGGCATTCATTATGATGAAACCTTTGCACCGGTTGCTATGCTTCGATCCATAAGGATAATCTTAGCGGTTGCCGCATTTCATGACTATGAAATATGGCAAATGGATGTAAAAACCGCCTTCTTGAATGGGATTCTAGAAGAGGAAGTGTTTATGACACAACCTGAAGGTTTTGTAGACACATCCAACCCTAAGAAAGTATGCAGGCTTAAGAGATCCATTTATGGTCTTAAGCAAGCATCGAGGAGTTGGAATCACCAGTTCGATCATGTTATCAAACAACATGGATTCGCTCGAAGTGCCGAGGAACCTTGTTTATACATGAAGTTTAGTGGGAGCAAGGTAACCTTCCTTGTTTTGTATGTGGATGACATACTACTGATTGGAAATGATATTCCAAGTCTGAACTCGGTAAAGGTGGAATTGGGAAACCATTTCCAAATGAAGGACTTGGGAGAGGCACAACGCATCTTGGGTATCCGGATCTATAGAGATAGATCCAAAAGGATACTAGCATTAAGTCAAGAAACTTATATCGATAAGATTCTTGATAGGTTCAATATGAAAGACTCCAAGAGAGGCTTTCTCCCGATGAGTGTAGGAATAACATTGAAGAAATCTCAATGTCCTACGACTCTGCGGAAATTGAGCATGAAATTGATCCCTTATGCTTCCATTGTAGGATCAATCATGTATGCTATGATGTGCACTCGTCCGATGTCGCTTTCGCTTTGAGCATGACGAGCCAGGTATCAAGCTAATCCGGTGAGAATCACCTGGATATGAAGAACATCCTTAAGTACTTGAGAAGAACTAAGGATTCGTTTCTAGTGTTTGGAGGAGAACTTGAGCTACGTGTAAAGGGTTACACGGATGCAAGTTTCCAAACCGATGGGGATGACACGAAATCCCAATCCGGCTATGTCTTTATGTTGAATGGAGGAGCCGTTTGTTGGAAGAGCTTCAAACAGAGTGTCACCGCGATTCTACGACTAAGTGAGTATTTGGCGACATCTCAAGGCGCTAAAGAAGCTGTGTGGATTCGCAATTCTTGGATGGACTAAGAGTAGTCCCTAGTGCCGTGGATCCCGTGGATCGCTTATTGTGATAACAGTGGGGCTATTTTCCAGCGAAGGAGCCCAAGTCTAACAACAAGTCTAGACACGCGTTTGAGGAAATACCACGTTATTAGAGATAATGTGGAAAGGAAGGAAATTGATATTTGTAAGGTTGGGACAGGCGATAATATCGCCGATCCTTTAACCAAGCCTCTTTCTAGGGCTAAGCATGACGCCGCACACACGCCTCTATGGGGTTGCGGCGTATGCCGATTTGCTTTAGTTTCGTATTATGTAATTGAATGATGTATGGTATTACATATTTGAAAATACCATTCATTGTTTTATCTTAAGTTATTATTGAATGCATACTTTGTTTATCCGAATATTTGTGTGACAACTTTGAACATATTCAAGTGAGCGGTATAAACTAAGTATTTGGTCCCTAGTCTCTCATATGAGGTGGCGTCTCAGGAAGACTAGATTGCAAGTCGATCGATAGTGGGTTCAACACCATAGGGTCATATGTGATGGTGATCGTTTGCATAGACGGTATGAGACACTCTGTCGGCGATGGCGCTTATAAATTCTTTTTCAATGAGATTGAAACACAGTCGTGGTGGGAATTCTATAGTATTCCTTTAGTCGATTCTCCGACCGGAGGTGATTATGCAGTCGGTGCAGTTCCAGTGACTTTCATTTTTGTCCTAAGCCATGCCGTGAAAGGGGTTATAAGGGCATCTTTGGGGTCATGGTGATCTGCATTATACAAGATCTGTCAGTGGAAGGAAATGTCCACCCTCGTCGAGGGTAAAACATCTTTGGGCCACTCGAGGTAGTCGGGAAAATGCGTGGCCACGCTCGGTAGAATCTACGGTAGATTCCCGGTCCAGGAATACCTACTCTCCTTATCGAGAAACCACTCACGATATATATCTCGGGACGCAAGTCGACTGTAAGACACCTTGCATCGAGTGGGAGATGTGAAACGGACATGAGAATTGGTAATGCGCAACTTGTCTCGGACAAGTGGGAGATTGTTGGAGTATGTGTCCTCCACAATAGTGCGATTACTTAATAAATCTCAATTAAGGAATACATGGGGATAATCCTGAATTATTGTCAATTGATTAACGTAAATCAATAACGGTTGGTGACTAGAGTTTGACGTTATTGTCGTGAGAACTAGCGGTAATCAATTGATCCCTTTAAGTCACACCTAAAGGAACGTACTCCAAATATTTAAGCTAATATATTGTATGAGATACGATTATATTAGTAACTTGATAAATTGACTAACGGTTAGTCAGTGTATTGATTTAGAGAGAAATCGAGTTGTGAACTCGGACGATTGAATTTTATATCGATAAAATTATTAGAGGAGTCGAGAATTAGTGATTAAGTGTTAATTCACTAATTGTGTATATTCTACTAATGAGATTAGTAAAAGTACATTTTAATATATGTGTAAGTGTACATGTATATTAAGGAAGAGTTTAATTAATTTACACTTTATTATATTAGATAATTAAGTGATAAATTATAAGTATTTAATGGAGACAAATATTGAGAAAACAAATGAGACACATATAGCCCCATTTGGCCGTCCAAATGAAGGAAGAGGAGCTTCCATTTTGTCTCATTAGTTTGTTATCTTGCTTTTTGCTTTTTGCATGTAAAAACATAATCATTTGCATGCAACTTATTTCTCTAACCAAGAAGCAAAACTCTTCCCCATACTCTCCTCTAGTGGCCGGCCTAATGGTGTGTCCAACACACTTGGCTTTTGCTTGTTTTTCTTGTTAAAAACACAAAGGAGAAGAAAGAGATATTCATTCATGCTTTTTCCTTCTTCTCTCTTATTTTCTCTCTAAACTTTTCTCTCATTATTCTTACTAAGAGTTAGTAATAATAATATCATCACATATTATCAAGTTAGTACTAAGTTATTTTTCTAGATCAAAATACTTAGTATTTTGGAGTTCTTGGGTGCAACTTTAGGAGGTTTCTTATTGTTGGAAACTCGGGTTTTAGGAGGATCATCCTAAGCTTTGCTCAAGAAACAAAACTAGAAAGGAGTTCTAGTTTTGTGCCCTATTTCCTTTTATAGAAAGGTATAAATTTCTAAACTTGTTAACAATGTAAATTTGTACTACATAGATCTTGCTAAATCAAATTAGAGTAATTTGATTTACACTAATATTTGATTAGTGAATGGGATCCGATCCCTACATGACATACCTCTCTTAACTTCGGTAAAAGTATGGTTAAAGAACCATTTCCAGATGAAAGATCTGGGTGAGGCACAACGGATTTTGGGGCTCCGTATCTATAGAGATAGATCACGACGAATGTTATCCCTCAGTCAGGAGTCTTATATAGATAAAATTCTTGAGAGGTTCAGCATGACCAACTCCAAGAAGGGGAACCTTCCAATGGTCTTTGGGGTACACTTGAGTAAAGCTCAAGCACCAAAGACATCGGAAGAGGTCGAGCGCATGAGTCGGATTTCTTATGCATTAGCTATAGGATCGATCATGTATGCCATGATATGCACACGTCCGGACGTGGCATATGCATTGAGTATGACGAGCCGAT
Organism: Dianthus caryophyllus; assembly: GCA_023091065.1. Lineage (NCBI taxonomy): Eukaryota > Viridiplantae > Streptophyta > Magnoliopsida > Caryophyllales > Caryophyllaceae > Dianthus > Dianthus caryophyllus. The sequence goes on along the minus strand of CM041528.1, from coordinate 6,793,504 downwards.
ACCAAGGCAATCCAGGTGAAGCACACTGGATGGCCGTAAAGAACATTCTTAAGTACCTACGGAGGACTAAAGATTGGGTATTGACTTATGGAGGAGACACCGAGCTATCTTGTGATCGATTCTGCCAGATGCTAGTTTCCAAGCGGATCGAGATGACTCAAAGTCTCAATCGAGATTCGTTTTACTCTAAATGGCGCTGCGGTCGGTGGAAAAGCTCCAAACAAGCGATTATAGCAGATTCCACGATCGAGTCCGAGTACTATCGCCGCTTGAGGTCGCGAAGGAAGCTATATGGATGCGTCAGTTCTTACAAGGACTAACTGTAGTTCCAAGTTCGAATGACCCGATCACCATCTATTGCGACAATAGTGGTGCCATCTTCCAAGCGAAGGAGCCAAAGTCCAGCAACAAGTCTCGGCACGTGCAAAGGAAGGCTCACATGATCCGAGATTACGTGGAGCAGAAGGAGATAGTGATTGACAAGATTGCTACGGATGATAACATAGCAGATCCTCTCACTAAGCCGTTGAGACATGATAAGCATGAAGGGCACGTTATTTCCATGGGAATTAAGCGTGTTCCTGAGTTGTATTAGTTGTTTGTATGGATTGACACATGTATTTTTCCTAAAACTTCTAATAAAATCATCGTTTTGTTTTATATATATTGTTTTTCATGAGGGTTGTGCAGACAACGTTGAACACCTCAAAGTGAACTGAATTGCTATATATTTTGTTTTGGTCCGTGGTCGCCTACACGAGCTGATAACTCTGGCAATCATTTTGTGACGTCGATTGATGGTGGGTTCAACGAGCCATAAGTCAAACTGTTGACTGATCGATCACAGATGCGGGTTTACTGAAATCGCGCAGGACAATTTTTGTGACGACTACATGGAGGCCAAAATGTTTCAGAACATTAGGTGCCGGGTCGTGGATAGGACATCCATAGTGTTCCTAGAGTCGATTCTTTTGACTATCGACTGTCTCTTGAGATTAAGGCAGATTTTGGGTGACTTTGGTTTCTTTCTCCCGGTCGACCGTAACAGGAGGCTAAATAGATTTTCACTGGGTCATTTCATGCTGCGCTTACATCTGCAAGATTCGAGTTGAGGGAAATATCCAAACTTCTATCGAGTTATAATATTTATTCTCAGGGCCACTCGAGGAGTCAGAATCGAAAAATGCATGGCCATGCTCGAATTTTGATTCGTTTATCGCTTAAGTTACTCTCTAGTCGGAAACCACTCTTGATATCGATCACTTGTGAACTACGACCTTTGAAAGTACGGACTTTGCAAATTGGTTTACATTGAGTGGGAGAAATTTATTATGGATATGAGAATCGGTTATCGCACATACACTTGTACGGACAAGTGAGAGATTGTTGGAGCTAGTGTCCTCCACAGTTAGTGCAATAACATAAATAAATCTCTAAAGGTACACAGGGTACATTTTGTATTTAATCAGTTGATTAACGTTTATCGATAACGGTTGGCTTGCTAGATAAGTTTGACGTTATTGTCATACAGATGGCGGTGATCAACTGGTCCCTAAGAGTCACACCTAAAGGATGTGTTTGAGAGATATGATTATTTGAGAAAATGATCATATTGATGCCTTATTTAATGACTAAACGGTTAGTCAGTGTTGTTGACTAAAAGGTTAGTCAAATGTGACTAAAATGTTAGTCAATGTGATGATGTTACTGACTAAAATGTTAGTCAGTGTTATGGTGGTACGGCTATTTAATACTGATTAAATAATTTTAGCTGAGGCGAATTATATGTAATTCGTGAATTGAATATAAAATGTTATATTTAATTGTTGTGTATAATGCAAGCTAATTAAATATAAACCGTTATAATTAATTAGTAAATTATAAATATAAGGATATTTATAATGTATTATAGTCGGTCCATACAGATGACACTAGTAATATAATGCATTATATAAAAAGCTAAAATGACCAAGTACAGAAGTGTCCAGATACATTATGAATTACTTGGTCAACAAGTGGAGTATTTGAGGAGAACTAAATCTCCCCAAATACATCAAGATAGGCCGGCCAAGTGTAGTATATTAGAGGGGTTTTGCCTTTCCTAATTGCTCTCTAATTCATTCCTAATTATTCATCACAACTACAACACTAAAACCTTGAGAGAAAAATCAGTTTTTCCTCTCTAATTTCTAGCAATTCTCTAAGGGCATATCTCACATACATTTTGGGTGTTTCAATTAGGAGATACCATACTTTTGGTATTGTTATTAGGCCGTTTTTCAAGGATTAAAAGGTTAATTCTTGATTTTTTATACTTTGTTATGCAATTCTATTTTATGACTTTAAATCTTATAAAGTTTTTCATTATAATCCTGTGATTTTAAAGGTCTATATACCGATATAAACCTACATTTATTACTAGAGTTAAAGCCTTCAATTAGCTAATTTAATTTGCTTGTAATCTTGAGGCTATTTATAGTCTTAACAAGTTTACTGTATTTTTCATTCAAGTTTAATCATAAAAATTCAGAAATTGCTGCTGGCATCCGTTTTGTTAATTATTCATCTTGCGTATTTGAATATTAACTTGTCGATCTCAATAGGTCTTGAGTTCGTCACCATTGGTGAGTAGGTCTAATTCATCAAATATCGCTTCCGCTCTATAATTCGTATCATTAGTGGTATCAGAGCTTCGGCTCTTGATTTCCGTTTATCGAGACGATCCTTGGTTATTACCTTATTCTTTATCCCAAAAAAAAAAAAACAGAAAATGGCTGGTTGACAATTCGACGATGAGTTTTATGACAAGCTCCAGGATTTGTTGCGCAACAGACCCACAGGGAGTCGAACTGGTGGGAAGGCAAAACCAGACGAATTTCAAGGTGTCAGAATTACCCGAATTCGTTGGTGGAACCAATCCAGAAGATTACTTGGACTGGGAGAGGAAAATCGACCGTTTGTTCGATTTTAAGGATCTAAGCGACGAGAAGAGATGCAAGTACGCAATTCTCAAGTTGAGTAAGGGAGCATCACTTTGGTATGAAGGGTTGAAGGCTAAACGAATTCGCGCAGGGAAGGAGAAGAACAGAAAATGTCACGATTTCTTCGTGGATTAAACCGTCCCATAGCCAATTCTATCGAGTTATATCCGTATGCGGATTTTGATACCTTGTGTACCCTGTGTCTAAAAATCAAAGCCCAATTGAAGCTGAAGCCGGAGGTGGGTTTGGGTCGGCCGAACAGAAACCCAGGTCTTGGGCAAAAGCCGAGTCCTCTTATAAATCAAACACCTCCAATAAGGAACCTCTGTTAAATCCAACAGCAGGAAGCTTTCTTACTTCTGCCAAAACACCTAACACACCCAAAGAAACCAGTTTATCAAAAGTACGTTGTTTCAAATGTCAGGGTTTCGGTCATTACCAGAGTACTTGCCTAAATAAACGAGTAGTCACCTTGAGGGAAGTCATGACCTATCGTGAAGAGTTAGCCGAAGAGGAAGAAAGGTTGGGAGGTCTGTTTAATTTTCATGAGAAAGGCAGTGAGGAAGAAGAGGAGGAAGAGGATTATGAGGCCCCTAACTATGATACACTATTGGTCCTCCGTTCGTTAAGGGCTCAAGCCGAGTCCATTGACACGGACCAGCGAGAGCAACTGTTCCACACCAAATGCCGAGTTAATGACAAATGGTGTAGCGTGATTATAGACAGTGGGAGTTGTACTAATGTGGCCTCGGAGGGGATGGTTACGAAACTGGGTTTGGCCACTATTGCACACCCGAGACCGTATCCATTACACTGGTTAAATGACGGGAACAGTTTGAAGGTTACAAAACAGGCCCGGGTAGGCTTGTCGATGGGTTCTTATACAAATGATATACTTTGTGACGTAATTCCGATGGATGCCTGTCACGTTTTATTGGGGCGTCCTTGGATGTTTGACAGGGATGTGGTTCATCGTGGAAGAAGTAATGAGTACGAGCTGAGGGATAAGGGTAAAAAAATTGTGTTGAAACCAATGTCCTCTCAAGCTATTCGATCCATGAGCACAAAGAAAAAGAAAGCGACAATGTTGGTTAAGGAGCGGGAAGTTGAAAAAGCCCTTGATCACGGGGAGTTGGTTTATTTACTCCTTGTCATGGAAAATTCAATAGGAGAGCTGAATTTCAAAGATGATGGTCCTGTTTCTGATTTATTGCAGGAGTTTAGCGACGTGTTTCCTGACGAGTTACCGCCAGGATTACCTCCTATTCGCGGTATTGAACATCATATCGACCTTATTCCAGGAGCCCCACTACCGAATAAGGCAGCTTATCGCTGTAACCCGGAGGAAACTAAGGAGTTACAGAGACAAATTGATGAACTGATAAGTCGAGGATATGTTCGTGAATCCATAAGCCCTTGTGCGGTACCGGTTTTACTTGTGCCCAAAAAAGATGGATCGTGGCATATGTGTGTCGACTCACGGGCTGTTAATAATATCACAGTTAAGTATCGGTTTCCTATGCCGAGACTTGATGACATGCTAGACGAACTACATAGGTCACAAGTGTTCTCAAAAATTGATTTACGGAGCGGGTACCATCAAATCCGTATGCGTGAGGGAGACGAGTGGAAGACCGCTTTTAAGACAAAACACGGTTTATATGAATGGACCGTCATGCCATTTGGTCTTAACAATGCACCGAGCACTTTTATGCGACTAATGAACGAGGTATTAAAACCATTCTTGGGTAAATTCGTTGTTGTATATCTTGACGATATTTTGGTATATAGCAAAAATATAGACAAGCATTTGCAGCACCTACGTCTCGTATTTGAGGTGCTTCGACATCAGAAGCTTTTTGGAAAAAAAAAAAGAAAAGAAAAATGCTCTTTTGTGGTAGACAGTGTGCTGTTTTTGGGTTACGTGGTATCAAAAGACGGAGTATCCGTGGATCAAACCAAAGTCGAAGCTATTAGGACATGGCCTATTCCTACGAATGTAAGTGAAGTGCGTTCTTTCCACGGTCTAGCTTCATTTTATAGGCAGTTCATAAGCAATTTTAGTTCAATAATGAGTCCTATTACTAATTGCTTAAAGAAGGGACTATTTGAGTGGTCTAGCGAAGCTCAGAGGGCATTCGAATTAATTAAAGAGCATTTGTGCGCAGCCCCAATTTTAGCTTTGCCAAATTTTACGCAGCCATTTGAAGTGGAGTGTGATGACAGCGGGTTGGGTATAGGGGCTTTTTTGATCCAAGGGAAGAGACATGTTGCTTATTTTTCGGAAAAATTGGGAGGGGCTAGGTTGAATTATTGTACTTACGATAAAGAGTTTTACGCCAATGTTAGGGCTCTTACTCATTGGAGTCATTACCTACGTCCTAATCATTTTGTTTTGCATTCGGATCACGAGTCTCTTAAATTCATCAATGGTCCCCAAAAACTGAGTCCGCAACATGCTAAATGGGTTGAATTTCTGCAGTCCTTTAATTTCTCTCCGAAATATAAGGATGGTAAAAGTAATGTGGTCGCCGACGCCTTGTCTCGCAGGTATGCTCTACTAACCACGTTAAGTGCACAATTGTTGGGTTTTGAAATTCTAAAAACTTGTTATTCAAGTGACGTGGATTTTGGTGACATAATCAGTAATATTAAGGCTAAGGCAAGTGCAGGGTTCTTCCTTCAAGATGGTTTTTTATTTAAAGGGAACCGTCTTTGTGTTCTGAAACATCCGATTCGTGAATTGTTGGTGCGTAAGGCTCATGGAGGCGGGTTAGCAAGCCATTTCGGTATAGCTAAAACAATGGAGGTTTTGAGAGAGCATTTCTTTTGGCCGAAAATGTTCGGTGACGTGACAAAGATTGTAGCCAAATGTGTTACCTGCCAAGTAACTAAAAGTTCATTTAAGCCGGGCCCTTATACTCCATTACCGGTTCCCGAGAGGCCATGGGAGGATGTTTCTATGGACTTTATTGTTGCTTTGCCTCGTACTCAAAGGGGTAAGGATGCTATTATGGTGGTCGTGGACAGGTTCTTGAAAATGGCTCACTTTATTCCTTGCCACAAGACCGATGATGCTGTCCACGTCGCGGATTTATACTACAGGGCTACACGGAATTCCGAAAACAATTGTTTCCGACCGAGACTCCAAATTTTTGAGTTATTTTTGGAATACGTTGTGGCGTAAGGTGGGGACAAAGCTCTTGTTTAGCACTTCGCATCATCCGCAAACGGACGGGCAAACCGAGGTAACAAACCGAACTTTGGGTACTTTATTGCGCGGGTTAGTGAGTAAGACACAAAAGGATTGGGATATTAAGCTTGCTCATGCCGAGTTTGCTTATAACCGGTCTTCTACCTATGATACGGGTCGGTCCCCCTTTGAGGCAGTTTATGGGTTAAACCCTTATGCTCCACTCGACCTGCTTCCGTCACCTAGTGGAGAACTAGTCCATAAAGATGCAGAGTCCAAGCTCAAGTCGATGCTAAAACTCCACCAGCAAGTTCGGGAGCGGATTGTGGAGATTAATGCAGCCTACCAACGTAAGGCAAACAAGCATAGGCAGCCTCGTGTTTTCGAAGCGGGTGATCTGATTTGGGTTCATTTAAGGAAAGAACGATTTCCGAGCAAGTGAAAAAACAAGCTCATGCCTAGGTCCGATGGTCCTTTCAAGGTTATTTCTCGTGTTAATGACAATGCTTATAAAGTGGAGTTACCAGGGGACTACGGTGTACACGCCACATTTAACGTGGGTGATTTGTCCCCATATGTCGATGATGACGGTCTTGCGGAATTGAGGTCAATTCCTTTCGAAGGGGGAGGCGATGATACGGGTAACGATCCAACTATCCCTACTTCAAATGACACTACTCAAGTCTCGTTATTTTTCAAGCTCGACGTCTCGGTTCGTAAGCTTGGTTACATGCGATGGAATGCTCCAGGAAGTCATTTAGGTGCCACCTTAATTAGCCAATAAAAGGGTGATTATTACCCCTGTTTAATTGTGTCGTTAATGCCATTCAATTTGGTGTTTTTATTACTAGAGTTAAGGCCTTCAATTAGCTAATTTAATTTGCTTGTAATCTTGAGGCTATTTATAGTCTTAACAAGTTTACTGTATTTTTCATTCAAGTTTAATCATAAAAATTCAGAAATTGCTGCTGGCATCCGTTTTGTTTTCATCTTGCGTATTTGAATATTAACTTGTCGATCTCAATAGGTCTTGAGTTCGTCACCATTGGTGAGTTATAGGTCTAATTCATCAAATATCGCTTCTGCTCTATAATTCGTATCAGCGACATTTTTGTTTCAGTAATTAGTTTATTAAATCTAGGATTTTAGTGTATGAATCTAAGGCAAATATGGTTAACTAAGTGCATTGATGAGGGTGAAAAATATAAGGTAGGTTTTTTTTTAAGTAGGTTGAGACAAAAACTAATAATATTTTAAGTTAGTATAATAATAAGGATGGTGTAAGGTGGTGGGTGAAATCTTTATAAAGATATCAATTCTCTTTTTCTTCTCCAATGTCGGACATTCATTTCTACTTTCCTTTTGTTAAACTCGTGGGGTGTTACAGTACCATCGAGATTTGTCATCATGTCACATGATACCTTTGAGATTGCCTTCCTTTCTCAAGGTACCCCTCTCCTTTTAAGTTGAAAATTTAGACGAGGTATAACTCGTACTTAAGTGATTACAGTTCGATGATCTAATATGAAATTGTTCATCTTGACGAGATCTTTAATTAGAATTAAAAAAAAACTATAGTGTTTGAAGCTGTAGTGTTTGAAACCTGTAACCACGAATTTTTAATCAGTTAAAGTTTATTGCGGAGAAAAATTTGAAGGACCATGATGTCTCATGGTCAAGAGTTCAGAAACTGACTAATTTGGTACTCAAATTTATTTTACATATGTATGATTAACGAAAAAAAAAAATTCGATTGTTTTTACATATTCTTTACACAAGCAGAGTTATATGTGTGTCACCTATTTTTTATTTTTTTTTACGAACTTCAAGTCTTAACTAATTGGAAACAAAGATGGCCTCATTAAAATTGAGTTATACTCCCTCCATTCAATTCCATTTGCATCAAAGAGAAAAAAACCACTATTCATTCAAGTGAGAAGTCTTAACGTATTGAATAAAATATAGTCATGCGAGATCTTGTTTGATAGATCTTAATGAGTACAATAACATATCCAAATTTTATAATTTTTAGAAACGTAAAACTCTACATATTTGCGTCCCAACATTCGCGTTGGCAAACGTGAAAAAGCAAATGATGCAAATGGAGTTGAATAGAGGGAGTATGTGTACTAGCATAATACCCGTGCATAAATGCACGGGATGTATAAAAATAAATTAATAGTTAAAAATTTAGTAATTAAATTAAATATTAAATTAAAATAAGAATAATAATATAAACACAGCCTAAATAAACATGTATTTTCAGACCCAAAATACAACAAACTGTATTTTACCCGTCCACGTATTTATTTAACATGTAACCTGCATATATGACTTGTTTAACGTAGTTAAGTATTATGAAAATATTTAAATCATTCAACCCGTATTTGTCTTCTAATTAACCCATTAAATAGGTTTAAAAGTTTCTATTTTGATTTTTCTTAATTAACTATCAAAATTTTTTTTTGGTAAAATGTAAAATATCATTAAAACCAACGACAATCCAATTACAAGGTTCAACACATCACCGTCAAGACTTAACACACTATATGCTCGACTACAATACAGCCTGCTTCAAACAAAATTAGCTCGTAAAAGCCTGCACACGAGCTTCCACATCTCCCATGAGTTGCTTGCATATCCACTCCGGTCTCCTGACCGAGCCTTGAAGTCGACTCCAATTTCTCTCCCTCCAAATCCAATACATCAATGCACAAATCACCATAGTTAACAGCATTCTCTTCCTCTTATCTAATCTTCTGACTCGCAAACACCATTGCCAAGTGTTATGACCAGGAATCCGCAACCCCAACTGAGCTCCAACGCACTCTCTACATTGGCTGCTGAATGGACACTCGAAAAACAAGTGTCTGACAGTTTCATTGGCTGCCCCACACAAGTAACATACGGTCATATCAGTAATCCCCATCTTCCCCAACCTATCCAAGGTAGCCAACCTGTTTTGAACAATCAACCACACAATAAACGCATGCTTTGGAACATTAAATTTGTTCCACACAAAAAAACGCCATGGTTGGGCAGGCTGGCTTCCAATCAACCATTGATATCCCCTCTGAACAGTATACTCACCTCCAATCCATTGCTCTGAGATAAAACCATCCTTAAGCTGCTCTTTAACTTTGCAAACTTGTTTCCAAGCCCAACTAGCTTGAGTACTAGGGGAGTACTCCAACCAATCAGCCCCTTTTAGATACACCTGATGGACCCACCTAACCCATAGTCTATCTTTTTTCTCAGCCACCCACCAGGCTAGCTTAGCCACAGCAGCCTTATTCCACCAGAGGCAGTTAATAACACCTAGTCCGCCTTCCTTCTTAGGCCTACACACTGTCTCCCATTTCACAGGAGGACTCTTATGGAATTCTTCACTGCCATCCCATAAAAAGTTCCTGCAAATAGAAGTGATACGTTGAACGATTGATTGAGGTAAGATGAACATTGAAGCCCAATAACAGTACACTGTGTTGAGAACAGAGTTTATCAGCACTAATCTTCCAGTATAAGAGAGTCTCCTAGCCCCAATTGATCTGATTCTATCACAAATCCTGTCACATAGTATATAACACTCCCTCTTCCTTAGTTTCTGGGAGAAATGGGTACTCCCAAGTACCTAAAGGGGAGAGAGCCTCTACCAAAGCCTGTCATCTGTATAATGTTGTCCACAACACCATCCGGAACCCCATTACAGAATAATTACGATTTCTCGGTGCTATCACAGACCAGAAGAAGAAGAGAAGGTAGTGAAACCGTGTAACAGCAACCCAATTGACTCCTTAGTACCCTTGCAAAACAGAATCAAATCATCTGCAAAGCACAGGTGATTCAACTTTAAAGAGGAGCATAACGGATGAAATTTAAAACCCTTCATGCCAGCAACCACATCAAAAATTCTACTCAAGTACTCTAAGCAAACAGTAAAAAGTAGAGGAGATATTGGGTCTCCTTGCCTCAATCCTCTACCTCCTTTAAAGAAGCCAAATAACTCTCCATTCACTGATAAAGAAAAAGAGGTGGATGTCACACAATTCATAATCCAGGTAATAAACCTTTCAGGGAATTGCAAGGCTCGTAGCATCTCCTCGATAAAGGACCATTCTATAGTATCATAAGCTTTTCTAAGATCAAGTTTCATTAAGCATCGTGGTGAACAACTCTTCCTGGAATATAGTCTCACCAAGTCTTGACAGATCAGCACATTCTCCATGATACTCCTACCTTTAATAAAAGCACTTTGGCTGGGACTAATAATCCCAGGAAGAACAACCCCCAGTCTCCTACACAACAATTTGGATATGCACTTATAGAGGACATTGCAACAAGCAATGGGTCGGAATTCCTTAACCTCCGTTGGACATTTAACCTTGGGTATCAAAGATATCACAGTATGATTCAGTTGCTTCAACATTTTTCCGGATTCAAACCACTCAACAATGGCCAAAGAGACATCCTCCCCAACAATATGCCAGGCATCCTTAAAGAACTTACTAGTATAGCCATCAGGGCCAGGAGCTTTATCATTATCAATATCAAACATGCACAATCTAATCTCCTCCTTTGTAGGTATAGTCATCAATTGAACACATTGCTCAGCTGATACAAGGGCACCTCTTCTCACAACTTCTGTCTGAACAGGCACCACCTCGCTCTTAGTCCCCAGTAAGCCTTCATAGAACTCGAGGAAGGCAGCTTTGATATCAGAAGGGTGTGACACCATCTGACCAGTCCTACCCTTGATCTGAAGCACTCTATTGGCAGCTCTCCTGCCTTTGATAGCATTATGGAAGAACCTAGTATTACAATCACCATCTGAAAACCAAGTCACTTTGGCTTTCTGACGTAAAAAACTCACTCTAGCCTTGTTGAGCAACCTTGCAGAATCAGAAATATCCTTCTCCTTCATGACCAAGCAACTGTCAGTGGGATTAGCTTGAAGCAATCTTTGAGTCTCTTCCAAGAGTTGAGTGATCACAGTGTAACTCTTCTCCACTTCCGCAAACAAGCCCTTATTCAACTTCCTTAAACCATGTTTCAACCTTTTCAACTTAACTACAACACCATACATTTTAACCCCACACACCCCTTTGGTCCATGCTTCTGTCACTATATCAGCAAACTCAGGGGCAAGCCCCCACATATTATAGTATTTGAACATTCCTGACTTCTTCCACTCCAAATTAGACCAAGATAAGAGGCAAGGACAGTGATCATACAAGCCCTCAGGTAAAAATTCAGCATAAGCATCAGGAAAATGCTGAAGCCAAACATCATTCACCACAACTCTGTCAATCCTACTGAGAACCCTAGCATCACCACATTGTTTGTTAGACCATGTAAAGAAAGACCCAATGCTCTTAATGTCCACCAATCCACAATCCACAAGACAAGACTGAAAAGGAAGAATTTCAGCCAAAGCAACCTCAGCTCCCACCCTCTCATTGAGGAACAATACATTATTAAAGTCACCACAGACTATCCTAGCGCCAGCATAGCCTTGGTAAACTCTCAGGTGACTCCACAACTCTCCTCTATCACTAATTTTATTGTGTGCATACACCATGGATAGCAGAAACTTAAAACCAGTAGCCAACACCATTATCTCAGCAGTAATGCATTGAACCCCTACATCCAACATAAGAACAGAAAACCTATCAGGCTTCCAAATCAGCCAAACTCGTCCCCCTTTATGAAGACCAGAGTTAGTACTAATAGACCACCCATCACAAACAGTATTATAAGTTGAAGCTAAAGAAGAACTAGCTATCTTAGTTTCCAACAGCCCAAAGAGCCCTACATTATTCTTCTGTAAAAACCATTTTATTTCATTCTGTTTATTCCTACTATTCATACCACGAACATTCCAAAACCCAATCCTATCCATGCCCAACACTGCAAGCCCCTTTATCCAATTCCAATACCTTCTCCCTACTGATGGCGCCAGACAACACCTCCAAGAAAGAAGGCCCTGGCTCATCAACATGAATCATAGAGCTCAAAATTCTAGCTGGCGAAAACACCTCCCTCTCCTTTGTCATCACCCTCTGAGGAGTCTGCTGAACAACAGGAGCTGGCTCTTGTGTAGCCTCCTTCTGTTTCCTAGGAACCCAAACTTTGGCCCCTGCACCATCCTTCCTCCTGCACATCTCCGTCTTATGCCCAATACCCTTACAACTGGTACAGACATCAGGCCTCCATTCATACTCCACAGGAACAAAAACATCATCTCCTTTCTCATCCAAAAAATTAACTTCAGAAGGAAGATCTTGTCCAATTTTCACTTCCACCAAAACACGAGCATAACCCAGCCTCGTCTTCTCAGTGGTAGCCCCATCACACTTCACAAAAGGCCCTACCAGCCCTGCAATCTTCTCCAAGCACAAGGCCCCCCAAAACTTCAGATCCAACCCCATCAGCTTAACCCAAATAGGAACCACCTCCACCTTAGCTTTGACTAATTCAACTTCCGCAGTCCACTTCTTGATAATCACAGGCTTGCTATCAAAGAGTTGATATCCCCCTTTCAGCACAGCCTCCTGTCCCTCCTTTGATTTAAACCGCACCACGAAGACCCCATTAGGCAGGAAGGCCACCTTATCAATTCCATGTTTCCCCCAGATACGATGTAGGTATCCAGTAAAGACACCCCCTGGAGGGTTCGCTCCCAGCACGTAACAATACACAGAAGTCGACCAATAATCAATCTCCTCCTGGACATCCTCAATATTCAATTGCAACTTAGTAGAATTAGGGTTAGGTAGTTTACCAGAATAGGCACCACCATCCTTCGCCACAGTCGCACTCACACCAGCTAAGCCCACATCAGAAGCCCCCTTTCCATCCAAACCCTGACCCGAAATAAGGATGACCTTCTCAGTAGCAATCAGAGGAGTAGATGTAGGAACTATAGAAGGAGACGAAGTTTTTGAAGACGAATTTAGTATAGACGAAGAAGGAATTGTTGTAGAAATTGATGTAGAAACACCAGACGAGCGAGTTTTTTGTTGTGGTGGAACAACTTTCTTTGGGCGTGCCATTGCACAGCCAAAAGAAAGAATTTTCTCTCTCTAAGAATTTTCTCAAATATAACTATCAAAATTTAGATGATGAAAATGTTGAAAATTGTAACAAAAAAATTAGAATAGTGGAACATTTAAATTTTTTTTTATACAAATAGAGTTATATTTTTTTATAAAAATATATCATAATTTGGTGAAAACTGATCATAATTTTTTTTTATAAAAGTATTACATAGAAGATATTTACTTACTTATATGATATAATTTCGAAAAGAAAATAAAATAAAATAAAACAAAAGGGATAAAAATATGTAAAAGTTGAAGGGAAAATTGGAGGGAAAATTGGAGGGAAAATTGGTGTAGGATAGTTTTTGTTTTATATAATTAATATAGATAACTTCTCTCTATAAACGAAAATTGGCTCTTATTAAGCTTTAATGACATATATGTATCTACTAGCATAATACCCGTGCATAAATGCACGGGATGTATAAAAATAAGTTAATAGTTAGTTGAGTCAAATATTAAAGTAAATTAAGAATACTTTGTAGTAATAATATATACAAATTCTATGGTACTTCCGTCTCATAGTATGAGACAACTCAAAAGTAACTATATTACTTTTCAAACGTAACCTATTTATTTAACTTGAAAAGTAATTGTACCTTGCTTCAAATGTAACTCTATTGTACGTGAAACTAAACGTAACGATATTTTATTAAAAAAAATGTACATCAGAAACAAATTTTTACCGATTACGATAAAATATAAATAAAAAAAATAAGTTAACTTATATACATTTTTGCTACTTTGCTACTGAATGTCGTAGCATTAAAATAATGTTGTATATAATTGATAATAATGATAAAAATTAAAATAAGATGTATAATGTTGTTATGTGTGGGTGAAGTGTAGTATAACTATAGTGAAATATTGATGGTGTCTCATAGTATGAGACGGCCTCACCATAGAATTACTCAATAATATAACCGCAACCTAAATAAACATGTATTCTCATACCCAAAATACAACAAAATGTATTCTACATACATGCCCGCATATTAATTTAACATGTAATCCGCTTATATGACTTGTTTGAAACAGTTATGTATTATGAAAATATTTAAAATTCGACCCGTAATTGTTTTCGAATTAACCCGTTTACTAAGTTTAAAATAATTTTGATTTTTCTTAATTAACTATCAAATATTAAATGGTCGAAACGTTAAAAATTTTAAGAAAACAATTAGAATAATGGACCATATCATTTTTTTTATACAAATATAGTTATAAATTTATTTTAAAATATATCATAATATGACGAAACCGACTATAGTATCGCAATACAATGTCTTAAAATTCATCATTTATTATAATAATATGGTAAAACGCGCTTAAAATGTTATATTAGAAACACATTAAATAAAAATGGATAGTTTAAAAGATAAAAAGAAAAAATATATACTTTGTACATAGAAGATATTAACTCACATGACATAATTTCAAAAAGGAAAGGAAATAAAATAAAAGAGATAAAAAGAATAAAATAAAATGGATAAAAATATGTAAAAGTTGGAGGGAAAATTTGTGGTGAATGGTTTTTGTTATATATAATTAATATAGATAATTTCATACTCCGTATGTAATTACGCTTTAATAAAATGATCTCTGAATAAAGAAATGTATATTTAAATTAATCGAGTCAATATAGTTACTTAATTTCCAAAAATATATAAATAAAATCTATATTAATTGTGAAAGAAAACTAAGGTAGTAGTAAAATATTTTCCTTTCAATATTATTTTAATCGGTTTTTCTATCCTATGTCCACTGGGCATAGGATAAGAAACTTAAAAAAAGAAATAAATCCACCATTTTTCTCATAAAATTTTTTTATAAAACTTTATAAAAAAAATTTCTCTCATGAGATAATGGAAGAATATTTCCATTTTTAAACTTCTTATCCTATGCCCACTAGAAAAACCGTATTTTAATTTGTAAATGGCTTACATATAATGTCATCACATACGGGAGTAACTATTTATGGACAATGCTACCCAACTCAGCGCAATATAACTCTACACGATCCTAATTCCCATTAATCCCATACATACCATTAATCCATTATGAATTTATGATACTACAAATACTAATTACCTCTAAAAATGGATTAACAACCTTTAATGACTCCCCTGCTCTTCAGCCTGCACTGAATATTTTGCTTAATTTGCTTCAAAGTAAACAGTACTTCTCTAACCGCGTCATCCGTAACTTCTGATACTTGATTACACGAGTCGTTGCATTCTACGACAGGATCTACGACCGCTAACGCCATTGAGTTGTTGTCGACATTATCAATACTATCAGCGTCATTCTTTTGATGTATGTCTTCGTTACTGTTCTTGTATAATAGTGACAAACTCTTTGATCTGAGGAATTTCAAACAACAAAGAAACCTTTAAGATTCGCACGTGGGCCTGGGCTGTGGTCATCAAAAAACGAGAGAGTCGATCTGCTTCATAAGCTCGAGAAAATTACAATTCGAAACCAATTGACAATGGTTGAAGTAAATTTATACACAGATCTCAAGTGCTTAGTCGGAGTGAGACCTTACTTGTGGAGTTTCGTTACAAAAATACCTTTTTTCGACAGCTAAAGAGTAAGATTGGTAGAACAATGAGTGAGGTAGGTTTTGATGTAATTATTGTAAAGGACCAGTTCCTTTTATAGCATCGAAAATGAAATGTTAGGTCGCGGAAATTGGCATCTTATCCTCACTTCCCTTTGTTAAAGGGAAATGAACATCTTCTCGTAATTGAATAAGATCATTGCTCGGAGTATCTTACTGACTTGGTTAAAACTTTAGAGGTCACAAATTAAGCGACAAAAACAATGTTACTAAACGATTGAACTTAGTAACTTACCCGTCGTGATTTTCCAGTAGCTGTGGCTCCAGTGTAGAGGAATTATCATTTTTACGACCACTGTCGTGAATGTCCGTCATTTGCGGTAGCAGATGAATATCTGAGTCTACTTTGTTTGTAACTACACTGTTGACGGAGTTAGAATTCGACACTTCAGGAGTAAGAAGGCATTGATCTTGCTGATTAATACTACTCGAATTGGAAGCGATTGAGGAAATGCATGAACGATCTGATGAAATTGATAGCTGAGATTCTTCGGAAAAAACGCTGATTGAGATGTTCAGTGATTCAAGCTTCTTCTTCAACAAGTTGAGTTTCTTTTCAGCTTTTTTCCGGAACTTTGTCTCGATTTTAAGCTGTTTCTCCAATTCTTTCAACTAAATCAGCAAATTCAGGAATAATTAGAGGAATAAAGGGCATACATTCATTATACACGCCATGATATCGTACCAAAGATGATTAACCAATAGTTTAGATTATACGGAGTATAGTTTAACATGAACTCTTTTCTTTCTCAAAGGAAAACTACTCGTATTAATCAATTGGTTGCATCGCAACGCGACATAGATGGCTCAAAAATTGGGTCCGACAATCCGACATTAATATCCGATTAATTTCAGGGTGATATAGGACAAGGACCAGCCTCACTCCTAAAAGCTAAATTTCAAAGTGGGCAGACTTTCGCTATATAAACCCCACATCAACCTGCCATACGATCAATGTGGGACTTTGCAAAGACACAATCCTATAACACAGGGTGCTCCTACAACAAATTATATTTAGGGAAAATTCATAAATTCCACTTATTCTATATCAAATTTTCAAACATCTCACCTATTGTAATTTTTTTTTTTCAAAACTCCCACCTATTGTAACCTTATTTGTACAAATTTCGCACTGTTTATTTTTTTTCCCTTAAATTACCACCAATTGAAATTTCGACACCTATAAATTATAATTTCACTTGTAATTCAATGTTATATTTTCTTTTTTTCCTTATTTTATACATCCATCTTTAGTTATAAAGTTTTTAGTTGGTTATTTGTTCTCAAACCGATTGCATTTCATGTTTTAACTTTTCTTCCACTAATGTCAAGTTCAATCATCTCCGTGCATTCTATCGCCGCGGCCATCTGGTTCACGGGCTAAGAGCAGCGGTCTAAGGTCCGATTTTCCATCGAAAGACATTATAAAGAAGAGAGTGTGTGTTAAAATATGGATGAAATTTGATATAACTTCAAAGTTCCATTGAAATTATAACTCTAAGGTGTCGAAAATTACAATTAGTAGTAATTTTAAAGAAAAATACTCACAATAGGTGGGAGTTTTGAAAAGGTGATATAAAATAGGTGGGAGTTTTGAAAAGGTAATATAAAATAGGTGGGAGTTATGAATTTTACCTTATATCTATTGTAAGACCATCCTCATTGCTAAACCTTCTAGACCTAGGTTTATCATTTAAATATTATTATTTTTCTCTTCAAACCTACTTATAAACCTACCTTATATTTTTAACCCCCATCAAGCCCTAGGTTCATCTTGTTAACTCAATTTTTTTTCCTACTCCACCATATACTATTATTTTTTTGTTTAATTTTATGTATATTAATAAATTTAAAAATATTGTGAATATAAATAGAAAAATTCAATTTTATTACTTTCTGCTAAATTAAAGTACATTAAGAACAATGTAATAAAAACAACTTTATATAAATAAAAAGTATGAAGTATGTTAAATGAAATAAGAAAAAAATTAAAATAAACACAAAAGTATATCAAATGTATACTATATTCATAGAGAATGAAAAAATAAAATTATTGGTAAAATTTATTTAGTTTTTAGATTTGTATTTTTTGAGATATAACATTTTGAAAATTAGAGTTAAAAATAAAATAAGACTTAAGGTAAACACCCAATAAATCGGTGACATGTGGCGGGCCAAAAAGAAGGGCCAAAAGAGGTCTTCAAGGTCCAAAACAGCCCTAGGTTCATCTCTTTTAAATAATTTACCTTTATTTTTTTGTCTTTTTAATTAGTAAACCAGGTTCATTTTTATGCAATGGGGATGGTCTAAGATACCGTACGTCTGTACCCTTTGAACCAAGTTTGTACCATTTTCGGATAAGAAGATTGGTATTTCGTACGAACTGACAATTCCTATATAATAATCGCCACCAGAAGTCGTAAGATTTTAATACTTCCTCCATTGAAGTCCAATTTGTATAATTTTATACAACAGTAGACGAGAAAATATAATCATACGAGAAAATATAGTGAAGGGAAAACAATGTAGGCAAGAAAGATATAGTTACAAACAAACCTTGAGGTCCAAAAGCTGGGCATTATGATTAGCAGTCTTTGAAGCAACTCTTTCAGCAACTAACCTCCCTCTTAAACATTCTTCAACTGTCCACAAACTCTTTCCCCCTTGCATTATCTAAATAAAAAACGACTCGTAAACCGTTCGTTCGTTCAAGGGGGTCAGATGTACGCAGTCTTAGTTTCGACAAGTGTAGGAGGAGGTGAGGTTATTTAATTTAATGAACCTCAAATTTGAAATGAAGATAGCATAAATGTGTAATGTGTAATGTGTAATGTGTAATGTGTAATGTGATGACAATTATGTTTGCTTAGTTTGGCAGGGTAATGTATGTGTAGTAGTTATTGTGAAATTCAATTCAAATATATGAACACCACTTTTAATTTTCTGACCTACCTAACAGTTTTTTCCTGAATTATTTATTTGAGGACTCAAGCAAGATACGTGTGACTATGATACATCAATCTTTGTCCTTTTTTTTTTTTTTACTTTCCTGTTTTTTCTGTTACTTTTTTCTTTTTTGTAAGGTTTTATTTTCGCATACAAATACAAATATGGAGTATACAGTAAATCACAATATGTTAAATTGTACTCTTCCATTTCAATGAATCGTATACGTTTTATTTTTGGACACAATTTATAAGTGTGTAAAATTTTCGATATAACTTTGAACATACGAGTACAAAATAAAAAAATAGTAAAGTCAAATTTTGATTTAATTGTCTTATCGAACACATTATTAATATCAAATTTTAAATTTTTTTGAGAATACGTAACTATTGATATGAACAAAACAAAATGAGTATCAATATACGTACATAAAGCAAATGTATAGAATTGATTAGAATGGAGAAAGTACTCCGTATTAGACTATTAAGGAGTATTAAATTTCTGCTCAACTTTATAAATATACTTCGTATAATTTACTTAGTATATCCTTGTAGGTTAACAAATATATCCCAAATTTTGAGACATTTTCGTTTACTATAATGGCATACAAATTATTCGGTTACAGTTCTTTTCAATATTACTAGGGTAATAGGATTAGCGTAAAATATGGATGATGAAAATGTAAATAGGTAATCACCCTACCATGGCGAATTGGCGATTCACAACCTTTACAACAATACGGATTACAAGTTTACGAAACTTGAATAGCGAGGAACCAAAGCATTCAACCCCGAAGACAGACAAGGAAATCATATGAACGTCCCTCGATATCTAGTCCTGCGCTTGCCTTTGAAGTTATGAATACTCTCCACTAAGATCGCCCCATCGGACATTGTGCTTAGCGGCAAGATAGTGGGCCCCAACAGGTCCCCTGCTACCATAAGGATAGAGTTCTGGTGCGATCTTTTTTTCTTCGAGTTCCTTCAATAACGGTGAGAATAATCCCCAGGCTGCATCCAGCTCATCACTTCTAATGAATAATCTCCGCTCTCCTTCAATGGCGTCTAGAAGTAGCCTCTCGTAAGCATCCGGTATTTCTCTTGGATACCTTGACGTTTGCAGTCCACGTTTAGAAACAGCTTAAAATTCATAAGCGAAAATTGGTTTACGCATAATGTGAATCGATTCATATATGCAATGGCAAAAGCATTCATGACGTCTGAGTTTTAGAAACAAATTGGTGTTCTAAAATAAAATTTCAGCAACAATACCTTCCTTTGGATTTTAAAGTTGACTAATAAGCGAAACGAGAAAAAGTAAGCATAATATACCAAACCAAACAGGAAAAATAAACACCTAGACCAAAATACATGGAAATTGCCTAGCAAGCTACTTTGATGGCGATGATTTGTCCAAAAGTCGCACTTAAAATGCTCAGGGACATTTTGATCAGTGCCTCATGGCCCTCATTCAGGGAACGCCTTACGCGCGCAACCAAGAAATTCTGTTTTAAACTACGATTTTCATATTATTACCTCAAAAACATTATTCTACACTAGGAGGAAAAGAAATTGAAGGTGCCGTTTGTTTCACCCGTGACGAATCTGAGAACTGTAAACATGTTTACTAAAAGGCACGCTTACCTAGTACTGTAAAGCAAGTTGAGGTCGCTTTGATCCATTCTCATCCCAAGGCCAGGAACCTTGTTGTTGACCTTCAAGAAGATGGCCTCGTCAGGTTGAACTCGGATGACTAGCTCATTCGTAGCTTTATCTAAATCAGTACCGAAACTCTTCTTGTACAAGTTTCCGGGGACATGTCTAAACTGTACTCGGATTTCAGCTCTGCATCAAACACGGCAACAATTGTTCAATTTTCTTTTTCTAAAGGCAAAATATTCGCAATCCAAGAGAAATGGACAGTGAAATGTTTTCATTACATCCAAAGGAATTGGATCCCTTCCTTCCCCTTCATTAAAACACGAGGTATGGAAACGTACTGACGATTAAAAAGTAATAAGACCGAACCTTCTAGTATTAAGAGCTTTCCCAGCTTTCATCAAAAAAGGAACTCCATCCCATCGAGCATTGTCGATGAAAAGAGCAAGAGCGGCAAAGGTGGGAGTGACGCTGGTTTTAGGCACGGTTGGATCATCTGTATAACCAGGATATGATTTGACCCCTTTACTGTGACCCTTGTATTGACCTACAACTAAGTCTTGAAGCTGTGGCTGCCTCATTGATCTTAGCAGTTTAACCTGTATGCATAAAAGGAATGACTAATATATATCACACCATAATTCTACCTTTGTTTCTAATTTTAACCTGTATGCATAAAAGAAACGATTATTTTCATACTATCATGTTCAGAAAATTGTTGGTATTTTATAGGTGTACGTGTAAGGAAATGTCGATACCTTTCATTCCTCATGTCTTCGGCATCCAAACTGACAGGTTAAAGTGATGGAGGTAGTACTTATAATACGGTAGGCAATAGTAATGTTTGATGAAATAGCCGATACCTTTTCATTCCTTATGTCTTCGGCATCCAAACTGACAGGTGTTTCCATAGCAAACAACGCTAGAATTTGTAGGAGGTGATTTTGCATTATATCTCGGATTATTCCATAACGATCAAAGTATCTAAGAAAGAAACCAAATATAGGCATTAAGTTCATCTGTTCAGTTAAAACTCGTAATGAAGTACTCCTATGATGTAATAAATTTGATTTCATGCTTACCCCCCTCGCCCTTCGGTACCAAAGTCTTCAGAGAATATGAGTTGAACATTTCGAATGTAGTTCCTGGACCAGAGAGGCTCAAACACCAAATTCGAAAAACGAAGCACTGACAAATTCTCGACAAGCTCCTTCCCTAAGTAATGATCGATTCTGAAATGAGGCAATAAGTCAGGTTCAAATTTGTTCGGCCAATTTATTCAGGAGTGAATATACACAGGTAAGGTATACCTGAATATTTGATCTTCACTGAGGTACTGTTTCAAGCTTCTCGTGAGCTCACGGGAGGTATCTGCGTCGCGGCCAAATGGCTTTTCGACAATAACCCGTGTCCATCCACCATCGGAGGAAGCTTGAAGGCTAGCACATCTCACCACATCCACAAAAATGTTGGGGGGTATTGACAGGTAAAACAGTCGATTTGGTAGCTTCCCCACCTAAAATCACGATAATGTCTTAGCGCCATGCTGTTGATTGAATATTGATTCAAGAGTTCAGCGGATGTAATTATGTAAAGATGCGTTACCTCTTTTTCCTTCAGCTTACGGTTCAATTCCGCAAAGTCATTCTCCGAATTGTACTGACCAGAATGATAAAAGCATCTTTGCAAAAACTGATCCATTTTGTCACCACAGTTTTCTCTGGAATCCTTGCAATATCGCAGTAATTTCAACGTGGATAATTTGATAAAGAAATCAAGCACATGGCAAGCGAGACTAGCAGTTGAGATACCTCTGGTCTATTCTACAAGTTAAGGTCTCACTAATCATATCCCGGAGCAGCTCATCGCTCATCTTTGTTCTTGCATATCCAAATACAGTGAAGTCCTGCGTACATACCATTGTGACGAAAACTTACAAAATCAGTGTCTCTTCACTATAGGACAAATTAGAAGTACATTAACCGTCTAAACAAGCAGGTATAAAGACGACATGCCTCGGGTAGGCAGCCTTCGTAAAAGAGAGCAAAAAGGGCAGGAAAAATCTTCTTTTTTGCGAGATCACCGGAAGCACCAACTACAGTTATGCTGAGCATCCGTCCTTTAATGGAGTCAGAGACGGGTGAAGGATGCTGTCCAACTTCTGCCTCTATATTTTTTGCAGGTATAAGCCCATCTTCTCGTATGAAAAAGTATTCAATGATAATTTTAGAATTTAGAGGTAACAATACAAACATATACAGAGTACTCGTGATGATATTCCATAACAGGTTTTATCATTGAAATTCACGTAAGAAACAAGCGGAATCCTTCCCAGAGTTTTTCAACTTGACATGGGGCCTTTGTACAAAATTGGATGAGATACTAAAAACCATAGACACATTGTAATAGGGAATGATCATGTAGCATAATAGTGACATAAGTTATGTTAATGTAGAACTGTCGGATTACTGACCTAAACATAATTGGAACGAACATTTGACGTTCTTATGGTCAAATAAGGTGTGAATTTGAAGCTTCATGAAGACTTCAACCGAAAAAAGTTCAAATCATACCATAAACAACATATCCACAATGTTTGGATTTTGAAGAACCAAAGTCCAATTAACGTAAAACGAAGTGTACGAACTTCCAAAGCTAATAAGACCACCAATTGAAGATGCTGTAAGTATGCATCTTTTTGAACCAGGTTGTACTCTCAGAAAAAAAGGACGCAGGGGCGGACCCACTATCACCGTTGGTGTAGCCGTGGCTACCCCCAAAAAAATAAAAAAAATCAAGGAGTTTATTGCTTAGTAATTAATTCCTAATGATCCACTCACCTCTCCTTTCCAAAGTTTTTCTCTCCTTTTAACATTTAAATTTTTTTTCCTGTAAATACATTGTTCAACTGCCAAAATTAACCTCCTCAAATTCTATCTAATTACCAAAGATTGATACACCATTACTATTCACTTGCTATGAATTCACCAATTATCTCTATTATTTTGGCAACACCATAAAAAAAACTTTGGGTCCGCCCCTGAAAGGACGGTGCTCGCAGGAGTAGTCGTCCATGAGCAAATGAGCAATTAAGGATGTTTTAGCTAAAATTTTCGATCATTAATCTGAATCTACTTTTGATGAAACAATAAACTAATTTACAGAAGCTAAAATCCGACTCTTGAACCACACAAATGCGTAGCCTTTAAGACTATTTCTGCCAAGGGCGAAGTCTTTGATCGTAAATATATATAATTAGCCTGATCTCAAAGCACTAACCCACAAGCATACTTCGGCCATTAACTTAATACCCAATGCTAAGTGTTTATTAAAGTAAACAACTTTTAATTTATTTCCTCACCAATGTGAGATTTCACTACAACAATCTTTACCCCCAACTTTATAATCTGCCTAGTTCGTTGTTCCGAGAAGAGATCATTTCTAAAGATCACTACTAGCCATTAGCACAACACTTGAGATGATTGATGCAAGATTTCTACTCCCTCTGTTGCAAGATTTCTACTCCCTCTGTTTCAGTCATTTGTTTACACTTCTCTCAAATTCCCCTCACAAAGAAGTCAAACTGTAAACAATTCACTTCAATGGAACGGAGGGAGTAATTCAACTTAATTCGTCTTCCACACCATTGTATCACTGAGTCATGACTCATGAGTAACGCACACTATACACAAAAGATACACACTAACATTCACATGCAAATGCTCCAAAATGATTCCCCTCTTACATGGTTTTCAATCAAAACTGAAAACAGGAAATACAAGTCAGTAAAACAAAAACTGTCACGATATTCTTTTCACGATAACAATATTGTGAGACCGTTTCACAGGAAACACATGCATAGTACAGTACACACTGTGCAATCAGTTTACAGAAAGTAGTAGCTAGAGGCATATATACCTTGATCATTTTGTAGAGAAACTGCATTCAAAGGAAACCCATTAGAGGATTTTACATGTAAACACTTTACCGAGTAAAATCTTGAGAGAATTTGCGAAACCCATCTACAGGAATGCAAGTTTGATGGCATAAAAATGGATTTTTGTGGTAAAAAATTGCTCAAATTCTTCATGTTGTTGTAATTATACTGAGAAACTACAACATTTGTGGAAGATGATGATGATCCACATGTAATAGCATTATTCACTTGTATAATAGCCATGCAATTAGTTGGACTACAAATTTTGATTCAACATGAATATGAATATGAATATGTATTTGGGTTTTAGATTACAACTTCAATTGATGGATGCCACAAAATAAATGTAGTTTTCACTACTGTTTGTATCTCATAGACTTGTGGCTATGGATGGGAACAAAAATCAGTAGATTGTTTTCATAATGGATAAGATAAGAATATAAGATAAATATTCTGATCGGTTCAATTATTAACATTTAACTCTTTTTACGGGGAAGAATTTTTAAAATAGGTTAACAAATGGATGTATGAGAGCCTGAGAAGGAGTACTAACGATACTTGGAGTAACTTTTAAAAGAAGTCGGCCTCACCATATTATCGTAAGATTACTTTTAGTTTTTACTAGTTGTTGGACCGCGCGCTAGCGCGCGCGGTCCCCCAACGCGGATCGACTTGCTGGGTCTTATACGGTCGATGTAATTCTTGAAGGATTTCATTTTTTATGTGTCAATTGCCTTTTTGTATCAATAATTCGTTTCATTCATTTCAATTGTTCAACCGCATTATTGCTTTTTAGACACATGTCTCAATATTTTGAATATTATTAGCATATTTTCAAACTAATAAATTATATAAAAATGACTAAAAAGCGCACTAATTGTAAATAGTACTCGTAACATTTACAACTTGTGTTTTCACCTTTTCTATATTCCCAATTTCCAACTTTTTGTTTCCTCCTTGCGTATTACTGATTCCTTTTGTTTTTCATTATCAACATATTCCGCCTCGTTTCTTTCCTTTCACTTCCTCCTACTCCTCAACCGCTCATTCTCTTTTTTTTTTTCTTTTTTTTCTTCCTAATCCTCCTCTTGTTTCTCTCCCCTTCGTACTACTTACTCTTTTTCCATTTCTCTTGAGGTTACTCTTGTCCTACCCTTCATTTAACTATATATGCTTATTAAAAATCATTAGTGGGCTTAGATAATTTAGGCTTTCATATGCTTTCATTATCATATGCCTTAATGAAAGCCTTAATTAGTGCTTTTTACAATTAGTGCTTTTTACAATTAGTGCCTTAATGAAAGACAATAATGCTTAGATAATGAAAGCCTTAATAATTCAGATGATAATGAAAGCGTCCTACCCTTCGTAACATGATTTTTAGTTGAGGACAATTTTTTGAAAGCCTTAATAATTCAGATGCTCGAATTGTATATGCTTCATCCATGCAAATTCAAACTTGACATTTCACTATTTGACACTATTTGTGGGCTTAAATAATCTTTGAAACTCCATGCATCAAATATATAAATGATAATATAGTCATGTATGATCTTGTTTCATTCGTCTTTTTAAATAAGATAATAATATCAATTTTTTATAATTTTTTAATCATGTATAACTACTTTCGATTATACCGGTACAAAACACGCATTGATGAATGGACCATGACATCATGCGAATTTTGGATTTGAATGGAGGGAGTATTAGCACTTCGTAAATGGTCATTTGCCAAATTATAGAATTTTAATGATTGTTATAGAATCTTAATGCTCCCCTAATAGCTTATGTTTTCCTTTCTCGACATACTTTTTCTTCATCACCGTCTTCTCTCCTATTACTCTTTTTCCCTAATTTCAATTTTACTAAACCTCATCATTCTCTTTACTACTTGTTTTCCTCTCATTTCTCTTTTGTATCTTCTTTCCTTACCTCATACGTAGTAGTACTCTTTTCTCCTTCCCTTCATCATCCTCTTTCTCCTCACTACTACTTGTGACCCTCTCAATTCTCATATGGCTCTTTTTTTTTTAGCCCTTGTAATGCTCTTTTTTCTCTGCTAAATGATTCGCTTCGGCTTTACATACTACCCCTCATAATAATACTCTAATTCCCAACATTTCTTCAACTTCTATTCCTCAGCCTATTTTTTTTCTTTATTCTTCTCATTCTTATTTTTCCCCATCTTCTTTCATCATCCTCGTCTTTCTCCTGACTTAAACCCATTTTTCCTCTCATTTAGCTTTGTCTCTTCTTTCCTTAGCCCTCATACTACTTATTTTGCTCCACTTACTTTATTGATTATTCTTTTATATTACCCTTCATAATCCTCAAAGGCAAATACTTGTGTGAGACAAGTCTCACAATAAGTTTATTGTGAGACTTCTCACACAAAAAGTAGTTATTTTTAAAAAAAAATTTTTAAAAAAACTATTTGTTTGTGACTCGCACTAATTTAGTGTGAGTCCGGTCTTTCAGGAGAATTATTCATCATCAAATTACCCTTGTTCCTCATATTTTCGTCCTCAATATATATTTTTCTTCACATTTTCTACTCTTACTCATTTTTCCATTTCATATTTGTGTCTCCACTACTCAATTCCTTCTTATTTATCTCACACATATTCATAATTTCCCTATCATTATACTCCTATCTCCATCGTTTCTTTTGTTTTGTCTCCCTTAAAATATATCTTATCGTATTCTCTCTTCTTAGTCATTTTTCTTCTATTTCCTCTCTCTTTCTCCTCCTCATCCTTACCACTCAGTCACATCAAATTTCACTGTTGTATCTTGTTTCCCTTAGGTCGTTATATTTTTTTTATTTTTTTTTTTCTTTTTGGCATACTTCTTCGCCTCTTTGTCATTACTCCTATTTTTCTACTCTTTGGCCCTCAACATTTTTTTCATTGCCCCATCTCTTCTTGCCCTATATTTATCTTTCTCCTTATCCTTATCCTCATCCTTACTACTCTTTTTCTATTCGTTTTTCTTCTAAATCTTGTTTTCATCATTCTCATAATACTTTTTTTTTCCCTTTCTACACTTACTCATTTACCTTTACTTTCACTATCCGCTACAATATTTATTTCCCTTATTTCACTCGTTTTCTTTCTCGGCATAGTTTTTTACTCATTCTCTCCCCTTGTTCCTTCCCCATTTAATGTTCCCTTTATTTCTTGTGTTTTTCTTCTTCATCACTCGTGCCTGGTTTTTACATACATTTTTCTTTACTCATCCTCAACCATACTACCTATTCTCCTCTCATTTTTCACCCATCTTTTCTCTCATTATTACTCATTGTACCCTTTTGTTTTGGTTACTCCTTCATCTCTTATTTTCTTATCCCTTATAGTTCTTTTAATCGCCTAATTCCTTAATTTTTACCTTTCTCAACATAATTATTCTTGTCTATTCTTTTCATTGCCTCTCTGCCTTACTATTTATTCATAGCCCTCTAATTAAAAAAGGAAGAAAAACATAATAATAACATTTTATTATTTATTTATTTTCATATTAATATATAAATAAAATTTTAGTAAAGAAACTAAGAAAGTTTAAATCAGTGCAAAAGAAAAAGTAGGTAATGTTGTGATGAAAAATTAAATTACTACATTAGCTACTTAGTTAGTCCTCTAAATCGGTCTTTTGTTTGTCTTCTTATTTTGGAACCTAACAAATTTTAAGTTTTTTGTCTAACTTCAAAAAAAATTTGGTCAAATATTTATGTACAAAAATTGTCGACTGTCGCATTTTCATATTTTACTTTACCTGTAACGTGAAGTGTTATACTGTTAGTAGTAGTATAAGTACATAAGGTAAGTAAGTTTCACAAATTGAGTGCTAAATTTTAAGCTTTTAACAATAAAGAAAGAAAATTTGTAAATAAATAAATGACAAAAAGAAAATGATTAGGGTATTGATGGAGTAGGTAGTGTGTCTTGTCTCGTCGTCGTCTCATTGACAATTGACAATGTGTCTCGTCGTCTCATTTTTCCTTTAATTTACAAGGTGACTTGCTCGAATTTTTCGTTTAATTACTTTCACCACAAATTCAAATGTTCAATGATTAGTATTCTTTAAAATAGTAACTCACTAATTGACATTTTAACAAAAAAAGAGTAAATGCTACGGAGTAATATTTATCATATCAGTGTTGCACAGTCCGGTTGTACATATATTTATAAAGTTCTTCGTAAAATAAATTAAAGGCGACTTATTATACTCCCCTCCACTTCTGTGAGCCAATATCCCGACCTTCTCCTACTCCTCGAAATTAAAAAGCTTGTTCATGTAAATGTCGAGTTCCTTCTCGAGCTAAAGTATTATTAATCCGTCATTAAGTTTTTTTTACCCATAGTTGTCCCCTGAGAAAATAAAATGTATATTATATATTAGATGAATAGGGTAACATTTTTAATAAGCATATATACAAAATTACATACAGATTATTATATTAGGACTTGAAATTGGTAAAACAACATACAATTCTCACTAAAATCAGGCTTACTATTTTTAATACACCACCATATAGGGTTGTTGAATTAAACTTAAACTGCACCAGGTCCCCTTAGACGGATTAATAAGTAGTCCCCCAATGCGTATCGACATGCTTGGTGTTATGCGGTCGATGTAATCCTAGGGATTTTATTTTTTATGTGTCATTTGCCCTTCTGTATCAATAATTCGTTTCATTCATTTCGATTGCTCAACTGCATTATTGCTTTGTAGACATTTAGGCCTTATAAATTTCATCTAAACTTACGTATCTTAATTATACTCCCTCTGTCTCAATTATTTGTTTGCACTTCTCTCAAATTTTCCTCATAAAAAAAATCAATGAGAGTCTTACTAAAACTGAGGGAGTACATTTATAAAATGGAGTTTTGTAATCACAATTCACATGTCTCTATATCTTGAATATTACTGTCATATTTTCAGAAGGCGCACTAATTGTAAATAGTACTCGTAACATTTTCAACTTGTATTTTCACCATTTATCTATTCTCATTTAATTTTCCAACTCTTTGTTTCCTCCTCTTATATTCCTGATTTCTTTTGGTTTTCATTATCAACATATTCCGCATCGTTTCCTTCCTCTTACTTCCTCCTACTCCTCAACCGCTCATTTTCTCTCTTTCTCTTGCTAATCCCCCTCTTGTTTATCTTTCCTTCGTACTACTTACTCCTTTTCAATTTCTCTTAAGGCTACTCTTGTCATACCCTTCTTTTAACTCCATATAGGGTGGACGCTTAAGTTGAGATTGTTTTAAAATTCGTATTCTCTCCTCTTAGTCATTTTTCTTGCATTTCTTCTCTCTATCTCCTCCCACACCATCCTTAACACTCAGTCACATCTAATTTTACTATTGCCTCTTATTTCCCTTACGTCATTATATTTTTATTTTATTTTTGGCATACTTCTTCGCCTCTTTGTCATTACTTCTCGTGATACTATTAGTTTCATTATTATTTATGGAGTATGTTTTTCTTCCTCAACATATTTTTCCCTTGTCACATCTCTTCTTACCCTTTATTTCTCCTTCCCCTTATCCTCATCCTTACTATTCTTTACCTACTCGTTTTTCTTCTACATTCATGAGAAATTAAATTAAATAAATTAGCTACTTTGTTAGTCCTCTAAATCGATCTTTTGTTTGTCTTCTTATTTTGGAACTTAATAAATTTTAACTTTTTTTTTTATCCTTTAAATCGATTTTAAAGTATTTAAAATAAAAAATTATGTGAAGAAAATCGTTGACTGTCGCATTTTCATATTTTACTTTATTTAATCTGATATCTTTTTTTGGTCATCTTTTATTTTTCTTATTTAGTTGTTTTCGTGCTTGGTGGTGTTGTAACATGAAGTTTTAATATTAGTATAAGTACATAAGGTAAGCTTCACAAATTGTATGCTACTCCCTCTGTTCCAATGAGATAGCCCCATGACCCCACTTTTCTCCTCACAAAAAGTGGGTCCATGGGGCTATCTCATTGGAATAGAGGGAGTAAATTTTAAGATTTTAATAATAAAGAAAGAAAATATATAAATAAGTAAATAAATAAATTTCAAGAAGAAAATCATTAAATATGGAGTAATGGAGAATTGGCGTTGTAGGTAGTGTGTCTTGACTTCTCATTGCATCCTTTTGCTTCGGTTACTCCATCTCTTATTTCCTTGTTCCATATAGTTCTTTTAATCGTCTAATTCCTTAATTTTTTACCTTCATCGACATATTTATTCTTGTCTATTCTTTTCATTGCCTCTCCGTCTTCCTATTATTCATAACCCTCTAATTTTAAATTAAAACAAACTAATAACAATTACTCCGTATTTATTTATTTATTATCAAATTAATACATAAATAAAATTTTAGTAAAGAAACTAAGGAAGTTTAAATCAAAATGCAAAAGAAAAAGTTGTGTAATGTTGTTATGAGAAATTAAATTAACTACATAGTCTACATTAGATACTTAGTTAGTCCTCTAAATCAGTCGTTTGTTTGTCTTCGTATTTTAAAACACACTAATAACAAATTTTAAGATTTTTTTAATCTAACTTAAACTTTTTGGTCAAATATTTAAGTACACTAAGATACTTTTTTTTTTGGTCCTTTAAATCAATTTTGAAGTATTTTAAAAAAAGTTATGTGAAGAAAATCGTTAACTATCGCATTTTCATATTTTACTTTACTAACCTGTTTTCTTTTTTTGGTCTTCTTTTATTTTTCTTATTTAGTTGTTTTCGTGTTTGGTGGTGTTGTAACGTGAAGTGTTAGTAGTAGTAGTAGTATAAGTACGTAAGCTAAACTTCATAAATTGGATGCTAAATTTTAAGATTTATTATATAAATAAATAAATGACAAGGAAAAAAATGATTAAAGGTGGAGTATTGGTGTTGTAGGTAGTGTGTCTTGTCTTGTCGTCGTCTCATTGTCTTGTCTCTTATAAAACCGTCTTACAACCCTGCAACAAATGAATGCATTTGAAATAGATAGCTAGAGTGTAAAAAGGAGCACACAAAACATTCGATAAAACTGTCTCATTTGAGACATGGAAACTTGAAATTTAACTTCCAAGTTTGGATATTTTTCAAGCTCCAATTACTGGGAAAACCGTAACAATTCCAAAGTCATCTCCAAAAACCAACTGCTTGAACCTTTTTCTACATTTCATAGGCCAAAAATTATACGAGAAAATTTTTCAACATTTCATAGGCCAAAAATTACATTCAATTATTTGTTTTCCTGTATGAATGAAATCTAAGGCTAATTAACCGCAGAGAATATTGGATGCATGATTTTTGCATTTTCATCAGACACACACAGTAAGGCGGTTGTGAAAAAAATAAAAATAGCCAGAAGCTATCTCTCTACCTACACTCTGATTGGAAAGGCTAACTGTCGTCGACTGTGTGCTGCGTTTGATTAGGTAGCGTCTGAGAGTTCCTCCGAAATGCATGATTCCTACATCTTTCAAAGATGCTTTCGTAGATCAAATCGAACTCGACTCCTGCTCTCTCTCGTTTATAATGAACATAATGTGATCGCCTTCTATGATTTGGTAATACCTGCGCAGACATTCAAAATATAACACGGTTTGCTCTTTTAGGAAGTTCAGAAACATTACAACGTGCCCAAAATAAGACGATTAGGTTTGTCGACTGACCAAATACCAGGTTGCAGAGGGCGACAATCGGAATCATTAGTAACAAGGTGGTGAGGGTGTTCGATGGGGAATCGAGGATACATCATTGATATAGTGTTCAGCACTCCGTCATTGTCCTACCAGTCTTCATCCCTGCACACAATTTTGTTTCCATAAACTGTTTTTAAACGCACCAAACAAGACCATCGTATGCAAATGACAGCATTATTCTGTATCTTGAACCTTACCAAGAGTACCAATGGTGGTACCAAGAGTACCAATGGTGGTACGGAGGGAGCATCTGTTACTAACAAGAAGCATCTCAACAATTAGAAGCCTTTACTACGGAGTACTACGCGCATCTTTTAGTAATAAAACACATACGTCTCATACTCTCATTCTTTGCTAAGCCTTTAGATGCCGGACGTGCCTATAAACACTTTAAAAACATCACATATAAACATTATACGCCGTGGAGGGCTTGTGAAACGAAATTATTTCTCACACTTTCAGTGAATCTTCAAAACATGAACATACATTGTAGATTACTAAACAAATACTATGATGCTTGAGAACTGTCAAGTAAACAAGAAAGGCGTAAATATTAGTCTTCTGTATTATTTTTCAAATAGTCAACGTAAACATGAATAGAATCAATCAAAAGATCTAAACTTTTCCCTTTGATTAATCAAATTACTGAGCTTTTTTATAGGACCAAAATTATATTGATGTACAACAGTATAAAGATTACTTTGGAGTATTTTTTTTTTCCGTTATTTGGTGTCAAATCGAAACATAATTTGGAACTGTAATATATACTCCACGGAACATGTTCTTTGTGTTTTATATAGGACCGTAAGTAAATATGCAAAACGAATATCATAACTTCACTAACTTGTATAGGCTCTCCTTGGGAAGCTTCACCGTAATAAAGCACGGGTAATAAACTACGGAGTAATAATGTTCCTTAGATATGTCATCTGCAGAAAAACGACGATTAAGTGATCCTAGTAAGCGGAAGAAAACAATTGACCATTAAATATATATTAATTGCAAAGTCTAACTTAAATATTTTTTCTTTTCATGAAAATAAAATTATTTCTTACTCTTTGAATAAAGTATTATTATTAGTATTATTATTATTATTATTAAGTGAGATTTTTATGTGGTTTATCAACATGCAATCATGAAACAATTGTATATATATCAACACACCAAATAATTGTTTTCATCAAAATAAAAACAACACATTATTGCATAGCTATATAACATACAAAATAATCCCCAATTGCAGGAAATTCAATACGGAGTACAGAACAACAAAAGATTAGATTTATAAAGTGGGTTATCAACAAGTAATCAAAACCCCAATTTGAACAAGCATAAACAAAGAACAATGATTAATAAAAAATTTGAATTTAATTACAAGAACTTGATAATGATGATGATGATGAATAACATGCACCAAAGTGTGGTGAAGAAATAGTTGACATTTTTATCTCACTGTATTACACAAATACTCTATAAAATCTTCAAATGTAAAAGAATTTTGAGAACAAAATTGAACTGATTGTAATTTGGAAGACTTGTGAGTTGTTAAAAGAAGGGGATTAATGAGCACTGTCCAAGTACCTAAATCTTTAGAAATTTGTACAGAGTATCTGACAAAACAGGTAAAGGAAACTAAAATGAAGAAAACAAATCCTAAGACATTAATTGAAGCAGAATACTTACGTCTTCGGTTTTCTGAGATTATATCGGTTTTCAGCAGGAACTTGGACTCCAGTCGTTTTACGTCCCCCCGTCCTCGGCCCTCCTCCAGCGATCTCACTTTCCCGTCACCATGCTCACTTGTAGGTTGAGAAGTAACGTGAGCATGAATGCACTTCCTGCCCTTCACGGCAAGTAATTCAGGTTATTCTGCTCCTTTTCTCGTTCTTCCACAAAAAGCTGTTCTCTTTCGCAAAGATCTCTTTCCTTCTCCTCAAACTGTTTCTGCAATTCGGCCTCGAGAGCCCTTCTTTGCTGCTCGAAATCGTCAATCATTTTCCTTGGCTCAGCCTGCTCTCTTTCTGCCACCAGTGACTTCTCCTGTTTCATGTATGCTGCGAATAACTCCTTGTCCAACTTCAGCGCTTCAGTTTCCGCTTCTAATTTCTTCTGAGAAGACGCACTTTCACACCTACCATGACACCTCCAATCTCACCGCCAACGGCAGCCCTGTTCACCGTCTCATTGAGCAACATTCCGTCGACTTCTGGCTTTGGTCCGGCCTCATCTCCCCTCACTCTGACCGTCTCTTGTCTCATGTTGTCTGCGTCCACCGCTAAGATCAAGCTGATTTCGTCTATATCCTCTTCTTCACCACCATCTCCTTATTCCTCCTCGACAAACCCCTTTGCTAGTCTCTCTAATATCCACAAATCACAAAGAGTACACAGTAAATAATTCCACCCAAAAACTTCAAAATGAAATCAAACCCTAATCAAAGAGCATTTGCCACAACAACAACATTCATTACTGGAGAAATTCCAAAATCAGTTTAAAAAAAAAAAAAACGAAATCAAAAGCTAAAAAACCAAAACTCAAAACAAAATCAAATACCCACCTCTAAACTTTCTTGGACATCCCTTTGCAAATTCTTCATCCTCCTTGACTTGAAGACCATGACCTCCATAAACATCAAATACATGAAACAAAGGGAATAAAGTGAAAAGGCAGACTTAAAAAACACGAAAGAGGGAAATATCAACATCAAAATATGAGAAAATCAATCCCTAATAGAAGATCAGCCGCCACAATAGCATCACTCATAACCCAAAAAAAAACTCCAAAATCAGGTAAAAACAGAAACGAATCCCAAAACAAAATCGAATAAAAAGTAAGGAGTGAAGAAAAACCTGAGCAATCGAATAACCGTATTGGCCCTTATCGTCGTTGCTTCTCCTTCTTTCTTCGATCCTCCTCCTCTGATCTTCAATCGTCCCACCGTTGTTGTTCTAGTGTATTTGATTCTGATTTTGATTTCTCTTTTTCGATCTCAAAACTTCTATATAAATTCACAATTGTAATCAAACATCTGTCTCTAAAATGAAACACAAAACGGTATTTTAAGATTTCAATCCTTCCCAATAAAATTGCTGTGAATATAAATCAAAAAAAAGAAATCATCAGAAATCAAAAAATAAATATAAGAAAAGAAAGAGGACAACTTGGAAAATAAATATGGAGAAGGGGAAAAATTGTAAGCAGAAGGAGAGAGAAGGATGTGAGATGTCGAAATAATACAGAAGTCAGGAGGGGAAAAAGGGGATAAAGCTGAGTTGAGGATTGGAAAGTCAGTAAAATGGCAATGATGAAGTAGTTAGAAAGAGAAGCATTTAGTTAGAAAATGGTGGGAGTAGAAAAAGGGGGGTGGGGGGTGACGTTCCTGAAAGTTACTATTGAATCAATAGTAAACACTTTGGGGCTTTTAGGGGTTGTAGATTCAAAATAATACTTTTTGACCATATGTATGTGTGTAATGATAATTTTTGTGATAAATTACAATGTATAAATAAAAATATATTTATATGTAATCTTGTTTGATTTATCTTGATAAGTACAATAGAAGTATCATTTTTTTTTATTTTTTTTTTTACAATTTAGAATTATAGATATTGTCGTGGCAAATTATGTCATGGCAAGGGTGAAAAAATATAATACAACTGAATTTTAATCGAAAGACAACTTTTTTCAAGGGAAGTGATACGACGCCACTGAATGTTTGGTACCATCCTACTTAAATTAAATAATAATTTTTTTTTAAATTTTTGCGCCAAAAATTTTAAGGTTAAAATTGTAAATTAATATCCATAAAATCTTAGTGATTATATTTCAAACTAAATAAGAACTATAAAATCTATATCTAAAACTTAATCAACATACTTAAAATTGAAAAAAAAAACATATTGATATGTAATAAACTGCAGTCATTTTGACAGCGACCATGAGACTGAGATTAATTATTGGTTGTAAGTTGTTCTAGCTTAAATAGAACGAACTCTCGAGTTTGAACTTATAAGGTAGAGTTTCACCACCTTTTTTGGTCTTATCCTACCTGAATAATTATGTTACTCTTTACATTCTACACTCTTCTTTCCACTTTACCTAAGAGAAAATTTCATCATCTTCTCATTTCTATTTTTGTCAATTTTTCATTAATTTCGTTGACACAATTTACTTTATCATTTGTGAGTTCATTACAACCGACATATAAACTTTGGTCATTTAAAGCTTACGAATCGTAAAATAACCAAAACTAAGAAGATTAAAGAAAATTGAAAAAATATAGTTTTTAAATTACAACCTCCATGAAGCATCATTACCCATTGCACTATCATCAAACTCACGAAGGTCACCAATCCCACCATCATCACTGAATAGCACCATTTCAATCTTGTACTCATCAAAGAAAAGGTTAGTTACATCAAGATGATAAGTGTTCATTTTATATACTCCGTATGTTTTACCCTGTCGAGTTGCTTTTTATTGTCAAAAGGCGCTTTACGGGACCATTTTATTCTCACATTTCGTCCTTGTGGCGTTTTTGGTGTTTTTCCGTATTTTGCAGAAATTTCTACATGTTCTGTGCATTTGAGCTTAAAAGATGAAAGATGACGGAATCCCAAAAGTTAAAGTGAAGATCAAGCTCGAGATCCAAGTTAGACGAGTAATTTGGGCCAAAATTAATTAGAAGTAAAGAAGCAGCCCAAAAGAAAGAGAAAAAAAAATCCCAAAGAAAGACGGTCTGGTCAACTTGAGCCTGTCTGCCGGTCTGACTAGACTGGCAGCCGGTTGACTGAGCGACATGACCAGACGGGATTTTTGAGAAGAATTTCGCTGGAAATAATTTTGCTACGGTGCCGGTACAAGACCGGGGGGGATAGGCCGGCCTGCAAGTTTATATTAGACGGAATATTTTGTAATTTAATTAATAACGGAGTAGTTATTTTAAGATTAGGAAATACTTTTAGGTAATTTTACTAATTAATAACGGAGTAGTTATTCATTAGTTTAGATTTGGTTTACTGCATATTATTTGGGAAGAACCTTTACAACTTTCTGCAATTTAATTTTCAAGATGAATTCAACAATCTTCGGTATTTTATTGCTCTTTCAATATTCTTAGTTTAATTTTATCAATAATCATGTTTAGTCTAGTAATAATTTGTAATATTGTTTGCCCTAAATTCATGAGTAGCGAAACCTCAATCAAGAGTTTAGGGGGATCGATGTTACGATTGCGTAGCTTTAATAGGATGATAGTTTGATTGCGTTTGATTATTGCTAGCTTCCCTTGCATGTTTTTATTGACAATTAATTGATTGATGGTCACGGTTAGTTGATTGACCTTATAACCTGAACCTAAAATCAAGAGTCTAGTTTAGGTTAGACTTGCTTGCAATAGGTAAGGTAAACTAATAAGTTGCAAGCGCCTGTAATTATCATCCGAGAGGAGTAGTCGTTCCCATAGCATAATTAACTTCAAACTTACATGATTCTGTGCTTGCTACGTTTTCTGACATCGTGAACCCGAGACCCTAGATTTTCCTTATTATTGCCTGTAGAACGCGGGGTGCAGGGACCCAACTCGACGTCTTGCTTAAGGGCATTTAAAGTTAAAAAGATCAAGTTAGAAAAACCTTTAAAACTGTTTTGGAGTCGCCACCTAATTAACGCGGTAACTAGGAACCTGCAAACATGTCCTAAGTTGTAGAACACGCCCTAGATTTCGGAGCACGTCGACACCTCTCGATCTAGGTTTATGAAACCATAATGGATTTGGGGTGAGGGTACTCTTCTAAAGATTAATTCAAGTTGTTTTATGAAAACCTTTTAAAAAAGCTTATTTTTAAAAAAAAATTGTCACTACTAACCCTAGAACAATCCATTGGTGATATTTGAGCTTAAGTAATTCGCTACGTACAAGTGCGATATTAAATGCAAGAAAAAGTTGTATGAATGCATATGCAAAAAGATTGTTTAAAAACTCTTAGTTAAGCATGCTAAAACTTGTTAACGAAAGCGGTACAGTTAATGTCGAATTCATTGTTAAATTGATTTAATGCGGATGAGGATGCAGATGCATAAACTTAAAATAAAGTCCGTTTGGTTCATTTTAAGAGGGTCGTACTTATGCGACTTTGGCGAGGTATGTTACCAATGTGATGTGCATTCGAGGTGCAAACTCATCTTAATGTGAAAAACGGGCTCACGAACCAAAGTCGGGTTGGGCACTAGTAGAGCTGGCAAAAAAACGGGCCGTGCCGTGCTTCGGGCCGGCCCGTCGTGCCTAGAAAATAAATAGGCCCGCCCAAAGCACGGTATTCGTGCCTTCGGGCCGTGCTCGGGCCGGGCCAAATTTTTTTTTGGGATCCGAGGCACGCCCAAAGCACGGAAAAAATCGTGCCGGGCTCGGCCGTGTCTTGGCCGTTCGGCGTGTTCACCAAATCAGAGCCAAATTTTCACTTTTTTTTTTTTTAACTATTATTTGATATTTATTTTGGTATTTTCGGAGTTGTAGTTGTAATTATAAGTTAGTTTTTTTAATTACAAGTTAGTTTTTATTATTATAAGTTAGTTTTTGTAAGAATATAAGATTAAGTTGAAAATTGTAGATTAGAAATTGAGAAGAAGAGTTGGATTGAGTTGTGGAAAATGAATTGAAAATATAGGTATTTATAGAAAATAAATTAGAATTAAAAAAATTAAAAACAAAAAAAAAAAAAAAATGAAATTGTGCCGTTGGAACTTGGAGGCTTGGAACTTTGGAAGTTGGAGCCAATCAGCCAAAAAAAAAAGTCATTGTGCCGTTGGAAGTTCAAGAACAAATCGGGCCCAAAACGTGCCCAAACGGGCCGTGCCCAAACCGGGCCCAAACCGGGCCCAAAACCGGGTTTCGTTTCGGGCCGGGCCATTTCCTTATTTTTTTTTTTTTAACGAATCACGCATTCTAAACGGCGGGCCGTGCTCGTGCCGGCCCGAATACCCAAACCAAGACGTCTGGGGCCCGTGCAAGCAACCGGCGTTTGCTGTCAGCCGTCGCCGCAGGTTAACCGGCTCTAGGCACTAGTGTTTCTAATATTTTTTCAGCAAATATATTACACGAAGAAAAAGATAATGCCAAAAGACCAAGCCGTCCTGGACCTCCGGGACAGGTGTCCCGATCGGGACAAGCTTCCCAGACCCACGGGATGGCCATCCCGTGGGCTACAACAAATTCCTTCAATTTCTCTCAACTTTTACTTATTCTATGGTCGTCCCAAGACATAGGGACGAGGCGTAGCTCGTCCCAAGGGTTAGGGACGGAGTCATGAACGAGGAAGTGAGCTTTTTTCGTCGTCCCTAAGTCCCGGGACGAGTTTAAATCAGCGTTTCTTGGCTCGTACTCATCCTCAGCAATACTTCCACGCACTACAACTTCACCTAGCGATCTCGGGAGCTCCAAATGTCGTCTCAAATAGCACAAATCCTCCTAAAATCGGCTATGTCCCACAAAACAAAGCCAAACAACGAAAACCAGAAATCTCGGAGGAAAAATGTCGCTTAAAGCTAATAAATGTGCTAAATATAAATGAAACGCTAGTGAAATGGGGGCTAAAATCAACTACAAATATAATACATCAAACTCCCCCAAACCGAACCGTTGCTTGGCCTCAAGCAACAAAGCGTGACAATAAGAACATGAGGACAAAGCGAGACTAAAGTGCTTCCCAACGAAACCCAAACCACAAGTAGCTATAGTAATGACAATCGTTCCCTAATCAACATGGGACATAAGAAATAGCCGACTAACGGTTGAGATTTACATGACGGCGTAGTAAATAAATGACATAGCTTAGACTTCCGGCTCTTCCGCCATCAAATTCCGGACTCCTTGCAGTTTCCACTCATCACGCTCAGGTGAATTTAGGCGATATAGATATAATGTGATTACGCTCACCTACTCAACTCATGGAAACGCGCCCGCAATCTAATGTGGAACCGATCTCGCATTCCCGTACATGAAAATGTCATAACAAATGAAGTATACTCGAGGGCTTACATAGGAAAATAGGTGTGTAAAGGCCGAGAGAGGTAAAGGGAAGAAGGTGGACAACTGATTATGGATTCGTGGAGCTAAAAGCCAACTAGAAACCACTAATGCAACTCAAGTGCTCGTCCAAGCCAAATGAATCCCAACTCTCACAAGAACGGACCAAAAGCAGCAAACTGGTCTCCTCTAACACACTCTCGCAACATATACGATATAAACAAGTGCTCACAATTGCTCACAACACCAACAAAAACTATGA
This sequence comes from Dianthus caryophyllus, assembly GCA_023091065.1. Taxonomy (NCBI): domain Eukaryota; kingdom Viridiplantae; phylum Streptophyta; class Magnoliopsida; order Caryophyllales; family Caryophyllaceae; genus Dianthus; species Dianthus caryophyllus. The sequence continues at coordinate 6,753,083 of CM041528.1, read as the reverse complement.
CATTATTGATTTTGATTTTTTTTTTCACATCTTTTTTTTATTTTTGTTTGATTGATTTTTTTTTTTTTTTGTGTGTTGTTGTGTTGTTTTTTTCTTTTTCTTTGAATAAGAGCACACTTAATCTTGTTGCATAAACATCATCACATGTCAGGGAAGTAGCAATCCCAACTAATAATCACCAAAACTCTCACAAACACGACATCAGCAAGTCGTGTCAACCGATCAAACCCAAGGACAAGCACAAGAGTATGCAAAATCGACAACTAGCTAGGCTAGGGTAGGCATTTAGGCATGTAGCTAGCAAAACTCAATGTGGGTAAAAGGGTAATAGATCAAAAATGAGAGGAAATATCAATGTAAGTACATGGTGAAAATAATGATATCGACTAAAGCCTCGTACGCGAAAACATATGACAATTCACGGGAAAAAACGGGAAAGGGGCCACACTTATGCGTGTTGATGTTACACGCCCCACAAGGAAACTACACACATTCCTAGAACGGGGACCGGGTACACTAGCACTAAATTAAGCAAAAAAAAACGCAAAAAAACCGTTTTTTATAACAAATACCCCCGTAAATTGTGGATTACCTTCATAAGTGATCTGGTGCCTTCCTAGCTAGTTTAAGTCAGTGATAGTGAAGTATGCGTTTTCGTAAATTGTTATGGTGTGAGATTCTACTCTCTCTCAAAAGTCAAAACAGCTAATTAATTAATATTCTTTGGTTTGTTCATTAATTTACACGATTATAAAGTTTAATGCTCAGCTTCTGTGATCTAAATTAATTTGACTGTACCCACAACTGCAGATTATTGATCAACCTCCTGTAGAACACTCTGCTTTTCCTTTTTTTCTTTGTCTTCTTCATCTTCTTCCGCAACACGCTTTCCAACTGATGATCTTTCAGATTGCGGTAGCGCATGTGGGGAAGACGAGGTATGTCCTACAGCTTCTCTACACCAGTTCGTTACTCTACGTCCCTAGTAGAAGACACTGTTGGTCACATTTATGAAATTATGTGATGTACATTTCATTGCCGTTGAAATTAAATCTCGACAATTTAGGGAGATCTGCTTTAACTAATAGCATTATGTTAGTGAATTTCTTTTGCTTGCCTTGCAGAAAGATGTGCAGAATGACTCTTTATCACTTCTCACTAGAATGGGCTACCGATATATCGATGCACGAGAAGCTCACTACAACAATTTGTCACTTGCGCCACGGCGAAATTCGTGGCGCAAGTACTGAATTTCCATGGCTATGCCACTTTGCCACGGAAATTTAAGCGTGGCGCAAATGGCTGTGACAAATAAATAGCCACGGAAAAAACTAAATCGTGGCGAAATTTTATTTTTTTGCCACGCATTATCCCGTGGCTAAATCTAAATGTTTTGCCACGGATGATCCCGTGGCTAAGAAACTATGTGGCTGACATTTCTCTTGTCACGAAACGAATTTTTCGTGGCTAATATTCTTTGGTTTGTTCATTAATTTACACGATTATAAAGTTTAATGCTCAGCTTTTGTGATCTAAATTTATTTGATTGTACCCACAACTGCAGATTATTGATCAACCTCCTGTAAAACACCCTGCTTTCCCTTTTTTCTTTGTCTTCTTCATCTTCTTCCGCAACACGCTTTCCAACTGATGATCTTTCAGATTACGGTAACGCATGTGGGGAAGACGAGGTATGTCCTACAGCTTCTCTACACCAATTCGTTACTCTACGTCCCTAGTAGAAGACACTGTTGGTCGCATTTATGAAATTACGTGATACACATTTCATTGCCGTTGAAGTTAAATCTCGACAATTTAGGGAGATCTGCTTTAATAATAGCATTATGTTAGTGAATTTCTTTTGCTTGCCTTGCAGAAAGATGTGCAGAATGACTCTTTATCACTTCTCACTAGAATGGGCTACCGATATATCGATGCACGAGAAGCTATTAAGCAATGTGGTATGTTAAATTCCTTGTCATAAGAGAATAGAAATATTTATACTTTTACACAATTCTTTTTTCTTATTATATATCGTGTATCGGTTTATTTAAATTTTATTATTTAACATACAAGTTATAATCTAATATAACTAAAGAAGGTGTAGGAAATAGTTACGGTACTGACCTTATTTCGGTACTCGTATTGGTAGTGCTGTACTCCGTCCACGACTCCGTTAACCCGGTTGTTCACACCCCAAATCCAAGAGCACAACTTATGTGATGGAAACTCTAGTGTAATTAATTGTGATTAGGCTTTTCTGATTTCTGTGTGTTAATTTCACAAAGAATTAACCCCATATATAGTGATTATTAGACCACCTAAAATAGGTTAGAATAATCAGTGAGATAATAATAATATCTTGTATCTTTATTTACTGATAAATAAAGATATTATACAGTTAATTACTGCATTAAAATATATCCTCATATCTTAATAATGTGGACATAATAATCTCGTAATATTTCCATATTACAATACTCCCACTTGGCCACAAAACCAAGGAGATCCTCCCACTTAGTCACACAACCAAGTGTTACCACAATTAAACATACACGATTCATACAGGAAATGAGGCGTGCGACCAAAAACGAACAAGTAGTGTTACATTAAGCTACCATCAAACTAATATAACACTTTCAACAATAACGATTCCCCAAATCATTCAAAACAACACCAGTAGCATACTTTGTCCCTTTATGTTGTCACATATATGTAGTCGTATACTAAATACAACCGCCGGCCGGGCTAAATTGGTGAAGTTGAATTGATCATTCCTTAGACACTAATGAAAAAACCATCTTAACTTGACTGCTTTCCTGATGTGATTTCATTGAGTCAAAACCCTGTCAACTCTCTAAAATCACTTCAAAGTAGCAACATCCAATCAAGACCTTTTATCATAGTTCAAAGTCAAAGGGCTTCGTTCACAACAGATATAACTGTCCATAGGGATCACACAGCGACGAAGTAGGGAATTATTCTGTCGCTCCTATACGGTCGATAAACACACATAGTATGATATATGTGTCACAACATAGCTCCCACTAAGGGTATGCCACTCTTCTATGTCGTGAAAATATTCAGTCCAGATACTACCTAAGTATCTAACCCGATCTACTTGATTTACATACTCAATGTCAAATCCAGCACTCGATATTCGGTTTAAAGCTAGTATGAAAGACATGTTTTTCATACCTGACCCTTTTAGAGTCTCATCTTATACATAATAAGGCGACTTGGTAATGAGCCAACATTATCTATACTCTACAAATAAAGTATTCAGGTTACACACACTAAGTGTTAGAGAGGCTCAGTCTCATCTTGCATGCTTACACTAGCATCAAGGCGATTACCTGTGTGACTAGGTCAATCAGAAGCTTGGTGACATAAATCACGTGCCAAAAGAAATACAACATATGTACCAGAATATTGGAAAAGAAAAACATATTTATTCCATAATATTCTAAAGATGTCCATAACTCAAAAACATGTCCAAAAACAACAAGATTACAACGCTTAAACTAGAACCTTCGCAAGCCAAGGCTTCTAACATGAGCCCGAAACAAATCTCTGGCGATAGGCTTAGTTAAAGGATCAGCGATCATCTCGTGAGTCGATATATACTTGATAGTAATTTCCTTATTATTAATGGCTTCTCGAACGAAATGATAACGTCTCTTAATATGCTTGGTTTTTCTATGAAATTTTGGATCCTGGGCAAATTGGATAGCAGCAGTATTGTCACAAAACATTACCACAGGCTCATCGACATTAGGAGTGAGACTGAGGTCCTGTAGAAAACTTCTAAGCCACATAGCCTCCTGAACAGCAAGGCTAACAGCGACATACTCTGCTTCCATAGTTGATAAAGCTATGCATTCTTGCTTCTTACTGCACCAGGATATTGCACCTCCACCAAGGATAAAGGCATATCCCGAGGTGGATTTAGACTCATCTAAATCACCTCCCCAGTCAGCATCCGAGTATCCAATCAAAATCAAGTTCTCACCTTAATAACAGAGGACCAAGTCACTTGTACCACATAGGTAACGCAAGATTCTCTTGACTCCTTGCCAGTGCGCAGGACCAGGGTTACTTTGGTAACGACTCACCAAACTAACCGCATAACAAATGTCTGGCCGTGTACACAACATGGCATACATAAGACTTCCTATAGCACTAGCGTAAGGAACGTTGCTCATTTGTTTCCTTTCTGCATCTGTTTTAGGGCATTGGTCTAGGCTTAAGGTTAGACTCTTGTCAACAGGAGTTTCAATGGGCTTGGATTTATCCATTCGAAAACGCTCCAAAACTTTCTTAATATATGTCTCTTGACACAAACCAAGAAGTTTCTTAGCACGATTTCTTTTAATTTCCACTCCTAGAACAAATCTAGCTTCACCCATATCCTTCATCTCAAAGACAGAGGATAGCCACTGCTTAGCGGCGTTGATCATCTCCATGTTATTTCCAGCTAGGAGTATGTCATCAACATACAAAGAGAGAAACATAATCCCTTCTTTAGTTTTCTTAACATACACACAATGGTCTTCATCAGCCATAAAGAAGCCAAAAGCAGTAATGGCTTCATGGAATCTGAAGTACCATTGCCTAGAAGATTGCTTTAGACCATATATGGACCTTTTAAGATGACACACTTTATCATCTTGACCTTTTGAGACAAACCCAATAGGTTGCTTCATATATATCTTTTCCTCAAGTTCACCATTGAGAAAAGCAGTCTTTACGTCCATTTGGTATAACTCTAAGTCCAAATGGGCAACTAGAGCTAGCAGGAGGCGAATAGAGGCGATTCTCACCACAGGAGAAAAAGTCTCTTCGTAGTCTACACCCTCAATTTGAGTGAAACCTTTCGCCACTAATCGGGCCTTGAACTTATCAATTGACCCGTCCGCTTTGCGTTTGACTTTGAAAATCCACTTACTTCCAATAGCCTTTCGCTTAGGCGGAAGATCGACAATTGCCATAGAGTTCATTTCCTCTCTCATAGCATCCATCCACTCTTGACAATTTGGTGAGTTCATGGCTTCTTCAAAAGAAGCAGGTTCATCGATCTCCGAAAGGGTACAGAGGTAAGCTCGTTTTTCGATATCAAAATATCGTTTAGGAACTCTCCCTCGATCACTCATTCGTTCAACATTACTTACATTACTAGTTGAACCATTTTCCGGATTACGTACTAAACGACCGGGTTCTGGATCTTGGGTATTAACCTCATGCTCCATACCTGAATTGTGAGGACTAGTCTCATTTTCAGGGTGACTTTCATTAGTATGTAAGTTCCCATTATCCGGAATTATAGGACCATTCCTATCGTTTCCTTCATTTTCTGGGATTAAACTATCAAAGGTGAAATTATGAGTAACAAATTCCCCACCTTCACCTGGAGATAGTTGTTGTAACTCATACAACTCGAGATCGTTCTTGATTTCACCAATACTTGGGAACTCATCCTCAAGAAAATCGACATTTCGAGAATCAAATTCTGTCATGCCACCATCTGGATGTTCGCCATACATTACATATCCTTTGGAATTCTCGGGATATCGTATGAACACCATCTTGGTTGCTCTTGGACCAAGTTTACCATGTTTATGGGTTGAGTTATGCACATAGCCAGCTGATCCCCATGGCCGTAAATTGTCCAAAGAGGGCTTTCTCTTAAACCATAACTCATATGGAGTAAGGGGTACACTCTTACTTGGCACACGATTGAGAAGATATGTTGCCGTGAGCAATGCATCAGCCCAATAGCTAATTGGAGTACGAGGAATCGTAAGTTGTCTACGTATACCCTTTTCCTCACAAAACCCTTTGAACATATCTGAAATGTATTCACGTCCACGATCGGTTCGAAGTGTCTTAACTTTTCGTTCCAATTGTGTTTCGACTTCCGCTACAAAACGCTTAAACTTATCAAGCGCTTCGTAACGATGAGACAACAGATACACGTATCCAAAACGCGAATAGTCATCTATGAATGTGAGAAAATAAGAAGCACCATGACGGGCCTTTACATTTAAAGGTCCACAAATGTCAGAATGGATCAACTCTAAGGGAGTTGAAGCTCGGGAAGCCTTACCAAAAGGCTTCTTGCTGGCTTTTCCAGCTAAGCAAGGCTCACACCTGGGCAACTTAACCCTTGTAAGCTCACTTAATAGACCATCTTTAGCTAGTCTATTCATTCTTTCTTGGCCTATGTGACCAAGTCTAGCATGCCATTTAACAGATTCAGAATCATTATCAAAACGAGAAACTAAAGCAAATGATGAATTATTATCAAAAACATCCATGTCAAGAACAAAGAAACCATTATTCAAAATGCCGTGGCCAAACACATCACCACGGTACAAAATGTCCAAACCACTCGAAGTAAAATTAAAAACAAAACCCAAGTTCAATAAACTAATGACTGAAATTAGACAACTTTGGACTCGGTAGCATAGAGAGCATCATGTAGGAGCAACGTGTTGCCTCCACTTTGAGCTTAACTTGATAAGTTCCAACTCCAGGGCGTCTTCCTCGCTGCCATTCCCAAGCATGACAGTCTGTGAACCCACCGGAAAGCGATGAAAGTCCACGAAGCCATCTCTATCACGAACTATGTGTTTGCTGGCGCCCGAATCTACAATCCAATTAGGAAGAGAGTTAGCAACTAATGCATGGGAACAAACATATAATTCATAACAAGGAGTTCGGAAAGGTACCTTCTTAGGTTCGGGGCAATCACTAGCATAGTGACCATTCTTTCCACAATTATAGCACTTCACATGTGCTACATTGATCTCTTTGCGGCCTTTTGCTTTTTGGTGTTTTGGGGGACCACCACGTGGTCCAGGAGCCTGAGTGGGGGGGACCACCACGTAGTCCATGACCCTGATTGGGGTGACGACTCTTTTTGGCCGGCTTGCGCTTGTTCTTCGACTTACCATGAACAACCATAGCAACAGCAGAGGAGGAAGGACGTAACGCCTTTTGGCGCTCTACTTCCGTTTCCACATGCTTAGCAAGCTCAGTAAAAGTTGTCACATTTTCACTGTGGGCCATGAGGAGTTTAAAATTCTTCCACTCTTCAGTGTCAGAAGGGAGAGAGCGAAGCACATTCACTATCTGTTCCTCATCAGGCACATTACGGCCTGCAGCCTTAAGGTCTCGTATCATGGCACTCATGACACGCAAATGTTCAGTAACATTGTGTTTGGGATCAATAGAATAATCCATCCACTTCAGATTCAAGGCACGTAGCCTCGTTGCTGATGTCTGACCAAATGTGACCTTCAGCTTATCCCACATGTCTTTGGCAGTGAGACACATCTCAAACTCCCCAATGAGGTCATTGTGCATGCAATACAACATAGTATAGCGAGCAGAACGATCCTTTTTCACCCAATTTTCATAGCTATCCAAGCTTTCTTTATGCTTGGGAGCATCTTTAGGGTCAGCAGGTTCCACAGGTTTTGCAACAACAGTGGTCAAGGTATCTAAAACCTCGCGTTCATTAAGAAGATACTGAATCTTCCTATGCCAGATGTCATAATTAGTGCCATCTAGTTTCTCAGATGTGGACAAATCACCGATCATATTCTTAGCCATCTACAAGTATATATAAAATAAAGGACATAAGGCACGATACTAAAATTAAATAACCAGAAATATTATACACTTATATCTCATGTTCGAAAATTTTGCTAGGCTCATAATCATCACATAATGACATAAACGATAATATATCTTTATTTAATTTTATTACAATAAATTTATGATCAAACAAATTGAATTATTCATAAATTTAGCCAAACAAATTAGCATTCTATTAAATCACAAAGATAAAATAATGTAAAACAAATTTACATAGTTATTATAATTTTAATTGAAACACATTCACAATATAATAACGTTCACATACAAAACTAATTCGTATCGCATGATTACAAAAAAATATATAAAAGCGGAAGCAAAAGATATGAACAACAAAGTACATAACTCAGTTCGATAAAAAAGCATGAAATATATTTTTTTTATTTGTAGTACAATATCATAAAATAAAAGGAGTTCATAACATATACGAACAGACCAAAAGAAAATGAAACAGTACCAAAACAAAACAAATAAAAAAAAAAAAAAAAAAAAGGCGTACTACACAAGTACACAGCATGTGAGCATACAACACAAAAGAAACTTACTGCCCAAAGAAAATTCAAAAGGAAAGTAAAGAAAAACTTGGACCATTAAATCTCAAAACAAAACAAAAAAAAAGTCAAAGTCCTTTTTGTCCTTTGAAAGAAAAACATGTCCCCAGAAAACTTCATCTTCCCCAAAAAAAAATGAGTAAGGATCCTCTCCATTTCTCAAAAAGAAATGGAGGGTCCATTTCTTACGAACGGTTGTGATTAAATCTGGGCTCGATCGGAGGGTTGTGAATTTATTTGGAAATATAAAGATATATTATGGAGATTGGAATATATAGTAAAATAATGTTTTGTGAGAGGAAATGGAGAGAAAATAAATGGAGAGGATCCATTTTGAAAAACAATATGTCCCCAGAAAACTTCATCTTCCCCCCAAAAAAAAAACATAAAACACCATTGAAAGACCATTAAGCTTCGGAAAAATAGGGTAAATAAAAATTTCAACACATGAAAACAACCCACGAGATCGATTTATCCATAAAACCATCTCCAACCCATGGAGTATTTCCGGTGTCGGTCTAAAATGCCTCGACCAAGTCACGGTTCAAAACCCCACCACCACCGAACAGATCGGCGGCGAACGACACCCAGTCGAGGCGGTTGCACTTTTCTCACGCACGGCTACTTCGTGACGCGTGACTGACACGCGTCGCGCAACCGTCAGTGTAGTCGGAAAAACGTGATGTTTGAGAGAAGACGAAGGCGTGACACAGGTTTCAAAAATTCACTTGTTTCTTTTCCAATGCTTTTAAAAAAAAAAACAATCATATTTCAAAGGTTTTCTCAGATTTAAAAAGGGGAAAAAGATGAATTCTAATATATATTTAATTTAGAATATAGGGGCAGACAATTAAAAAGGCAGCATACAAGATAAGCAGAAAACAAAAAAAACGAATTTAAGTTTTACCGAAATTACCATCATGAATCAGAAAACAAATTTCCGACATTGATTATAGAACAAATTTATAATCATGTTAATTAAAAACAGATTTTAATTTAATCGGGACAGAGACAAATACACAACCTTCTCTGATACCACTGTAGGAAATAGTTACAGATCTTGACCTTATTTTTTTGCACAAATGCTTTAGTCTTGTACTCAGATCCACGACTCAGATTAACTTGGGTTGTTCACACCCCAAATCCAAAAGCACAACTTATGTAATGGAAACTCTAGTGTAATTAATTGTGATTAGGCTTTTCTGATTTCTGTGTGTTAATTTCACAAAGAATTAACCCCATATATAGTGATTATTACACCACCTAAAATAGGTTAGAATAATCAGTGAGATAATAATAATATCTTGTATCTTTATTTACTGATAAATAAAGATATTATACAGTTAATTACTGCATTAAAATATATCCTCATATCTTAATAATGTGGACATAATAATCTCGTAATATTTCCATATTACAATAGAAGGATTTTTTTTTGCCACTAGAAAAATGATGTTGTGGCAAATACTCACTTGCGCCACGGAAAAAGTTATAATTGTGGCTAAGTGAATGTTTTTGCCACGATTTTAACTTTTTCCGTGGCGCAAGTGATTATTTGCCACGACATATTACTTTCGTAGCATAAATTTCTCCCGTGGCCAGTCAAAATAGTTTTTTCCGTGGCTAAAGCAAATTATGCCACGTTTCACTAATTAACGTGGCATAATTCGTGGCCCAAGTATTAATTTGTTGTAGTGGCTATTAAGCAATGTGGTATGTTAACTTCCTTGTCATAAGAGAATAGAACTAACTTCTTATGGAGGATTACATTTGTGCCTTTAGTTACACGATTTTTCCCCTAGTTACAGTAATTTTGGCTTTAGGTACACGATTTTTCCCCCTAATTACAATTTTTATACCTAATTAATTTTGACTTTAGTTACATTTTTTTTTACCTAATTAAAAACTTTTATTGTTCAATTACTTTCTGGTTACAGTAATTTTGGATTTACTTACACGATTTCCCCCCTAATTACAGTTTTTTTCCCTAATTTATTTTGGCTTTAGTTAATTCATTTTCTGGTTACAGTAATTTTGTCGCTTGTTACACGATTTATCCCCCAGGTTACAGTGTTTTTGGCTTCGGTAACACGATTTTTCCCCCTATACTAGTTACAGGTTTTATACCTAATTAATTTTGGCTTTAGTTAACTCATTTTCTAATTACAGTAATTTCGGCTTTAGTTACACGATTTTCCCCCTAGTTACAGTTTTCTTTACCGAATTCATTTTGGCTTTAGTTAATTCATTTTCTGGTTACATTAATTTTCCCTTTAGTTACACGATTTTTCCCCTTAGTTACAGTAATTTTGGCTTTAGGTACACGATTTTTCCCCTAGTTACAATTTTTATACCTAATTCATTTTGACTTTAGTTAATTCATTTTGGCTTTAGTTAATTGATTTTCTGGTTACAGTAATTTTGCCTTTAGTTACACGATTTTTCCCCTGGTTACAGTAATTTTAGCTTTAGTTACACGATTTTTTCCCCTAGTTATAGTTTTCATACCTAATTAATTTGGGCTTTAGTTAACTCATTTTTTGGTTACAGTAATTTTGGCTTTAGTTACACAATTTTTCCCCTTAGTTACAGTTTTTTTACCTAATTGAATAAGACTTTCTTTTTTGGGGGAACTATTACTATTGACCGTTGTTCGATCAGTTCATAGCGTGACAAATTTCAATTTTTTATTGTTACTAGGTTGAATTTTTTTATTTTCCCCCTATTTTTTCGCTATGTGCAAACATTTCTCTTTCAAAATTTATGTAATTAAAACCCTAATTTGTAAATTTGATTTCTAAAATAGTGGTGATTATTGTTTGTGTTATTATGGACGATTGTAATCAATCTATCTTGAAATTCTTTAGGAAATTCAAGTTTTATGTTCATTGATTTTGTTACATGGTAAGAACTTTGACGTTTCTTTGAAATTTAGGTTTTGGCTCAAGAAAATACTGTCATTTCGTGGTCAAAATTGAGGAAGTGATGATGGCGGCACCACAATGAGTATAGAGTGGTGGTGGTGACTGGTGAGTACGGTTGAATACCAGAAATATTCGTTCAGGTACATTACAGTTTATTCTGGATATACAATTGTGTTTACCCGGAGTATTATTTTGTGTTTCTGGAGTACTATATTGTGTATATTTGATCGTTGATCACTTGATCATTAACACCTATTGGTGGCTTATGCATAATTTGGTTATTTCGAGGTATATTATGGTGGTCGTATCATGTGTTCCGGTGTTTAATTGTGGTCAAACTGATATTTAGTGTATTTGTAGCACTGATTTGTGTATGTGGAGTAGTTCCATGTGTATCTGAAGGTGTCGACTATCGAAAATGGGTTTTGACTGAATAAAAGTCATTTACAAACACTCAACACTAAGGCACACATGTCTGTCACATTTCGTCGACTATTGAACTCATGTTGAATAAAAAAAGAGGCTGACGAGAGTTACGTCAAATGCTTTAAATAAGATGTCATATTTCAAATGGTTAATTGATATGTTGCCATTCGTCTAGTTATCTTTGCGCAGGAGCATGAAGGCCTTCACTTATTACCTGATGAAAAGGCTGCAAGATTTTGTCTAATTAGCTCGGGTGTCATTAAAATTAGTCGTGCCTTTTGTTCTTCATTACTGAAATGGCCTTCTCGTGGCCTTTTATTCTTCATGTGTTTCACATCCTGCACCCATACCTTTGCGCATTGCACATTGCTCTATCGTTGAGCTAATAGCCTTTTTAAGATTTATTGCAAAAAAGATAATTTAAGCATAAATTTATTAAGCCATACGAAAGCAACTTTCATGTGTAAAGAACTAGCTGCATACATATATTAGTATTTTAGATACACAAATCACGGGTCTAGATACACACATGACTATATAAGTTGACCAACAAAAAATGACAAAATCATTGCAATATGATTTCAATGTAAAACTCTACTACTACATGTAAAACTCTACTCCACCGTTGAATAGCCTGTGTGGAAATAACAATATAAAACTCTACTACATGTTATAAACTGCATTCTTAGTTTCTTACAATTAAAAGCAGAGGTTTTACCACAAAGCAAACTCTTTCCCTCTCAATATAATCTATAAATAATTGCAATATGATTTCAATAATCTTCTATTTCAAAACTTTTGATATAATCTCAGTTTTTTGTATTGTTACAGTTGTATTTATTTCTCTTCAAATGCTCCAGAGATCCCGTCGAACCAAAATCTAATAGTTGCGTAGAAATAATTTTTTTTTTTTTTAATTTCATAAACATCAAGAAACTATACGGAGTACGTCATATCATTGCGTATGCATTGGTTTGAAGTCGGTTAGCTCAATGCTAGAGCATTGTGTAATGCACAAATGGTGGGTTCGATTTCCACACCGACTATGAAATACTAGAATTGGATGAATAAAGCCGTCGAACACGGTAACTTATGAACTTCAAATCAAAAGAAAAAAAATGCAAGATTTACTCATAAGAGTATATGGTAAGCTATATGGGATTCGAACCCATACCTATGTGCATTGCACATTGCTCTACCGTTGAGCTAATAGCCTCTACTAGACATATTACTCAAGATAATGTAAGCATAAATTTATGATGTGAACCTTGAGAACCAATAAGATACACAAAACATTAGTCTGGATACATGAAACACTACTCCACATACATGAAACAAACTTAACTAAATATATGTATCTAGACTAATTAAATATGAATCTACACTTATTATTTGTGTATCCAGCCATTATTACAAAAATATATATGTATATTTGTGCAAACTCACATTTAGTGCAAACAGTCGGAACAACACGAATACACATTTAAGTAGTCCAAGTTCAGAATTCAGTCCTCCAAATACGTAAATAAATGCTCCAAATACACATAGATTTATGTACCCAAACTACTAATTTATGCATTTTGACTGATATTTCATGTATCAACCCACACCCATGAATAATACCATCACATCCAGCCACCCATATGCGCTCCTTGAAACATCATTACAAACGGTGTTACACTTTTTATTTTACTTTATTGTACACATCTAACAATCTAATTTTTTTGAATAATTAATCATATTATGCATGTTAAATGAGTATTTACCTTCACCAGCAGCAAGATTGAAGTAGTGATCAATAACATTATGGCAATTTTGGAAGCATTGTGGAGAGCATAACTTGTGCGTAAAACGAGACTCTAGCAAGTTTAATTTGCCTATTTATGCATGCCCCATGTGAGCCGCACTTCCAGTTCCTCAAGCGTTTTCTCCGCTACGTCAAAGGTACAGTTGCTTATGGTCTTACTATTTCTAAATCTTCGTCATTGCACATCACAGCGTACTCTGACGCCGACTGGGCCGGCTGCTCTGATTCTCGGTGCTCCACTTCGGGCTACTGTGTGTTTTTGGGTGCGAATCTCGTCTCTTGGTCGTCCAAACACCAGGCGACCGTATCCCGATCCAGTGCAGAGGCCAAAGATCGTGCTGTTGCGAATGCGGTTGCTGAAACAAGCTGCCTCCGCAACCTGTTACTCGAGCTATATGTACCTGCCACTTGTGCCTCGCTTGTCTGTTGTGATAATATATCGGCTGTTTATCTTACTAGCAACCCCGTACAACATCAACGTACTAAGTACATTATTTAGACATCCACTTCGTACGTGAAAAGTTCAGGTTGGATCTGTTCGTGTCCTTTATGTCCCCTTCGAGTATCAGTATAATGACATCTTCACGAAGGGTTGTAATACCCTGAAATAAAATAAGCAAGTTTAAAGATATAATAGTATATAATAGTAGGACTATCAAAGATTTTACAAGTAGACCCATATATTTACACATATAAATAAATTAACTTGACATTCTAAAAATACTAAGAGTATAAGCTGAAACTTATACAGTAGTAAAATTTAACCTATATATTTATAATATCATTAACTCTATTAATGGGATAATTATCAAATATTAAAAGATAATTACAAAAGATAAAATAATAAATAATCAAATTCATGGGTTATGTACTTATGTTACACGTTGGGGTGGTGATGATTCACCCACAAATGCTCTTCTCTATAAATAGCGGTAGTAGTAGTAGTAGAGTAAATTATAAGGGGGTTGAAAACAATCATTAGCTAAAATATTAAATCTATAATCAAAGTAATTAGTGTTAGTGGGTTTTTTGGTGTAGTAGCCGAAGAGCAAAACCACACGGAGTACTATTAATTAAATTATGGTATGATTTCGAGACCCTTTATCGTAGAAATTAAATAACTTATTTTGATATTATAAATGATAGTTATAGTTATTTTGTATAATATTGTATACAGTATGATTCTTATCTATTCATGTTATATTGCTCCATATTGTATAAATTGTCTTATATGTTGTTATATTATCATGTTAGTGTTTTATAGTTATAATAATGTACAATTGGCCATTTGTAGCATTTGGGATACGATTATAGGAGTGAGACGGCATTATTTATAATAACCTGTGTACACAGAAGGGGGCGCGGCTCCATGTGAATTACGATTCTGGTATCCGGCAATATATAGCCGAGTGGGTCTTAGTATAGACCTGAGTATCCTGTGTACATGGATGAGGGCAGCGCGTAGCCTGGGGGAGTATTAACTCCGTAATGTGTCTCTCTTGTATAATGGTAGACCATTAGATATGATTGTGATATGATAATTGTTACATGTTTATAATATAATGATATTGATATATATGTGTGTATTATGAAGATAAAGAATGAATAAAATTGACCTAGGGCCGGTGGAGGCGATTGAAGTCATACTCAGCCGGTGGTTGGCTGATCCCGTTATATTTATATCTTTTTCAGGTTTATTTTCTGAAGAAAGGAGAAAGTGAGAGTTGACCAACAGACTTCTATTATATAGAATATAATATTTTATAGGTCAATAGTTAGACCATTACGACTAGTATTGTAATTAGTATAGCCTTGTACTCTCTGGAAGAAGAATACGGCGGTAACGCCTCTGTAAACCAGTTTAATTTATTTCATTTTCCTATTTTTAGAACCTTCCGCTGCCAGTTAAATAAGCAGGTGAAAATGGGGGCGTTACAGATTGGTATCAGAGCCTCCGGAAAGCCTTTTGAGAGCCTTGTTAGAGCCTCGCTAGAGCCATATTTAGAGCCTATTTAGGAGCCACCCTAGGACCACGTATAAGAGCGTAAACCTAGTTAGCCTCCAAGTAGGGAAAGCTTGTACAGTCAACAGACTAGATTATAACCCTTACGTTTTATTTTAAATAGGATTTATATAATTACAAAGTGGTAAACACAGACTAATAACAAAATGAGAATCGTATATATAGTAAGCTAGCTCCTATAGAGACTATAGGAAATGTGTTATATTAATGATGTGAGTATACTATATGTTACATGCTTATGTGTTAACACTATTTTCTGTATATATATCAAGTCTTTTAATGTGTTTTTGTTTTCTGTACTTTTAGAGTAGGTTATCAGAAATAATAAACTTAATATTTGGACTTATATAACATATTGGTAAAAGCTTTAAAAATGATATTCTTTAATAACCATTATAAATTGTGTGAAAAAAAAATAAATAAAAAATAAAGAGAAGATCTAATCGGTCAATCATATTGTGGACTACTATATTATATTTACCATAATAGGTCATATGCAAAAAAATAAAAAAAAAATAAAAAATAAAAAAAATAAAAAAAATAAATTGGTGATCAAAATAATACGGTGTATAAAGATTGTGATCAACATCCTAATTGCAACAATGAACTACCAATATTTAAAAACAGATAAAGAACAAAATTTAGTGTCGATTTCACGTCTAGTTATTTGAAAGATGAAGTCATATAATAATATTCATAATAATAATAAATATAATAATAATAATAATAATTATAATAATAATAATAATAATAATAATAATAATAATAATAATAATAATAATAATAATAATAATAATAATAATAATAATAATAATAATAATAATAATAATAATAATAATAATAATAATAATAATAATAATAATAATAATAATAATAATAATAATAATAATAATAATAATAATAATAATAATAATAATAATAATAATAATAATAATAATAATAATAATAATAAGTCAAGATATTGAATAAAATAATTATGAAACAGAGGTCATGCATGGTCCAAATAAAAATAATAATAGTTAATACATTTAAAAGTAGCAACCGTAACCGGTAACCACCGTATGAATGGGTCATATCTGAATTAATTTGACTAATGTAAGAGACGTAAACTATCTAAGTATATATTAAGTATAAGTGTAATAAAGTTAAGTTGTAAAAAAAAAAAATTAATACATGTGTTAGTAATAGAGATAAGTAATAGTGTTAAAAGTATAATTACAAATAATATTAATAACGTCGGTGTTAAAATCACGATAACAATGGTAACGTTCTTGAAAACCAACGTTAGTAGTAGTGAGAAAAGTGAAACTTAGCAATCAAAGTTGTTACGATAATAATAGCGGCGAGAAAATTGGTAAACTTTATAGCAATAAAAATTTATATTTTAAAATTAGCGAAAAAAAAAAAAATTAAAAAAAAAAATTAATGTAACAATTGTACTAATAAAACATATATAGTGAAATTAAAGCAATAGTATAAACAACGGAGGTAATTATAAAGTCCTATAATCTAGCCGATGTACCTTTATGTTATCACAAAATTTGAAATTGAGGTACTACAATGTACTCCGTATTCATACACTATTTTATATAAAATCAAATTGAAGAGATAAACTCAAGTAACCCAAAACAGAATTACGTATCAAAACAAATTATTCTCAACTGGTGACCAACTTTAAGTAAAATCTTACCGAGACATATAAAAGCTACAATAACAATATATCGTCAATGTGCTTATTATCTAAATTTATATAAAGATTTTTACTTTACTTTAAATATATAATAAATACACTTAAAACATCAAGTATTTATGTATGCAAATCGTAAGGTCCATATTCCATAATTATATAATAAACTAAATATTCAGATAACTTTAACATGGATAGTTAATATTGTATAAACACAAAGAGATAAGAAAACTTATATTGTAATACACATACAAATATAAAAGAAAAATCTAATCGTAGCAATTAAAAACTCAAATGTCTTAAGTATATTTACAAAAGGAATCAAGTGAAATTAATTTTATGAGTAGACGGCTAAATATTTCGGTGAAAGAAAAATAAAAGGATTCAACATGAAGTCAATAATATTGTTTAATTATATACGTGATAAACAAATTAATATGACAGATAATTACACAAAGATAGTAAAAGTTAATTAGACACGTAATAAATGATACTTCGTATGTACAATATTTTGACTTAAATAAAGACAAGTTTCGGGACGAAACTTATTTTAAGGAGGGTAGAATGTAATACCCTGAAATAAAATAAGCAAGTTTAAAGATATAATAGTATATAATAGTAGGACTATCAAAGACTTTACAAGTAGACCCATATATTTACACATATAAATAAATTAACTTGACATTCTAAAAATACTAAGAGTATAAGCTGAAACTTATACAGTAGTAAAATTTAACCTATATATTTATAATATCATTAACTCTATTAATGGGATAATTATCAAATATTAAAAGATAATTACAAAAGATAAAATAATAAATAATCAAATTCATGGGTTATGTACTTATGTTACACGTTGGGGTGGTGATGATTCACCCACAAATGCTCTTCTCTATAAATAGCGGTAGTAGTAGTAGTAGAGTAAATTATAAGGGGGTTGAAAACAATCATTAGCTAAAATATTAAATCTATAATCAAAGTAATTAGTGTTAGTGGGTTTTTTGGTGTAGTAGCCGAAGAGCAAAACCACACGGAGTACTATTAATTAAATTATGGTATGATTTCGAGACCCTTTATCGTAGAAATTAAATAACTTATTTTGATATTATAAATGATAGTTATAGTTATTTTGTATAATATTGTATACAGTATGATTCTTATCTATTCATGTTATATTGCTCCATATTGTATAAATTGTCTTATATGTTGTTATATTATCATGTTAGTGTTTTATAGTTATAATAATGTACAATTGGCCATTTGTAGCATTTGGGATACGATTATAGGAGTGAGACGGCATTATTTATAATAACCTGTGTACACAGAAGGGGGCGCGGCTCCATGTGAATTACGATTCTGGTATCCGGCAATATATAGCCGAGTGGGTCTTAGTATAGACCTGAGTATCCTGTGTACATGGATGAGGGCATAGAGTATTAACTCCGTAATGTGTCTCTCTTGTATAATGGTAGACCATTAGATATGATTGTGATATGATAATTGTTACATGTTTATAATATAATGATATTGATATATATGTGTGTATTATGAAGACAAAGAATGAATAAAATTGACCTAGGGCCGGTGGAGGCGATTGAAGTCATACTCAGCCGGTGGTTGGCTGATCCCGTTATATTTATATCTTTTTCAGGTTTATTTTCTGAAGAAAGGAGAAAGTGAGAGTTGACCAACAGACTTCTATTATATAGAATATAATATTTTATAGGTCAATAGTTAGACCATTACGACTAGTATTGTAATTAGTATAGCCTTGTACTCTCTGGAAGGAGAATACGGCGGTAACGCCTCTGTAAACCAGTTTAATTTATTTCATTTTCCTATTTTTAGAACCTTCCGCTACCAGTTAAATAAGCAGGTGAAAATGGGGGCGTTACAAGGGTCTTCCTCGTTTTCTTTTTGATCGTTTCAGATCCAGCTTGAGCGTCCGACCTCCTCCCGTTCCAACTGCGGGGCGTATTAGTGTAAATATGTAAATATTTTCATGATATTATTACGATATTATTTAGCCTTGTATTATAGGAAACATATCCTCGCAATGTAACCGATAGTATTTTGTATACCCTATATAATGTATGATAAACTGATCATCCCGACTTAGAGGATTACGTTCTAATTGTTTAATACCAATATCTTTTATCTTCAGTTTTACCTTTAAACAAGGATTTTTTGTGAGATAGTACCTTATATTTAGGGTCATTTGCGAGTTAGTACCTTTTATTTTTATTTTTTTTTTCTAGTACCTTTTATTTCAAAAATTTGTTAAAACATACCAAATGTCGGAATCCGGCGAGAAAAGTCAAAACTCCGGCTTGACCTTCTTTTGGCACGTGTGAGGGAAGCTTAAACAACTTATTTGTGACTCTTATTCCTCATTTTTTACTGACTTCATTTTCCCCCTTCATTTTCACCCTTGTTTAAACCTACCTACAATTTCCCCCAAATGCTTTCTCTTCTTCCTCATTTTTTTCATCTTCTTCCAAACTCATCCACTGTGTAACTTCATCAGTCTAACTTCATTACTCTTCCAAAATTGAAGGTATGATTTTCGATTTGATTTTGTTTAATTTCTACTCAATTTAAATCAAAGATTGTAGCTTTTAAAATGTCGTGCCCTAATTTAAATGATTCCGTTTTTTGCTATTTGTTGTGGTAATTGATAATGGTTGTTATTGAGTAATGGTTGTTATTGAGTAATGGTTGTATTTTGATTGTATGTAGGATGAGAAGTAGAGTGAATGAGCAAACTGATTTTCATGCAAAGTTAAGGGTTTTCCATGGTGGTTATTTCAAAACTACGAAACGTAAAACTGACTATGTTAATCCAGGGAAAGGGGGAATGCTGATGAAGGTTGATATGGTAGATGAAGTATGCTACTTCAATTTGATGGATATTTTGAAAACTGATTTGGGGTATAAGGAAGGAGAGTTATGGTTTAAAAGGAAAGGGTTGAGTTTGTTTGCTGGAAGAAAAAAAATCGAAACCGATAAAGATGTTGCGCTGTTGATGGAAACCAAAGCTCTCAACCATTCCCCACTCAAAGGTCCGAAGCTCAAGTGCCACAGAAGAGGAGAAGGAAAACCAAAGTTGCTGCTGCTGTTGAAGTGTCTAAGTCAGGTCCATCACAAAGCTCCCAAGCAAGTTCCACCCACCCTTCCACTAATCTTGCTATAGTGGTGTACCAGCCTCCGTTGGTGTAGTTTGTGAAGTATGAAACTGTGTTTTGTGAACAAAATGGTTTGTCATGGTCTTTTGATGAAATTGTGAAAGTGTAGTAGTATGTTTTTTAGCTAGCTTGTTAAGTATTTGATGCATTAGTAAGACAATATAGTATGGTAGAATGTGAAACTATGCATTATATGCATTAGGTATTGGTGGTTGTATGTTTTTCTGACAATCTATTTTGTGATGGTAATATAACCACTTGTTTGTTTAACACTTGTGTAGTTTTTTAGCAAAAATGAAATTTCAACAGGTAGTAACTAACATATCTACATAAATAAATGGTCAATGCTTAACAAATTAGGGTAAATCAAAGGTAGTGATTTACAAATTATGATAAATTTAAACGTAGTATTTAACAAATTTTCGTAAATAGTAGGCAGTGGTTAACAAATGAGAACAAACATAAGGTAGTAGTAAACAAAATATTACATAACTAAGGTAGTATTTTACAAATAAGAAGATATATGAGGTAGTACTGAACAAAATATGACTAACACAAGGTACAACTTAACAAACTATCACAAATAAAAGGTACTACTTTACAACTCATTAAAAAACGTAAAACAACAACAAACGTACTTTATTCAACAGAAAACATAACCACTACATACATATGCTTGCCATGGCCAATACAATTAACTAACCTAATTTGCCATAGACAATACAAATCAAAACAAAGAGAGCTTCATAAACTTCAGTTTTCAGGCTTCTAATTTCGCTCAACAAATCGTTAATTACATTCGTTTGCCAAACCGTTTTATCTTCATCAACCCACCTGAAAAACCCACAACCACGCCTATTCAAATCGGAGTTGTACAATTTACAAGTTAAAAACTTTCTTCCTGGATTTTGCGAAGTCCAAGAAGTTCGATGCGCACAAGGTAACCCGCATTTGCATTTTATTTCTGAGAAAAAATTGTTTGACGATGACGCCATTTTTTTGGAATAAGTGAGGATGAAATTTTAGAAAGAAAGAAGAACAATGAACAAGTGACAATGAAGGCAACTTTATTAGAAAAACTGAAAAAAAAATGGGAGGGAAATATTGGAGGGAAATTTTGGGGGGAAAATTGGGAGGGAAATGTGAGGGTGAGTTTAAATAAGTTAGGAAATGAAAATAAGGTACCTTTTAACAAACAATCAAAGCCAAATACACATCACACGTGCTAACAATGGTCAACTCGCCGGAGTTTTGACTTTTCTCGCCGGATTTCTTAATTTGGTATGTTTTCACAAATTTTGGAAATAAAAGGTACTAAAAAAAAAATAAAAAAAATAAAAGGTACTAACTCGCAAATGACCCTAAATATAAGGTACTATCTCACAAAAAACCCTTTAAACAATACTAATTTTAAGTAAGTGTGCCAAAATGAGAATATCTTAATCTAAACCTAGCAAATATATTAGGTCATGTCAGGTTTCTTTCCGTCTCAATGTCAAACAGGTGATTATCATCGCAACTCAAACTCGACACTTTTATTTAATCGTTTTAGTTGGCTCAATCCTAACCCAATCCATTTAATTTTTGCAGCCTCGCTTGTTTAACCCAATTATCTTTAATAAGATCATTTTCAACCCATATAGAGTTGTAGACCATTAAAGTATTTAATGTGAATGACTGGTATATGATCCATTAACCCAAGTAGCAATATTAAATATCATATTTTCATATTTTAGGTAGACTACCGACCTAATTTCTAACCCAATTTGCACCTATTTACAGAATTAGCAGGTTACTCGTGTCGTGTTTGTGTCGAAAGACTTCAACCCTAACCTAATCCATTTAACTTTCGTATTGTGTTTGTATTGACGCAATTACATAAATAGGTCACTCTATCTTCATCTTAATCTGCTATCTTCGTGTCAGACTATCGTATCGACTCAATAATTACCACCTCTATTTTAATCAAGTTATTAAGATAGAGACATTCTTTTAGAACATTGAATTCGTCCCTTTTCTTTTTCATTGTGGAAAAAAAAGTTTATATTGTGGCTCCCAACCCTAAAGATTTTTCCCTTTTGTTGTTAACCACCAAAGTTAATTGGACTTGTTAATAAGCAAACAAAGTGAATAAAAATAAGAAAGGTTACACCAGATTCACAATCATAGGAGTATGTTAGGGACATGGGGGGGCAACAAGTCCATGTGACTCACTAATTTTACATGGAATGTTGCAAATCAACTTTTAGTTTTCTTTTCTTTTCTTTTTGTTGCTTTCTAATCATTTCTGATAACTAGCAACGTATGAAGCATGTAGCTAATTGATAATGGTGGATGGATTATATATCAACATGCACCTAAATTATCAAATCAAACCACGTCGCGAATTGTTTATAAAGACATAATAAAATATTGCTATAATAATTATCATCGAGAATTAAGTTACAGCTTTTATCACAAAATCTTATTCACGATTTTATTTAAGAGATTACACCTTTTGTATTGTCTCATTTAAAAATTAACCTGTGACTTGATAGTTGCGTACACAGAATATGTGTAGTTTATAAAATGAACTTGTGGATTCAACATTTACTTCTTCTTTGCTAATTATTTAATGGTAGGACTTAATTGATATAAATTGTAATTAATTTGCTTTGACAAAATCCCCTTCACAATGCTATTGGAGGCTTTTTAAACTAATTAAAGAACTAATGCATTGAGATTTGAGTTGTAGGACAATATAAAGTTTAGAAGCTAAGACTGCCCCGTTGTCACCGACTGGATCTCCTTACCCGAAAAAACCATACGACATTAAGCCTGGCACCACACGATGTTGAGTTTTAGCTCTATTGTTAGACTATATTACTAAATTGTCGCGTCGTGATAAGTACCACAAGTTCTTGTGCTCGTAAATAATCATTAAACTCAGCAATTTTGCACGAGATAATTCAATAATGTAGTGTGAAAATTCAATCGGATTTTCGAGAATTAAGCAATAATGGGACGATTCTACATTTCTACACGGTGCAACTAGCTGCTCGATTGCATTGTGATCTACAATCCTTCATTTACGGCTTGGCATTTTACATTGACTACCTACCATAAGCACAATGCCTGTTTCAATGATTCATAGAAATTTGAGGGCACATTTTTGATCTTCTAAAATACTCTTACCTCTTTTTTACGGAGTACAAAGCAATTGTTGACCCCTCTTAATTATACACACACCTAATGCCGTTGTATGCATAATTGTGAAGAAATGAGTCATATTCATTATTCTTTTCGCACTTAACGTAAGCACTAAGCGAGTTAATAAGAGACACATGGAATCAAAAGGAATAAAAAAAACACCAAAGCATCTGGCTTGGCATGGTAAAATTCGAGGATGAACACGTGGTATATGTGGTGGTCTTGAGGAATCTGATGTCTGGGGACTCAGCCCCCTCGTCATCAAGAAAAAAAAAAAGTTAATAAGAGACATAACCAATTACTTTACCAACAAAATGTTACTCCGTACAAATTCTTATTATGATTGTATTTAAAAACTTATACCGAGAATTGAAATCCTCAGATTTTATTTAAGTTGTGTTTGGAAACTAATAATTGATCTGAAATGTCTGAATTTAAATTTAGAATTTGCCATATTTTTATCTCAATTTCAATTCCATAATGATGTTTGAAAATTTTTGGAATTAGAATTGGAATAGAAATTGACTATTCTTGATATATAATTTTTTGTTTAAAACTTATTTTATTAATAAAAAAAAAAGTAACATTGAGAATATTATATAGACTTAAAAAAAAAGTATATTCAGATATTTATAATTTTGGTCGAATTGGTTCAAAAGATGAATAAACTAGTAGAAATGTAAATAATGTCTTTGTTTGGACTTTTAATTTGAGGTGGCAAAATTTTGAACTAGTATGGAATTGCCAATTTCAATTCTAATTTTTGATGTTTCCTGGAATTGACTCTATTTCGAAACACAATTAGAATTCTGAGTTGCAAAACACACCGAGGCTCCCTTCGTTACAGTCATATGATTGGCCTTTTTATTTTGAAAATTAATGTAAAGGAACTGTTTTCATTTTACAAAGCCAAAATTTAGTCGAATTTTGCTCCAAAATCATTTACTCAAACCCGATATTGTTTTAATGAAGTGAAAATTTTGTACCAACTTATTATATTATAATATAAAGAAAATCAATTATGTTTCAAAATAAAACAGTAAACAAATAACTAATTAATGACACATTTGGGAATACATTATTACTTTGAATAAAATCATTTCAATTCTTAAATCTCAAATCTAGATATTCACTTCCAAATAAACCAATTTAAATTGATTCAACTTAGTTTAATGCACTCGTATATATACTTGAATTCGGATATTAACAACCGTATAAAAGACAAATGTAAATTATTAATGGTGAACAGAGTGAATGAGCAAGTCGTGTGATAGACCGTCTTTCACTAATGAAAGTGAATAATGAGAATTTAATATAAAAAATGTGACCACGTTTAGGTTATTTGTGACTAGTATTATTGATTAAATTGTGACTATTTTTTATACCGCTTAATAGTGCTCAAAATATAGTCAGTAGTGGTCACCATTAGCATAAATGTGATCACTTTTTATGCGTCTACAAACTCTTCTTTGTCTTTCTTAGTCAAAAATAATAATAAAGAGTTCTTTTTAAGATTTTTTTTTATAAGGTGTATGTCACTGTTCTTTTCAACTTAATTTTAACTTTTACGAGTATAATTTAGCTCAACTCTTAAAAGTTCAGTTCAACTCTTATAAGTTCATCTCTAATAAATTTATCTCCTATAAGCCCCATTAAACTTTGATTTACACAGACGTCAGCTCCTATAAATTCATCGGTTATAAGTTCAGCTTTTATAAGTTCAAGTTAGATTTTATAAGTTCAACTCCTATAAGTTCAATTATAAAAAGCCGAAAAGAACCGGGCCTAACTTCAATTACACATAAGAGACACCCAACACATATAAAAACCAAAGGCACCACAACATATCCTACTCTTTCACGACTCCTCCCAAAACCAAAATGTCGATCACACATTGCTTTCTACTCCAACCCATACAATCCTAAAACTCCATGGACAACCAAACAAGCAACAATTCTTCATCATCATCATCCTCCACTACAACAATAATAGCCGCCCTCTCAACACTAACCCCACACCAACTCTCAACCCTCTCAACCACCGTGTCAACCACCGTCCACCACCACGAGCGCCGCCTCGCTTCCCTCCTCTCCTCTCCACCTCTCTTCACTCACACTCTCAACCACCTCTACACTCTCTCCCTCCCTCAAAAATCTCTCCTCATCGCCCACCACCTCCTCTCCTTCTTCCACCTCCTCACCCCCTTCTTCCCCACCACTCTACTCCCTCCCAATTCTCGCCCTCGTCTTCGTCCTCGTTTCCGTCTTCTCGACCACGACTCTGTCCTCCTCCTCCTCCTCTTCTGCCAAACCCGACAATCCCACCCGAACTCCCTCGACTCAACTTCCCCTTTCCTTTGGCGCCAAATTCTCTCCTCCCACTTCTCCGACACAATACTCACCCTCTCGGGGCTCCAAACCTCGCACTTCGACGTGATGGTGGACTACGTGGACACGCTGGTGAAGTGCAGGCGGTTCGTGGACGCGAGAGGGTGCGGTGGGGCGGCGTCAGTGGCATCCGTGGTGGCGCTGCCGTCAGTGGCGGTGAAGAAGGGCGATGGGGTGGAGTGTACGATATGTAAGGAGGAGTTGGGAGAAGGGAGAGATGTGTGTGAGTTGCCATGTCAGCATGTGTTTCATTGGATGTGTGTATTGCCTTGGTTTAGAAGAACTAATACGTGTCCTTGTTGTAGGTTTCAGCTTCCTACTGATGATGTTTTTGGAGAAATTCAACGACTTTGGGATGTTCTTCTCAAACTTGGTCAACAATCTTCTGATTTATTAGGAAATAATAATCAAAGTGATTATCCATAGAAATGTTTAGTTGAAATACATAGAATTGAAACAATCAACTTAAATATATAGGTTGTATACTTGTACGATGGCAAAAGAAAAAAACGAGGATAATCAGAGAAAAGTTATTATCAATTTAATTACAAAGTGACGGATAGAGCTGACCATTTGCGCGCGTCAGTTATGTCTTGGCGTCTAGCCCTCCAAGTGGGCCGCGATTTGGGTGGTACAATGCGGCCCACCAAGCAAAGTTTGGACTCGCCCACCCAAGTAATGGGTCGTATCCGGTATGAAAATTGATGCTCGGCCCTTCCCAACCCTTACGTTTAATTTTTAATACCGCAAGCATACGGGTGTCGTAACATATGAGTATATCTCATGGAAATAAGATTTAAGTATTAGTCTATTCAAATTATAGTTTAACTGCGAATTTTAAATAACAATGAGTGGGTAAATTAACTACAAATTGGAAAGCAATAACTACGAAACAAAACTAACGATTTTCTTAACAATGTTTAAAAGGACTAGGGCTCGTACTTTCATTAGCATTTAACAAGCAACAACTCCCTTTGTCTCAGTTATTTGTTTACACTTTTCTCAAATCTCCCTAACAAAAAAGTCAAACTGTAAACAAATCACTTAAACGGAGGGAGTACGAAACTTTGCTTGATCACCCAATTATTATTCAAATGATACACTACCCTACGCATACAAACGTTCTCTTCCAAGCAACGTAAGTTCTTTCTATTAGATTCAATTCCTACTCACGCATGTAAGCTAAACTAATACGAGCATCAAGTCGATAGTGTTGTCTCAATGATACAGTCTAACATTCTCATGCCTAGATGTAAAGTCTCGGGTTCAATAGTGTTCTTAGCTAAACTCATGCTTCCGCACATAAATAAAACCACAACAAAAATAGGATAAAGAAATCAAGGGATAAAGCAAAAGGCAATTCTACCCAACTTCCATTGATAGTATAACTCACTCTAGGTTAGGGATATCAATATTTTATTCACGTTAATGGAATGACAAGATATTGCGAAAAAATCAATCAAAATGCAAAAATTAAAGATCTAAATGAGGCGAATTATAACATTTTGGTAATTTTAAGATTTTTCTTTCTTTCTTTTTTTTTTTCTTTTTTTTTAATTTTTTTTTTTATGTTAAGGGGTACCAATAACATTTTGAAAAGCAAAGAATAGCACAATAAAAATAAAAAAAAAAATAAAAATAAATCTACCATCCATTCTAATGGTTACATTGAGAATTTTAATAGTATTCATCAAGGTAAGCTAGAGAGTCATTGTTATTCTTCGCAATGTATAGAATATAGCACAATCGTCATGTGAGATCTTGTTTGATTCACCTTCACGAGTAGAATGAATATCAAATTTTAATATTTTTCTATAATGTAAAATTAAAGATATTGCTCTCGAAAAATTTGTCTCGGCAAATGTACAAGTGGGTCATGTTACCATTGGTTTGAATGAGAGGTAGTACTAAGGGTACCAAATACAAACCCATGATTTGTTTTTAATTTTTGGTAGAATACTCTTGGTTGGGTTAGTCCACGGGTAGGACTATTCACCGGTCAAAGACCGGACAGGAATGGACCGGAACCGGAATTCAATTATTTGAAGGACCTAAGACCGGACCATATTTAAGAATTTCGGTCCATGGACCAGACCGTATTTTTCCGGTCCACAACCGGTTCGGACCGGTTGGCCTGGACCGGATTATGTTAATTACCATTTATATTTTTAAGTTTATAAGGTTAAAATTATTGTTTTAATTATAAAAGTGAAGAAATAGGTATTAAGGTATAGTTATATTGTTAAGTTAAACAAATCTAACATAATTATGATTAACAATCGCTTTTAAACTAATACTAGAGTGCACAAATAAAACTAATTCCGGTCTTTTAGGTCCAAAACGGTCCGGACCGGAATAATCCGGTCTTGGACCGAAATGGACCGTTAACCGGAATCATAAAAAAGTGCGGACCGAAGACCGGACCGGAATTTTAAAAACCGGCTCCAGTCCCATTGATTACGGTCCGGGCCGGTCTAGTTTTACGGTTCGACCCGGTTTATGCACACTCCTACCCATGGGGTAGGCCTAGTGGGTTGGGTTAGGGAGAAATGAGCCCAAGCCCAACCCACTGGCTGGTGGGCTGGTTTTTGGTAGGTCTTGGGCTCGAAGGGGTAAACTCAGGCCCAATTCATGGTCTGGGTTGGCCCATGACCCACAGCCCTTTTTAATTATCTTTGGAAAAAATATTTTACGTTAATTTTTTTTTAATAAGGGAAAAAATTAAAATAATCGGTTTGGACAAAATTATAATATTCAAATTTTGAAAGTTTCAAAATTTTTAATAATTTTTTGAATGCCTACATATCTCGAAAGAATCAAGGTCCACATAGTTCGTTACATAACTAACTTTCTTATTTGGATGATAATGGTAGGAAAGAGTATGAAAAGATTAAACTCCCAACCCAAAAGCTCCAGATGACGATTTAGTTGGCATGTAAATCAATTATGGATTGTCTTCCAATTCAATTGGATTGAGTTTGACCGGGCTAGGGTTGAACTGAGTTTGACTAGGCTAGGTTGGAAAGAGTTGGGTTGGGCTAGGCTACCGTAGGCCTCCATTTGTGAAAACCAAAACTGAGCTCAGCCCATGATGATGTGGGCTGAGTCAAAACTGGCCCACGAGTTATCAAGCTGGGTTGAGGACGACCCACAAGCCAGGTTGGGCTCCCTAGTATGACTCATGTAAATTCAAGTATAACTTTTCATGCTTCCATTAACGTGAATAAAATATCTTGTCATGCTTCCGCTCATTTAGACTATTGATTTTTTCGCAATATCTTGTCATTCCATTAACGTGAATAAAATATCTTTTCATGCTTCCGCTCATTTAGATGTGTAATCGATAACTCCTCAAAACTAACCTAAACAACACTATTAATCGGAATAACCTTAACCCCACAAGTGCAGTACAATTAATTTGTCTTCACATATAACTACGGAGTACATTATTTGACAATGTAGAAAAATACTTGTAATTGCCAATCTGATATTGCACATAGTACAAGTAAGCATCTTAATATTTAAAAAGCGCGGAATGATACTCCACTTAAAATTATAAGGTCAAATCTTTTAAAAAAATTTGTAATGTCAATCACTGAAATACAAAATCTTTCTAACTAGAAATTTATTTACCATAGAACTAATTTGATATTGTAGCAATTAGTAAAGGTAAAATAGTCTAACATAAAAATTAAACTTATACAAATAAATTTACCTCCTTGAACAAATCACACCCGTAAAAAATAATTTATTCCATCGTGTATCAATTCATACTTCGTACGGAGTATATTTGAATTTGAAATTGACCAGCCAGTGGCGGACCCAGGAATTTTGGCTGGGGGGGCCATTTAACGATGGAAAATACTCCATATACGAAAAAAAATTGTGCGGTTTAAAAATTTGTGATATTTAAAATCATTTTTTAAATTCAATTTCTATGCATCAATATATAGACAAAGCCTAAAAGTCAAATTTTTTTACCCGATAAATAGACAAAAGATCGATAAATATTGAGATGTCGGTAACACTAGACAAATAATTTTTCCAAAAAATAACAAAACTTCGTCCGCTTAAATTGTACATCCTCATTTTTTTGCATCTTCCATTGCATTTGCATTTTGCACAATCTTCAATGCAAAGCTTTAGTTATATGGTTAAAGAGTTTTAACTTTAATATGACGCCAAAAATTACGTTTAGAAGAAATATATAAAATTTGAGATGTAAATTACATTATAGTTGATATATTAACAAATAAACCTAAGTTAGTCAAGTTAAATGAGTTAAGTTTTCATATATTTAATGTTAGGAGCATAAAAAAAGGAAAAAAATGACAAATCAAATGTCCCAGGAATCGAACCCCTGAACTTCAGACTACATTTCGCCGCTTTCACCAACTCTACAATCGCAAATTTCGATACTAACCTAACCTTTTAAGATAAATAATTTTTTTTCCAAAGAGGAGTAGGGGGGCCCGTGCCCCCCTTGGCCCCCCCTTGGGGCCGCCACTGTGACCAGCGTAGCATTATCAAATAGATCTATACGAGTAAAGACCTAAAAAGTCAGCGAACTTGTTTCATACTCCGTATGACTCAATGATGATATTGCGTTTCTTTCGATCAAAATACAAATTTTTATTTATAAAATAAAGTAAGTTTGTGCTGGTATCATAATTCCTACCACTACAATTATTTAACAATTTCGACAAAACCGATTCATACTACTAATAATTTATTTCATTTTTGTCTAATATTTTATTGATTCCACAGATTACATCGTAGGAGTATTACACGATTCTTTGTTTGAGGCTGCCTCAAACAAAAACAGTCAAGTAGGGGGAAAGGACAAAGGACAGGTGGGGGAGAAAATCTCCCCCCCCCACTAGTTCCTTGTCTTTTTCCCCTCTACTTGACCCGTTTCTCCCTTAAAACGGGTAACCCGTTTTAAGGGAGACCTACACGGAGTATTATTTAAGGTATTCAACGAAACGAGTAAATTTATAGGACAAGTTGGGTGACAACTATGGAAATATATAAATTAACCAAATTTAGTAGGTGGCCTGGGTAGTCTGGCGCCGTCGCCAGTGACAAATTTGAGTGCAACTTGTAATTCTTTGCATTATTTGACGAGGGATGATATCGTCAGTCTCTTTTGTATCGTCTTTTTTACAATTTTTATATATTAATTATATATAGCAAAAATTATCCTACACAATGCAAATTTATAAAGCTAAATAAATTAAATGAAGAAAGTGTAAGTTAACCTGTTAAATTAATTTATAATTATAATGGGTAAAATGTGACTATTTAAGTTTTATGTTACCACCATTGAATATAAAAGTGATTATTTTTTGAAGGTATAAAAAATGTTCATAACGACATATGGATGGACAAGCGAAGCCATAAAATATTATTCTGCGTAGCGAAAATAAACTTTAGAGTATTACAACTGTAAACTATTAAAATCACACATAGTTTGAGGTAGAGTTGGCAATTTGGGCCCGCGACCCGTGGGCGGCCCGGCCCAAGACATGTCTGGCCCGGCCCGTGGCCCGTCATCCTCTTGGCCCGGCCCGGCCCGTGGCCCATCACCACGGGCCGTGGACACAACAATTTAAAAAATGTGAAATTTGGCCCGGCCCGGCCCGTGCCCATTGAATTGGCCCGTGGGCCGGCCCGTTATCTAGCCCGTGGGCCAACACTTAGGCAAAGTCCTTTTCTTGATTTTTTGTCCGTTAGTTTGCATTGTTGATTTGTTTGGTTTCTCAAATCTTCTAGTGTCTACTAATCTACTACCATATTCTCCAACTCCAACGACATTTTGTTAGTTGGTTTTGTTTTGTTTTTTTTTTTTTATTATTCATTTTCTTTATTACTATTTTAATTTTATTTATTTACTTACAAGTCAATTTATATATTCAAATGAAATTCTAAAAATTACTTACTTATTTACAAGTAACAACTTTAAAAAAAATTAAATTAACTTAAAATATAAAAATTACAATTTACAAATTAATTTAAAAATTAAAATAAAAAATAACTAAAAAAAAAACCATTCCCATGGGCCGGCCCGAAGTTAGCCCATGGTTGCCCATGGGCTAGGCCCGGCCCGACGGGCCATAGGCCGGCCCGCGGGCTATGGCAACAAAAAATATAACGGGCCCGAGCCCGGCCCGGCCCGAAGGCCCGAAAGTGTGGGCATGGACGGGCCAAAAAAATGTTGTGGCCCGACGGGCCGGCCCACGGCCCGTAGAGCCACCTCTAGTTTGAGGTAGCAAATTTCTATATATACGGAGTATATTTTTGTTTACTTTTTCTGAATATGAGGTAACATGTGCTACTCCGTATCATTTATTACTACGTAGTTTTCCTGCGTATGTAATACTTCCTTCATTCATATTCACTCCCCTCATGATGTCATCACATGTGTGACGAAGGGCGTTTTCGCCGTTTTGCGAGGATAATATCTATAGATACACATCATCAAAAATTACAAAATTTTAATATTAATATTCTATTTACGAAGACAAATCAAACAATATCACCCATGACCATACTTTCAATTATATACCCTTGAGGAGCTCCTCTAAACTACTCCATAATGCAAGACCACAATTGTGAAATATGTACGGAGTATATAACATTATACGGAGTAATTAATTTCTTATACCGATTTGTATCTATTAAGAAATACATCGAAATGGATCTTTAAATTACACAAATTAGAAGTACGAGTTAAATTACAATATTTTACAAATAAAATCAACCCGTTGTCCTTGAATTTTAAAAAAACAAGTCTTGGGTAGTACGACCTACTTTAATTATTTTACTAAGTGACTAAAACAGTTAAATAAATTTCCGCATCATACAAATTTAAGCTAAGACCTCTTACATAACTAGTTATTTCTAAATTTTCTGTGAGACGTTTTTCATTTTAAATTAAAATGAGTCAAATAATACAAATTATCTTTAAAAAAATATATAAAAATAAAAATATAAAATAAATCTAGTCCATGTGGCATGTACATGTGAAGTTTTGAACCCAAAAGTACTCCCTACATTTTTGTTTATTTTATTTTTAATCATTGTACGTACTCCGTATTTTGGAAGCTTATGAATTGCTTAGATTTAAGGTCCTTTAATTTGAGTCCATGTAATTAATATAATTGCATCTCCATTATTCTCCAGATAATATGTCTGCGAAAATCTAGCATTCATTTTTCTCATACCTCTTCACTCATTTGACCTCCTTCATTCTCTACTACTCCCTACACTTTATTCTCTTCTCATTTTCTCTTCTTCAGGTACGTTTTTTTTCTTCCTATTTTATGTGTTCAAATTCTTACATAGTTACATGAACACGATTACGGGTTTTCTATCCTGTGTCCTAAGACCGCACACACGAAAGTTTAAAGTTTTATCGTGATGGTTTATTAACCATTGTAATACCCCTTTTATTCATCCATTTGTTTGCATCACATGAATAAAATAAAAGAGAGTACTCCGTAATAGCTTAATTTTTGATACTCGATGTAATTATTTATGATAATATTTTTTAAATTTGACTTTTTAATGTGTACCCTTAGAAAAATGTACGATTTGACAGTTATTTATTACTTGTCCGTTCCATTTTATGGAGAACGGATTCTCTGTCCTATTTTTATGTCCCATTTCGTGTTCCATTACTACAAATGGTAATAAATCTCATTGATTATCAATGATTAATGATACAATAATTATATAAAGTAAGGATTTATTGATTTATGAAGTAATGGGACATAAAATGGGACAGAGATCGGCTCTCCATTTTATGATACTCCGTATTTTTGTTTTTTTTTTTTTTTGTTTGTTTTTCAAGCCAAGCTGAATATCTTTAGGAAAAAATGAAAAATAATTACTCCGTACTCCGCTCTCCATTTTATGATACTCCGTATTTTTTTTTTTTCAAGCCAAGCTGAATATCTTTAGGAAAAAATGAAAAATAATTACTCCGTATAATTTTACGTATATTAATGAAATTTGTATCGCTTGATCTGTGACGAACAATGCTATTTATACATTTTCACTTGGTATGATTTTGTTAGATTATAAAACCGATCTTAGGCCTCTAATCATTAGTTTAAACTTTTGATTGAATTGATTCCTGATATGGTATTAGAGTTTGTGACCGGAGGTCACGGGTTTGAATTTTACCAAGCTGTTGGTTCCTGACAGATT
The DNA here is from genome assembly GCA_023091065.1 of Dianthus caryophyllus. Taxonomy (NCBI): domain Eukaryota; kingdom Viridiplantae; phylum Streptophyta; class Magnoliopsida; order Caryophyllales; family Caryophyllaceae; genus Dianthus; species Dianthus caryophyllus. Next base: position 6,719,028 of record CM041528.1, on the reverse strand, counting down.
TTATGAGATTTGTACCACTTCATCCCTGACTATTTCCTGTACAGAATTGAATAATTTGTATTGAATTGACTTGTTTATCGAAGCGGGAATGTAGAGAACGCTTCGAGTGGAGCGAAAATGATGATTAAACCGATGTCGCCGTTATTTTATTTCTAATGACTTTTTAATCTGCACAGAAGTAACAGATCAAAGTGAATGAATGAATTCTGTCAGTGTGCTGTTGCTTCTATGTTCGTGTTGGATCAGTTATTCTGTAGCAATCAAAGTAATCACGCCGCCTCAGTTTCTCAAAGACTCCGATTTCATTGTCTCGAATAATGGCGATTACAAGCTGGGATTCTTCAGCCCACCCAACACGACTAATCGGTATGTCGGGATTTGGTATAATAGGGTCACAAAAGATGCCGTTTTCTGGGTCGCAAACAGGAACACCCCACTTAAAGACACGTCTGGTACGCTGAGGGTTTCATCGGATGGCAATCTTGTCGTATTGAATGGGAAGATGGAAATTCTTTGGTCATCGAATATCTCGACTCCCACTACTAATACTTCGAATTTATCCGCTCAACTTTTAGACACGGGAAATCTTATTTTGGTAGAACGAGATCATCCAAATACTTCAAGTAACAATGGAACTACGTTATGGCAGAGCTTTGATCACCCGACAGATGCGCTGTTGCCAAACGCTAAAATAACATTTGATGGGCCAAACATGAAACGGGCATTACCGGCTTGGAAAACCCTTTCGGATCCTTCAATTGGCCAATTTTCACTCGGAACTGATTCTCTTGTTCATTCCCAGGCCGTTGTTTATGATGGTGATAAGCGACATTGGCGTAGTGGACCATGGAACGGTAATATATTTTTAGGATTACTTTATTCTGACGAAGCTACAAATTACGCCAATACCTTCGTTCACACGAATGCTGCAGACAAAACAGTGGAGCTTGATTACACTGGTGCACTTACGGTGTCCTTCTCTCACTACGCTCTAAACTACGACGGGATTTTAAGTGAAAAGTATTGGGACGGTAGCAAGGGGGAATGGCAGTATATTTGGAAAGCGATAGAAACATCGTGTGACTTATACGGTTATTGTGGCGCATTTGGAATTTGTGATTATCTTAAGAAGCCACTTTGTAAGTGTTTGAAGGGTTACGTGCCTAGTAATGTGGATGAGTGGAGAAGCGGTAACTGGTCTAATGGTTGTGTTCGTAAGGATGCTTTGCAATGTGGCAAACAAGGTAGAAAAGAAGACGGGTTTCTTGAGTTAAAAAGTGTCAAAATTCCAGATCTTGCAGAGTGGTCAGTTGGTTTAAATCAGGTCAATTGTCGAAGCCAGTGCCTGAGTAATTGTTCCTGTGTAGCGTATGCTTACGATGCAGGTGCCGGATGTATGTACTGGAGTAAGGACTTGATCGATATCCAAGAGTTTTCAAATGGTGGGGTGGATCTTTATCTTCGTCTCCCTGCTTCAGCGCTTGGTAAATTTGTTGCTTGATTCTAGTTCTTCTGTGAAAACATAATTTAGTAAATAAGTTATTTATGCCGATTGTAATGAACATACGGAGTTTGATGCTTTTTACCTCGCAGCTACCAACAGCAAGAAGAAAGTTATCATCATACTGGCCGTCATCTTTGGGACGCTGTTGCTTGTTGCCCTTACATATTTTGTGTGGAGATGGCTGAGTCGATCAAACGGTGAGTGGAGCCTTAAAAATTATATTATGCCGATTTCTGGATATTCCTCTTACAGCACTTGCAGTGAATTAATGGTCATAATACTGAGTATTAATATGTCATAGTACGTAAATTTTCTTATTTCATCGAGAACTTATGGTATTTTTTTCTTCAGGCAAAGAAAATTTGCTTGAGACAACGAAATATAATAACGGTAGCCACAAAATTCCATTTGAGGAGCTACCGTTATTTGAACTCAAGAAACTCATTGCGGCAACCAATGATTTCCACCATAGTAATAAACTCGGTGAAGGTGGTTTTGGAGTCGTGTTCAAGGTAATGATACTGATATTTGAATAATGTCTTCAAATCATTGTATTAGTTGTGTAGGTTTTGTAACTGTGCAAGACACTTGTTTGCAGGGAAAGCTCGATGACGGTCAAGAAATAGCTGTCAAGCGGCTTTCTGCTGCATCTGGACAGGGCTTCGACGAGTTCATGAACGAAGTGGTGGTTATCTCTAAATTGCAACACCGGAATCTTGTGAAACTTCTTGGCTGCTGTGCGGAAAAACGGGAAAAAATGCTCGTATACGAGTACATGCCCAATAAAAGCTTAGACTTCATGTTGTTTGGTACGCTGATGCATCATTTTTGCAGTAACGCGATTCTCACGTATAATGTGTCTGTGCCATGCTCGACAATTTCTAATATACTTTTATGCTTATATACAGATCCCGTCAAAAAGTTGATGTTGAACTGGGAGAGACGTTTTAACATCATTGAAGGCATTAGTCGTGGCCTCGTTTATCTTCATCGAGATTCTAGATTGAGGATTATTCACAGAGATCTCAAGGCTAGCAACATCTTGCTAGACGAAGACCTTAACCCGAAAATATCTGACTTTGGTATGGCTCGTATCTTCAGCACTAAACAAGATCAAGATAGCACTAGAAGGGTTGTCGGAACATAGTAAGCTGCCTCCTCTTACATTTGAGCTCACTCAAATTTGTTTAATAATACGGAGTATCTAATTTTATAACGCGAATCTGTGCACATATTGCAGTGGATATATGTCCCCTGAGTATGCAATGGAAGGTCACTTCTCTGAAAAATCCGACGTTTACAGCTTTGGAGTGCTGTTGCTGGAGATTGTGACGGGAAGGAAAAACAATAACTTTTGGTTGGATGAGCAGTCGCTGACACTTTTAGGATATGTAAGTTTTAAAACATTTAATATCTACAATTATCTTTATACTTCAAATTGTTTGCAACATTGCTCGGTGCCTCACGGTTACCCACCTAAGATGGTTGACTGTTGAGTGTCTGAAACTCTGGTGTTTATGCCTAAACCCTTATGTCGGAATTCAGAAACATACTATCACTAAGAGAATGTTTTCGGATGTACCGCAGTCGTAGTATTGAAACTCGTTACCAGTTATTTTTGAGATACACTTTTGCGACCTGATCTCTCGAATTTGAGCAATATCACTTCAAAATGCATAAATACTGTCGTGGAAATCTTCAAAACTTGTATAAAACGATCCCATTCTAAAGACCAAGAAGCTGATTGTCTCGTAAGATAAATTAATCGGCGTAGATACAGATGTATTAGTCGGGTTTTTTGGTTCTCTGGTCCTCAAATTGAATTGGATGACGAAACTCTGACACAGGAGGTGGCCTAAGCCATTCATATGGTGACAAACCTCTCGTCTCATATGTGTACATTTTAAGTATTACTCTGCGATACATTTTAGTCACTAACTGCCTACTTTAATGTGCTTGTTCAAATAATCAGGTGTGGAAGTTATGGAGCGAAGATAATATATCTTCAATAATCGATCCCGTGATTTCTGATCCAAGTGTCCGACCAGAAGTTTTGAGGTGCATCCACGTCGGACTACTATGCGTCCAAGAATTCGCGGACGATAGGCCTAGCACTTCCACGGTTTTGTCGATGATTGTTAACGACATTGCACATCTTGCATGTCCTAAGCAATCTGGGTTTTCTAGACGACTGGTTTCCTCAGATAGTGAATCTGGTGTTAGTGGCGTAAACACTTCTTCGACTGGTAATTATGACTCGATAACCCATTTGTCAGGCCGATGATTCCGACATGCCGGAAAATGTCCATTCATTGATTGCATGCAACATGAGCACGAATGTTTTGGTATATAATGTTAATATTTTCTTCTTCCCCTTTAATGCAAAACCGATGACCATGTCTCCCGTAGACGTTTGGTTTGAATAGTATTTACTAGTCTTATGACCGTACAAATTGCTCGGGTATGTTGTTTAATGAATTCAAGTAGAAGCGGCAGATAGTGAATGAGTTTTATAAAACTCATTCATTATGAAATTAGTGTCATTGAAGAGCACCTAAAAGAAAGAAATAATATAACAACAGTAAGTCATCGAGTAAGTTTTGAACCGGTGCAATTCACCTAAAATATCCATTTGTAAATTACACGGATAATAAGTTTGATAGTAATTTGCACATGTAAGTTTTAAACTCGTGCAAGTTGCATGAGTATGTTTAAAATTTACGTGTTAATTGCGTTTATGCCTTTGCAAATTTTAAACAAATGTCAATAAACTTACTTGTGCAAATTGCTATCAAATTTATTACACGTGCGAATTGGCCTTGAATAATAAATTTGATAGCAATTTGCACGGGTAAGTTTTAAACCCGTTCAAATTGTATAAGTGTGTTGTTAAAATTTACGTGCCAATTGCATTTATACGCGTGCAAATTATAAACAAAATGTCACAATATTTACCCGTGCAACTTGCTACCAAATTTATTCTTCGTGCAAATTCCCATCAAATTTATTATTCTAGGCTAATTTGCATGGGCAATAAATTTGATAGCAATTTGCACGTGTTAGTTTTAAACCCGTTAATATACCACAGGTATGTTGTTAAAATTTGTGTACAAATTGCATTTATACCCGTGTAAATTTTAAATAAAACTAGTGGTGTGTCCCGTGGAATCCACGAGCCGAGTCAGTCACATTTTAGTACATATTTCTTGTGGCCTTGTGGTTGTCAATTGTGTTTGTACATCTAAATATTATAGTCACTAATAATTTTTTTTCCATATAAAATATCAAAATAATTTCTTAATGGATAGAAATAATATGAGTTGTAAGCGAGAAATCAAAAATGTTACATACTCCGTCGATTGCATATTACATACTACTTGTATGTACTACACAATCAGACAACTAATGCAAAGTTGCAATTGCGCCTTTGAGGCTAACGATGACCACAAATCGTGACGCCAAGAATTAGAGCTCAAATTTCATGGACTTTGACTCCATAGGTCAATTACGGAATTGTTGTTGATTATTTCAGATAAAAATTTCTACATTATGTATTGTTGACGTGTTTTGTTAAATGAGGAGAAACTAATATTGTGTCCTAAAAATGTGTTTACGGGTTATACGTATATACCTCGGGGTTAATTGACAATGAACACCACATGATTGAAGCTCTTCTTTTGTATTTTGAGAGATGGCAAATTAATAACCATGTTTATCTATAACTCTGATTATGTATTCTGAGTTGTAAGACAATGACAATTGGTTTTGTAATGCAAAGTACTTAATTAATATTTCCTCCTTTGTTTAATTAAGTCACGAAAAATCGGGTTGTTACAATATTTGTTATGAATAAAAATCAAACATATTTGGTCCATTCGAATAGAAGATACAATGTTTTATTTTATAGTCACATATAATTGTTTTGATATGAGAAGGGTCGATTATCCCTCGTGCTATATGAGATATTGCATGTTTGTTCACATATATGTATTTATTGAATTGATCATTATTAATGCAATTTATATCGATCGAAATGTATCAAGTTTATATATCATGTTATTACGTTATATGAAATTGCAATGAGGTATGCTTAAAATATGATTTGAAATGCTTTACGTCTTAATAATCTTGTATTCTTTAGATGATTTATGTGTGTTATGATGTAATTACACATGTATATGATAATGTTACTCCGTATATTTTAATTGCTATGGGTTTATGGTTCAGCGTGTGTCGGATGAAATCGAGTCTTACGGGTTATACGTAGGTACCGCGAGGTTAATTGGCGATGAACACCAGGGGATTGGAGGTCTTAGTTTGCAATTTGAGAGATGCTAAATTCATGGTTATTTATAACTATGATTATGTATTTTGAGTTGTAACACGATTACAGCTGGTTTGTAATACAAAGTATTTACTCCCTCCGTTTCGGTGATTTGTTTACGTTTACTTTATACACATTTATCAATGTAATGAGAGAGATAGAGAAAAAACTAATAAAATAATAGTAAAAGTACAATTGAGGGTCCACTTTAACAAATTTAATAGATGTAATTGGTTAAAGTAGTATGGGCACACGATCATTAATGGAAATGTAAACAAATGACCCGTACCCCCTAAAATAGAAAGTGTAAACAAATGACCAGGATAGTGGGAGTAATTAATATTTCCGCCTAAGTTTAATTAAGTCACGAAAATCCTTGTTACAGTATTATTTAAGAATAAAGATCAAACATATTGCGTACATTCGAATAGGAGATACAATTTTTTATAGTTACGTATAATGGTGGATACATTCTTTTTTATATAATACCAAAATGATTCCAAATAAGTTTTCTAATTTTTTTGAGAAATTTATCGAGCACTTTTCACATTTTAAAAAGTACACGCGTGTTCATTTTTATACATCAAGCTTAATATGATACTTATATTAAGTAGGTATGTTAGATTACTTATCGTAAGTTATTTTTTTCATCTATTTCGAATATGTTTAGATTAATTTATAAAAGGTAATTTAGAATTTATTTCATAATAATCATCCTCAAACTTTGTAATTTTGAGAATAGTTTTGAACACATATAAAATATTAGTTACTATCAAAACTTAATATAAATTTTCGAAACAAAATAAAAACATGAAATTAAGAACGCAAATGCATTTAAAGATAAAGGGATGAGAAATAATGAATTTATTTTTTCATGACCTTTGAAATTTTTTAATTCTCACCCCAACTAAATTAATGCATCAATTTTTTGAATGAATGATTCTTGTAATTTTCTGAATAAATGATTCTTGTATTTTTGTTCTTTTATTTTAACTAATTTGTTAAAATAAATGTTAAAAATTGAAATTAAGGGAAAAAATTGAATTATTATTAGATGATGACTTAAAAATCATTCTAGTTATAAGAAAGTTAAGTAAATACTCCGTACAAAATAATGACAATATATTTTATTGGTTCAAGTGTAAAGTTATGATATTGTAAATATATAATTTTAAAACAATTACTATAAAAATCACATTAAAAAACTATAATTTCTCATAGTTTTTAACTGTGTAGAAATAACAACTTAAATAAATATATTTATCTTATTCATCTCCTTGCATACTATCAAGCCTTGATAAAAAAAAAAAATACATCACAATTAATTTTTTAATCTCTTCTTAAACATCAACTTGATATATTTGAAGTTAATAATTAGAGTCAAAGATTAATGAAACAAATATCAAATAATCTGCCTTGTCTTTATCCTTTCATTCAAAAATAATTAACCAAAAATTAGCAACACATCGATTATACCTTGGAAATTGTGGATTGTTTTTTATTTTTCAATTTGTTCCTGTAAAGATAAAAATTTGTTAACATTGTACTACAAAATAAAATTAGAGGAAAATAAAAAATCAAAGCCACAGAATCAAAAGCAAAATAAATCTAAATATAAAATTTTAAACATTATTAAAATATTTGATGCATGACTTTTAAAATTTTGAGAACTCAAAAATAATAAATTTGATCCACCTTATATTTATCCTCTAATTAAATAATAATTATCAAAATTTTACTCAAAAATAAAATAAAGTTAATTAATAGAATAATCAACACATAGATTATACCTTGAAATTATTGTGAGCATTGTTATTTCCCGATTCATTCCTGCAAATATAAAAAAATAGTTAACATTGTACTATAAAACTATAAATAAATATTTAAATATTTATATATCGATATCTATATTACATATTAAAATCAAAGCTACAAAAACAAAAGTAAAATGTGTCTAAATATAAATTTATAAAAATTATTGAAATAATTTTTACATGACGTTGAAAGTTTTGGAATTTCTAAAATAATAGAATTGATGCTTGATTTATAAGGTAATAACTTATGTCTTTTGGTTTTCTTTATATTAATTAGTTTAGACAAAATAATTAATTCAAAAAAAATAAGAATATAATGAGAAATAAAAGACGATGTAGTTGAAAAGTTTGATTCTTTGTTTATAATTATTATAATATTTGTGTTATTACATCTGTTTGATGAATATTTTTTAGTTTCATTTGTATTGTTTCAACTTTACATTTTATGTTAGTAAGTACATACCAATAGTCTATTTTTTGGTTTCATTTGTTTGTCGGGTACTCTAATGTTGTACGTCGTGAACGGTGAAAATGTAAGTCAGAGAAGAAAAACGGTCATGTTGAGATAAAAGTTGTTTAACACGGATAATTGAATGCGAGCTAATGAATGATGGACTTCAATTATACTCTTCAATTATGGTCTTTTCATATCCTCAAACTATGAAAGGACAAAGAAGCTAAAAAAACAATGGGAAGACGATTGGGCATGAAATTTGACCCGAGAAGTCAATGAGGACGTGGGACCCACTAGATGACGTGGCGGAATAAGGGAAAAAAAGGTGCTTGTTTTTGAGTATTTTCCATGAAAACACTTATGCATGATTTTCTTTTAATATATAATATAGATATAGATATAGATATAGATGTCAAGAAACTTACCGGTGCAAATTGCTAACAAATTTATTCGTGAAAATTGCTATCAAATTTATTATTCGACGGCAATTTGCACGGAAAAATTCGCCTTAAAATGTTAAGAAACTTACCCGTGCAAATAATTATCAACATTTATGCGAATTTATAACAACACGCACATGATATCCTCTTTCATAATCGTGCAATTTGTACAATAATTCATTACTATAAGACTACTTGTACACATTTGTATAGTTTTGATAGACTATTGTTTTGATTATTTCTTAGTCTTTATGTATGTTATAATTATGTAACTTATTTAAATTATAGGGTTATTTCATAACAATAATCCAAACTAATGCTACTCTTCTCATTTTAATCTAAACTACCGTTTAACTCAAAATAATCCCAATTATTCTATCATTTAACTCACAATGGACTTGTCCCATAATTGACCTTGTATCACATGTTTTCCAATAGGTCATCACGCTCCAAAACCGAATTAGTCGGCCCAAATGGGTTCGGATATCGGTTGGAAAACCAAAAAAAATAAAAATAAAAAGAATTGTTCTTCTTCTTCTCTTCTCCCTTTTTTACCTCTGTTGCTTTCTTTTTCTTTGGCAGGATCTCTCCTGCTCTCCATATCCATTTCTTCTTAATTCTTCAATTTTCCATGTTTATTTTTTTATTTTTTCTTCCTCTTCCTCTTTTTATAATAACATTATTTGCCCATGAAATATGTATGTGTGATGCTAAGGTTTTTCACAAAGTTCCAAATTCTACTTCTACACCGTTTTTAATCTCAATCTTCAAGATCAAAATCCACATCAACATCAACCCAGAAATCAATTTCAAACCACAACCCTCCCTAATAATGTCAATGTCGAAAAATTACCCCATTTCATTCACCGACGGCAGTAACGGGGACGTCATCACCACCAACTACTACGCCGCCACCTCCGCCAGCAACCCATGGCTCTACGCCTTTGCCTTCGGCATCGGCCAAGACCCACTTTTCCGTCACCCTCTGAAGGTGCCGGGAAGAAACCTATCGACGCATACTGCGCGCCGTCTCTCGCCGTCTTGGCGCCGGAAGCGGAATGCCTCGCGAGGAAAAAGGGGTGCGAAGTTTGCTAAAAATGGGGGAGATCATTGCATGAATTTGAGGTCAAAAAAGAAAAGTATGAAAGTCTTTTTTGAAATGTATTTTCGGAGTCGCCACCAAATATTAAAGGAATTTGGGACCTATTCAACGCGTCTTGAAATACAAGACACGAGTGTCTCAGATTTCAAGGTGCGTCGATACCTAAAAATCTAAGGTTTGAAACCAGAGAAGGGGTTCGGAGTGAGGTTACTTTTCGAAAGTTTTGACAAAATGAGTTTTGAAAACAGTGATCAAAAAGCCTACATAAGAGTAGTCTCTACTAATTTGAAAACATTTGCTTAATTTCGATATTTGGGCTAAAAGTCACGCTACGTACAAGTGCGAATAAACATGACTCGATTAAAATGCATAAATAATGTAAATTGTCAAAATAATGACATATTGCTATAGGAAATGTACGTTAAATAATAATTTATTGACTAAATTATTACTATAGACGTTATTTTCCGACCTCGTATTAGAATTTGTGAAAAACCTCGCTTTTGACATGCTAAAAGACTCTATGAAACGGCACAATTTAGTGTTGGATCCGTGATTCTAGTCGCTATTTAATGCATGAATGAGGACTTGCGTAATTATAAAAGTGACGTCGGTTTGCTTTAGTGATAATGAGTCGTTTATTTATGCGATATTGGCGGGGTTTAGACGGATTATGAATCAGAATTGCTACAACCGACATTTAATACGGCCGCTAGTGCCAATATCGGGTTTGGGGTTAATGTAACCCCATTGTCCGAGTCTCAAACGTCTGGCAGTAGGTAAAATGTTTACCTTTCAAAATGTAAAGACGGTATTTTTGAGTGGATTTTGTGAATAGTATATAAGTGCTAAAAAGCCGTATTGAAAATGAATGAAGTGGGTTGGTATTTATAGAGTTTTGGTGGTTTTACGTGGGATAGCAAAACTTAATCGCTCAGATACAAAGCGTTTAAGTTTGCTTGAGTTAGATATTTTGAAGAAAAATCAAAGATTTACCGTATAAAACAAAGTAAATCGCCTGTTGACAAAGCGATCAGATTTTTAATCGCATTAACCCAGCTGCGATTTCATTTTTGTTTTGGTGGGCTGTTTATGCCGCCATTTGGTTTTTGGGGTTTGATTAAGTAATGATTATGTTTTGTTGTTTACTTATGAGCTAAGTCTTTGTTCAGTTTTGGTCCGAATTTCGGTTTTCGTGTTTCTGCTTTGTCGTGTTTTTCGGTTTTGGCTTGAAATAAAATAATATTAGGTTATATTATTTTATGGTTTCATAAAACCTAACTTTGTGAAAATGTGACACGGGACGCACTTTGGCCCGTTTTGAGTGTTGTGTTAGTGTGTGTTTTTGGGTCGTTTTTGTAAGTTTGGGCCGTTTTGTAGCTAGTTGGGCTGTTTTTGTGGCTTGGCTTAATAAGACGTTCCTATATTGTGCTCGTGTTACGCTCATGATGACTAAAATTGACATTTACTTTCATGATTATGCAAGTCCAAATTAATACGCTAAAAAATGACTAATACGTTTTAGACACTTTTGTACCGTTTCGACTCTTTTAAAGGCATGTATGAAAGTCCTTTTCATCATCGGGTTTGTTTTTGGGGGATACGGATACGGGTATCTACAGAGCCCCCAGTTTGACTGAGCTTGGACAAAGCGTTAGTCAAACTTAAAGATAGTATCCCACCATTACAGCCTCGATACTACCGCGGCGCTAAGCATGTGTCTTATGGGAGAGACGAGGACTTAGCGTCGGGAAATGCGGGGAGGGACGACATGTTTTTAAGGACATGACGGTCCTACATGTTTAAGGGCATGTCAGCCTGCATGTGGCCTGAGTACTCCCAGCTGGCGCCTTGCTTGTGTTTCCGTTTGTGCTCCTTGCTTTGCTTGCGCTTCTGGCTTGCGCTCCTTTGCTTTGCTCGCGCTTCTGGCTTGCGCTCCTTTGCTTTGCTTGCGCTTCTGGCTTGCGCTCCTTTGCTTTGCTTGCGCTTCTGGTTTGCGCTCCTTGCTCTGCTTTCCTTGCTGGACGTCTCGTAGAAGAGGTTACGCGTTTTGGTTTCTCATAAAAAGGGCTAGGTTTTTATGAACGTCTCGTGAGGAGGCTACGTGTTTTGGTTTCTCATAAAAAGGGCTAGGTTTTTATGAACGTCTCGTGAGGAGGCTACGTGTTTTTGTGGTTCTCATAAAAAGGGTTAGGTTTTTATGAACGTCTCGTGAGGAGGCTACGTGTTTTTGTGGTTCTCATAAAAGGTTAGGTTTTTATGAACGTCTCGTGGGGAGGCTACGTGTTTTTCTCATAAAAAGTTAGGTTTTTATGAACGTCTCGTGAGGAGGCTACGTGTTTTTGTGGTTCTCATAAAAAGGGCTAGGTTTTTATGAACGTCTCGTGAGGAGGCTACGTGTTTTTGTGGTTCTCATAAAAGGTTAGGTTTTTATGAACGTCTCGTGGGGAGGCTACGTGTTTTTCTCATAAAAAGTTAGGTTTTTATGAACGTCTCGTGAGGAGGTTACGTGTCTTCGGTTTCTCATAAAAAGGGTTAGGTTTTTATGAACGTCTCGTGAGGAGGCTACGCGTTTTTGTATTTTTCATAAAAGGTTAGGTTTTTATGAACGTCTCGTGGGGAGGCTACGTGTTTTTGTATTTCTCATAAAAAGGGCTAGGTTTTTATGAACGTCTCTTAAGGAGGCTACGCGTTTTTGTATTTCTCATAAAAGGTTAGGTTTTTATGAACGTCTCGTGAGGAGGCTACGTGTTTTTGTGTTTTAACGTCTCGTAAGGAGGCTACGTGTTTTTTGTTGGTTGGGTTGAAATTGTGTTTGAAACGGGTTGAAAGCGTAATGGGCCGAGGAAAAAAGCCCAAAACAAAGCTGAAACCCATAGAACAAAAATATAATCGCCTGTAAACAGGCGATTAGAAATTTGTTTGGTGTTTTTTGTTTAAAACACGGGAAAGGAGAGAGGTTGGTTCATTTCATCCGAAAAATAAAAACAAAATCGAAACCCTCTAAAACTCGTCTTGGCGATTTTCTTGATCAAAAATCGATTTTCCGACTCCTACAATTCGTCATGGACCAAGGTACGTATTCAACTCACTTGGTTTTTCGTGTTTCGTAGTTTGTTTGAGTCGGTTTTAACTCGAAATACCGTTTTCTAGGGTTTGGGTCGAAAATGTCGGTTTGATTCGAGTTTAGCTCTCGTCCTTGCTTGAAAACGTTAGCCATGGTTTTTATAGTGCTTGCCTCGCTTGTCTTGCTGTCGTTGCGTGAAAACCCGACTTGTGGCCTCGATTTTCGTGCGTTTCGACTCGGAGGGCATTTTGGTCATTTTTGAAAACGTCCCGAAAATGGCTCGAAACTTCGGTGTAGCTTACCCATTAGCAGTGTAACGCGTTGGTGAGCTCGGTTTGTTGAAATGTGCGGGAAAAGTGGTTCGTTTGGGTGGAAAACCGTGTAGAAGGGGGTAAAGTCGGGGTTTTGCTCTGTTTTCGTTACTTAAAACGATCCCGATTGGCTTGGTTGTTTTGGAAGTGTTGTAGTATGCTAGGGTATAGGTTTGGGTGGCTTGTGTGCGAAAAACGGCCTGAAAAACCGTAATTTTCGTGTGTTTTGGTATAAGGGCCAATTTTGGTCGAAATTTTTCGGTTCCGAAACTTGCCCGAATTCTCTGTATTGTGTTTTCATGGCTAGTATGGTACACTTTTAGTCTTGTTTTTTCAGGAAATGTGTTGTTTGGAGGCGTTTTGGAGCGTTTTTTGTAGTTTAGGCTAGGTTTCCAAAAGTCGCTTTTCCTCGCTTTTCGTGCCCCGTTCATGGAATGTATGGTAATGTATGTTGTCTGTGTTGGCTAGGGGGTTGTTTTTGTGGGAAGTGGGGGCTTTTTGGGTTGAGTTATGGTCAAGTAAAGGTCGTTTTTGTAGTTTGGAGGTGTTTTGTAAAAGCTATTCAGTCGGGGTGTTCGGGACATCGTTTTCGCATGAAATTTTTTGCATGAGCTTATTGTGATTTATGGGTTGGGTTTGTGTCAGCAAATATGGGTTTCGCTTTACGTAGCGTTTTCCCTCTTACGCTATTTTTGGTCTAAAAGGCACGCTTCTCATTGCTTTTGTGCGTGCTTGCTCTTAACTTGATCGTAGGGCGATATATCTGATAATCGTCTCATGGATTTCGGTTTCTAAGTCAAGCTCCGTTTGGCCTTATTTGTCAAAAATAGGCCTATGGCTTGCTTGTTGCTGCTTTGTCTTGATCTTTCTGGAGTGATTTGCTGTTGCCGTTTTCTGAGTATGCCTTTGAATCTTGTGCAGGTGATCCCTACGCCTCAGCCGCCTACTTCGGTGACATGGATCGGGTATTGGCTAGAGTTGACTTTGCTGTTCTGGGGGGCGAGCACACTCCTACTTCGGGGATGCCTGCGCCCTTGGAGGTTTCCGACGGTCCGTCTCAGTCGGACCTGCTGAGAGCTTTTCCTCCGACGCCAGGGTTTCTACGACGCCAGGGAGTGTGCTCAGAGTGCCGTGCGAGTCTCCTGCCTCGCTAGTGGTGCTAGTCTTTGTTGGTCGCGTCGCTGGGCTTTACGCTAGTGGCCTGGGGCGTGGTCTTGTTCTGGTGGTCCCGAGCCGCGATTAGTGGTGCGGTCGTGGCGTTCTTCGCCGAAGTCGCCGCTTTTTAATGTGGTACGTGAGGAGGCCGCCGTTGGCGTCTGCGGTCTTACGGTGGCGCTAGTGGTAGTGGAGCTTCTTTGGTCGCCGAGGTCTCTGTTGGTGGTCGAGGTCGCCCAGGTGTCCTCTCGTAGTCTTTGCGGCGTGGGCGTGGCGCATACCGTGGGGGACGTCTGAGGCTCTGGGAGGCCGTGGTGGAGGCTCGGGCGTAGGCTGCGGGGTCTTCGCAGGGGCGTGGCCGTGGCGGTCTTGGAGGACGCCTGTGGCTCCGGCAGGGCCGAGGCGCAGGTCGTGGTGTCTTTGCGAGGCTTCGCAGGGCGTACGCAGCGTTGCCGAAGGCGCTGCAGCTCTGGAGGGGAGGCCAGGTTAGAAGGCCGTGGTCGCGGCCGGAGGAACCGAGGCCGAAGAAGCGCAAGGTGGATGTGGCCAGTGAGGCGTGCCAGCCGAGGCGTCGAGCTCGTGTTGCTGCCGAGGGTGGTGACCGGGACGAGGCTGAGGTCGCCGGTGTTGTTGAGGAGGTTGGAGCAGGGGGAGCTCCCGTGGAGGTCCCGCGGAGGCGTGGTCGTGCTCGGGGTCCGGGGAGCCGTTACGAGGACACTTCCGAGTCGGAGGAGTCTTCGAGTGACGAGGAGGGGGTTCCTGACGAGACTGTGGCTGAGGTGGCTGTCGAGGTTGAGACTGCTGAGGCTGCCGCGGCTGCTGCTGCTCAGGCTGCCTTTGTGGCCGGGGGTCAGGTTCAGGGCCATGCTCAGGAGCAGGTTCAGGATGAGGCTGAGCCTGAGGGAGAGGCCGAGGTGGTGAGGCGGTGAGGCGCGGCTCGGGATCGCGGCGCGGTAAGTCTTGAGGCCGCGGCCGAGGTTTTCATGGGG
This sequence comes from Dianthus caryophyllus, assembly GCA_023091065.1. NCBI lineage: Eukaryota > Viridiplantae > Streptophyta > Magnoliopsida > Caryophyllales > Caryophyllaceae > Dianthus > Dianthus caryophyllus. Next base: position 6,703,868 of record CM041528.1, on the reverse strand, counting down.
ATGGTTGGCGAGTTAGGCGCGAGGCCTGACTATCCTCACGGTCGCGCTTGTGGTCACAGTGGCCCTGGGCTCGACGGCGTGACTGGTTTGGAGTCCTCGAGCACTTGTCGATCCGGGTGAAGGTCGGCTTTCCGATTAGGCTCGATGAGGACCTTCTGCAGGTTTGGACGGTGTTTGACGTCTTTGAGGGTAGGCTCACCCAGGAGGAGCGGGACATAGTGCTTGGGACGACTTTCGGTCCCTTAGTGCGAAGTGGAGGAGGTGCGGGCAAGCGGGTGAGCAGCGCCTCACCGTGCTTAGAGGCGTTGTTGGATAAGTTTTGGGATACGACCAACACCTTCCACATGCCTGGTTACGAGGTTGGCGTGACTCTTTCTTCGTGGGCAGCTGTTACGGGGCTGCCTCATGGCGAGGGTGTACTTGACTGGGGGCGTGAGCGACCTCCTATCGATAGCCCACGAGTCGTGCGTCTGATTGGCGACGGGGTTAAGTGCGGGAAGGACGAGGAGCACACGTTTCAGCCTCGTACGATATGGTTTGCTGACTTCTTCGAGGGGAGGAGGAAGAAGAAAGGGTCTACTCGAGCGACAAGGGGTTGTGGTGGTTCCTGACGGCCACCCACTTTGGCGACAAGGGGGAGCGAGCGTCGACGGCTGTGTTGATGGCGCTGTCAGACATGTCACGGATAGGTGACTTTGACTGGGTGACTCCTGCTCTGGGTCTGTTGATCCGTTACCTGAGGGACGCAGTGCGTCCTGATCGGATTGACGAGGATTCGGATGTGTCGCCAGGCCCCTGGTCTTGATGGAGGGAGGGTTCGACTTTGGTAGTTTTTTGTTGTTTTGTTTTTGCTTTTCTTCTGTAACGTGTGTTTTGTTTGCTTGCAGGCTTGGTGCTATGCTCACTTCCCCTCTCTGCTCCCGGACACGTTCCAGGTGACGGCTACATACCCGGCTTTCCATGCGTACGCGACAGCGGATCGGAGGGGTATTGGCCTGAACTATGACGCGGCTCGTGTACGCTTCAACGGGATGACGATGGATAAGGTAAGGGTGGTCGTGTTTTGTACTTTGGTCTTTTGTAGCTTGTTTTTGGGTTTGTGTTTGTTTTTGTGGTTTATAATTTGGTTTTGTTTTGTAGTTCGTTCGCGACCCTTGGAGGAATTTTACCGGCGTTCCTCAAGCGATTGCGGCTCGCTTTGGTCCCCTTGACGGCGGTGTACATTGAGACCCGATGCGGATCGTCGGTTCTTGAAATGGCGTCTGTCTGCAGACGTCGCGGCGGCTTCATCGCACTGCTCCTCCGCCCTCGGTTTTGTTCGTGGAGACGCCCGACGCTAATGGCGTCGTGGCGTGTATCACGCGGTGAAGTCCGACTCCTTCTTTGCGGCGGGATGAGGATTACGTGACTTGGGCACAAGCGTGCCCGCCCTTCTTGTGTGAGCGAGGTATGCTTGTTTATTCTTTTCGCTTGTATCTGTTTTGGTAGCAGGAAGCAAAAATTTATCCTATTTTTGTTTTGTAGCGACGTGACCCTGACCTTGAGTTCCAGCCTCCTCCGCTCGTTGAGGACCTTTGGTTGTTCACGCAGGTCGCTCATTCGATCGTCTTTGCCGCCTTCCACATGCTGTGATTCTGCGTCTGCGGGTTTTGAGAGGTGGGATCCGCGCGTGAGAAAGGTATTAACCTCCTCTTTGTACAAAGATGAGTATTATGTAGTATATAGCCCCAGTTTGAATAAGATTTTATTGTAAAATCATTATTCAAACTCTGATAACGAGTTTTTGATTATAGCCCTCGGTTTGAGTAAGATTTTAGTGTAAAATCCTTAGTCAAACTCTGTTAAGGTGTTTTTGATTATAGCCCCGGTTTGAGTAAGATTTTAGTGTAAAATCCTTTGTCAAACTCTGTTGAAGCGAGTTTTGATTATAGCCCCGTAAAGCTAAATTGATTTCTCGCATTGTTGCAGTGTGGTGAGGTCCACAGGAGGCTCGGGCGCGCAAACCGATGGCGCGGCCGTGAACGAGAAAGTTGTTGGCGACGCAGGCGCAGGCGAGACTACGAGGCGCGACTTGAGTTAGCCAGGGTCGTACGGTGAGGAGGCGAGATCGCGTCGAAATTTGAGGTCGCATGCCGGTGAGTCGACGAGGGTCCCGCAGAGGCCGAGGGTCAGTATGCAGGGGAGCTGGATAGGGCACGTGCTGAGATTGATTCCCTGCGTGCTGTCTTGCAGCGTCGTGACCAGTCGTAGTAGGCTTGGACTTTGTATATTTTGGACTTTGTATTATGAATATTAGTTTTTGTTGGTAATGGTTTATGTATCAGGATTTGTTATGGTTGGTTGTTTTTTTTTTTTTTTGGACTTGTAGGTGTTTATGGGTATAATTTGGTTATTTTGTCTTGTTGCGAAAAATGCATTCCTGCGTCGTAGCCGGGTCTGAAATCCTTGCGTATTTGCTTGCCGAGCGTACCTGCAAAACATTGTTAGTCGTAAAAGCATATATATATGTCTCGATTGAGACTGACTCGCTAATGACCGATTTAAATGCGAAATGAAGAGTTTTTGAAAAATGCTGGTTAGGACATATTTTAGACCCGTAAAAAGACGTTTTTTGACATAGTAAAAATGCGAGCTAAAACGACGTTTTGAGACGAAAATTGTGAATGTGAAAATCATATTTTGTGTTGGGTTAAATTTTTGTGTGATTATTGTGTTTTGAAAAAAGTGAAAAATCTGAAATCTGAGGAATCGATCACGCAAATCGAGACGACGCGACGGGACCAATTTTAGTCGGTCATGAGGTCGGTAAAAAGTAATAGGGGTTAATAAGTTAAATATTTTAGGGTGTAGGTGTGTAAGAAGTGTAAGAAATCGAATAATTTTGTCAGAAAAGAAAAAGAAAATCGCCTGTAAACAGGCGATTTCATTTTTAATCGCCTGTTTACAGGCGATTAGAATTTTGTTTTGTGGTTTTTGTTTGATTTATTTTAATCGCTTGTTCATTAGCGTTTAAGTTTTTGTGTTGTATTTCGTCTTGCAAATCTCGGCTATAAAAGGAGGGCTAAGTTAGTTCATTTCACTCATCCTCTCGTCTTCTATTCTCGATTTTCCAAAAATATTCAGAATATTTACGGAACATTTGTCGAGTTATGGAGAGTTTTGAAGGAAACTTGCGTCGTTGGTGTGCGTCCTTGTCGGGGCTGGAAGAGGAAGACTTGAAAGATTGCGGTTTCGGGGTACTCTTGGGTCTAGGGCGGCTTCGAATGGAGCCCGAGTTCCTGGACGCGTGTCTCGACTATTGGGACTTGAGTTTCCACGTGTTCCGTTTTCCTAGCGGGGAGGTTTGTCCCTTAGTCGAGGAGTTTGGGGCCATTGGTGGTTGGTTGCGAACTAACATTCCTGTGTGCGTTAGATCAGGGCCTGGGTATAAGAGGCATGTGCAGAACTACCTTCAGATGACTCGTGAGGAGACAGAGGAGTTATTTGTTGGGAGTCGTATCAGCCTCTATCGTTTGTGCAAACGGTTTATGAACCGTGAAAACGAGACGATCTCCTTTGGTGCCAGAAAAAGGGCGTTGGCGTTCTGCTTGGTCCACCGTTACATGTTTCCTAATTCTTCGTATGAGGGAGCGCTTGGTGATCCTCGCCTAATCACTGTCGTCCAAGAGATGGAGCAGGGCTGTAACCCTTCCGCCGTGATCCTAGCTGAGACGATCCTGGGCCTGGATGATCGTGCCTGCAATAGGGCGAGCCCGTATCGAGGGTGTCCCTTAATCCTTCAGGTCTGGTTGATGGAGCGGCTGAGCGTGCTAGGTGATATTGCCGGGTCACATCCTGCTGGGGACGTGACTAGTCGTTATATTAGGTGGCTGGATCCACATCATCGCCCTGACGATTACTTCCCTGGACTTGTGGGGTCATCGACCATCCGTTGGTTGGTACCGTGGTGGGGAATAGTTGATGTGGACGGCGGTGAGGTGGCGATGGTTCGTCTGGAGTCCTCGCTGCGGATTTGACATGGGTGTTTATATCCATCCCGTGCGAGTAAGGAGGCAGATAGGGTGGGCACAGTTCATTCCTGGTCATGACACCAAGGTGCATGGCATGCTTATGTTGACTAGTGGCACAGTCGGCGCTGGCGAAGTGGATGGATTACGCGCCCTAGGTGGCTGTGGCGGTTATTCCTAGGGCGACTCGGGTATCACGAGCCCACGCTAGATGGATCGCCGCAGAGCCCCCACAAGAGGTCACGCCTTCGAGCCCTAGAGCTCAACGGGCTTTCTCAGATGTCTGCTTATGACCCGGCCGACCTTGGACGTATCGGTGGTGATGGCGAGGGTTCGAGTCCGGAGCTACTCTCGGCCGATGAAAGTGTGTTCGGCCGTCGGCATATTCCAGGGTCAGGTGATCAAGGTTGTTATGGGAATGTTGGGGATCGCCATTGGGGTTGAGGGTTGGTGCTCCCTTTATCCAGCTGGAGAGGTCTCGAGTCGGCTTCGGAGAGTAACCTGGTTTTAGTTTGTGTGAGCTTTGTTAGTATTATGTTCATATTATGTTGTATTATGTAATATATTACCTATCCTAAACCCGATGTACATGCCGGGACTCGTATTGTAATATATAGTGTTTGTTAGTGTATTTCTAAGGTCGTAGTTATGCTCCTATGTTTGAAAAATCCAAAATGTAACCGTTCTTTTTAAGATTAATAAAAATCAGGTTTTTTATTTACGACTCTGCCTCATTTTGCTTGTTATTTTGTGTGAAATTCCTTGGCTCTAATCTTTTTTTTCAAAGGTTTAGAATGTAAGCATGGTTTTTGTTGTTTTTAGGAAATTTTTGTTGACTATTCCCTCGACCTTTCTTAAGCTTTGGGTTTGTCGTTTTGTGTTGAATGTTGTTCTTTTCACCCTTAGGTTAAAAAAATGAATTTTTGTGTTGACTATGTCCTTGGCCTTTTTAAGCTTTAGACGCGTCATTTTTGTGTTGAATATCGCCTTATGTTAACCCATTAGGTTATGAGACGGTTTTTGTGTTGACTATATCCTCAGCCTTTTTAAGCTTTGGACGTGTCATTTTTGTGTTGAATATCGGTTGTGCTTTTTTACAAAGTCGCCTCGTATCCACGAAAAGTGGAATCAAACCACAGTAGTTCGAGAATGTATGTTTAAGGGCATCTTAGGCCCATGAATTGTGTTTGCTTTTTGTGGTGAATGTGCACGTTTTAGGGCATGCCGCCCATGAGCATGTTTAAGGACCTGCTTAGGTCCATGAATTGTGTTTGGTGGATGCATGTTTAGGGGCATGCCGGCCCATGAATTGTGTTTGCTTATGGAATGTGCACGTTTAAGGGCATGCCGGCCCATGAGCATGTTTAAGGACCTGCCGGTCCATGAATTGTTTTTGATTTTTGTGAAGAGTAAGAGCAGGTTTAGGGGCATGCCAGCCCATGAGCATGTTTAAGGACCTGCCGGTCCATGAGCATGTTTAAGGACCTGCCCCATGAATTGTTTTTTATAAAATTGTATTTCTGGTACATTGCAAGGGGTTTTAGGGGTAGTATTTCTTGAGTTGATCGAGGTTTGTGGCGAGTTGAACTCTTGGCCGTCGAGTCGGTCGGTTTGATCGCCCGCTTGTGAAGATTTCCTTGACGAGGTAGGGTCCAGCCAGTTAGGCTTGAATTTTCCTCGTGGGTCGATCGGAAGTGGTGCCGGATCGATTTTAGTACGAGATCACCTACTTTTATGTGTCGTGGCTTAACTCGTTTGTTGAATGCTCGTTGTAGTCGGGCTTGGTACATTAAATGCGGTGCTCGGGGAATGCGATCGGCGTTCATCCAGGAGCATGAGTTGTTAAATGCAGTTCACGGGCCCATTCTCGCTTCTCGGGATGCTACTTTCCATTAGTATCGTAGAGATTGTATTTCTATTTCCCTTTGGTTGGGCGGCTTCCATGCCGTAGGTGAGGAAATAGGTCATGCCTGTAGGGGTTCGGATGGTAATACGGTATCCCGCAGTGCATATGGTATTTTGTTAGGCCAATCTTTGCACCGCCGATCATTTTTTCGAGTATGGTGACGATCGCTTTGTTTGTCGCCTTCAACGGCTCCATTGGTTTGGGGTCGATAGGGTGAGGATTTGTGATCTTTGGATGTTGTATTTTGTGAGTATGGCTTGGTCTCGCGTTGAAAGTGTGAACCTTGATCGTGATGAACTTCGTGGGGTATGCCATATCGGCATATGATGTTCGCCTGGATGAACTTGGCGACTTCCTTGGAGCCAAGGGTCCAAAAGACGCCGCTTCTACCCATTTGGTGAAGTAGTCGATGGCCACCAAAGACGTAAACGGTGACCTCCTGCTCCGATGGGGTGGACTTTTCCTATCACGCCGATGCCCCAGGTTGAAAAGGGCGAGGTGAAGTTAGGGTGTATAGTGGTGAAGGTGGTATATCTTTGGGCGTTCTTTGAAAATTTGGCGGTTGTGGCAATGCTTGACGTATTGGATCTGATGCTTCCATGGTCGCCCAATACCATCCTAGCCGTAGGATTTGTTTGCGCAGTGCTCGGCGTTCATGTGGGGTCCGCATTCGCCATCATGGATTTGCGTGACGATTTCCGCCGCCTTCTTGTAGTCGACACATATGAGCGGTGTCCGCAGTGGTGTCTTCTTGAGTAGTTGTCCCATCTCTAGCACAAATTGGGAAGCTAGAGTCGATAACCCTCGTCCGCGCTTATCGATTGTCGGGTGGGTAGGTGTTGTCTGTCTTGTAGTTGATTATGGCTTGATACCACGGCTCTGCGCTTCGGCCGTCCAGGTCAATGGTATGGATGTATCTTTGGTTCGTCACGTCTTTCGGCGATGATGGGTAGTAACTTCATGTCTGGTGGCATGTTCGGGAGGGATGAGAGTTTTGGCGGCGCTTCAAGAACCGGTTTTCTTCCCTTGGGAGGTGATAGAACTCAATGCGATCGAAGTTGGCTAGGAGTTTTTGTACTTTCGCTTGGTATTTGGTGAGGGTTTCGCTCATGATCTTCCATGCCCCTGTCACTTGATTTATGATGAGGAATGAATCTCCATGTACCCGTAGGTTCTTTATCTTGAGAGTGATGGCTGCCTGCAGGCCATAAATGCAGGCCTCGTACTCCGCGGCGTTGTTCGTAACACTGAAGTCGAGCTTGATTGAGAGTGGAGTATGATCGCCGTTTGGGGATATTAGGAGTATTCCGACTCCATAGCGCCGCTAGTTTGACGCCCGTCAAGTATAATTGCCCGATGCTCCTTTCTATGGCGAATATCCCGTCGTCCGGAAACGACATTGTATCGATCATGGGTTGTTCGATGATGGCATTTTCTGCGAGGAAGTCCGAGACCGCTCTTCCTTTGATTACTTTCAGAGGGAGGTACTTGAGTTCGTACTCGGCGAGAAGCAGAGTCCACCTGGCCATACGTCCGTTTAGGACTGGTTTTTCAAATAGGTATTTGAGGGGGTCCATTAGGGAGTAGACTCTTGTTGTGCTAGTGAGAAGGTAGTGCCTGAGCTTTTTGGTTGCCCAGACCAGTGAGGCAGCCTTTCTCGACTGGTTCATACCGAAGCTCGTAATCGTGAAACCTTTTGCTAATATAGTAGATGGCCCGTTCTTCGTTGTTGACTTCTTGGGCAAGCATGGCTCCCATGGCGTCTGGCGTGAGTCGTTAAGTATAGCGATAGTGGCAAGTCGCTTTAAGCGGGGTACGAGCCGTGGGTTTGTGAGCGGGCTTTTGACTTTGTCGAATGCTTTGGCGATCATCGTCCCACTTTGTATGCTCTTCCTTCTTCAACTTTTTGAAGATTGGTTCACAGATCATGGTGAGCTTACTGATGAACCGGGAGATATATTGGACTTGTCCCAAGAAACTCCTTACTTCGTCGATGTTGCTTGGCGTCTTCATGTCCATTATTGCTTTGATTTTGGTCGGGTCTATTTCGATCCCGCTACCGGGCTTACTAAGTGACCCAGCAACTTGCCTGATGTGACCCCAAAGGTGCACTTCTGTGGGTTTAATCGCATCTTATACCGCCTGATTCGGGTGAAGAATTTTCGAAGGTTTGTGATGTGGTCATTCCTTTCTTTTGATTTTACGATCATGTCGTCGACGTATACCTCAACCTCTTTATGCATCATGTCGTGGAGCAAGGTAGTGGCAGTGCGTTGGTAGGTAGCGCCGGCATTTATGAGCCCAAATGGCATGATCGTAGCGAGATGTTGCCCAGGGGGTTACGAAAGTGGTTTTTGGCATGTCGTCTGGTGCCATTTTGTTTTGGTTGTATCCTGCATACCCATCCATGAAAGACAGCAAGGCGTGCTCTGCTGTGTTATCGATCAGGATGTCCCATGTGAGGTAGTGGGAAGTCATCTTTTGGGCAGGCTTTGTTTAGGTCCGGAAGTCGGCACACACTCGTATCTTGCCGCTTTTCTTCATAACTGGTACCATATTGGAGACCCAGTCTGAGTATTCGATGACTTGGATGAACCCAGCTTGCAGCTGCTTTTCGATCTCTTCTTTGACCATGAGGGACCATTCTGGTTTGATGCGTCGGAGCTTACCTTGGCCCGGTTTGCTACCCGCTGATCGGGATGCGGTGTTAGGCTATCTCGCGGTCTATGCGGGCATGTCCTTATATGACCAGGCAAAGACGTCCTTAAACTCTGCGAGGAGCTTGGTATAGGTGGCCACTTTAAATGCGCTCAAAGCCCAGTTGTAGTTCTTGAGCTTCTTCGGGTGTTCCTATGTTGATGGTCGTGGTGTCTTCAATAATGGGGTCCTGTTCGGGTTTTGAGACAATACTTGCAATGTATCTATATAATGCAATGTTATTTAGTTTAAATTTATCGCAATTATTAGAAAAAGTAGGGTTTAAATGAGGCAAAGAGTAATCAAAAACTTTCATGTTATTAATGTTATCAAAAGCGGTTACATTTGAAGATAGCTCAGACGAGGGAGCTTTGGACAACCTTAATGACTCTAGTTCTGTCCTAAGACTTACTACATTAGGAAAATGATCGAGTAACCTAGCCGATTTTTAGAAAATTGGCGTCATGATGACGCAGGACCCTAGACTCTAGGTGCAGGTGCTTGAATTGGGACTTCCCTGGGCACTGGTAGATTGGGTGGCATTTTCTTCAAGCTTCAGCTGATGGAGGGCGGCTCGGAGATCTGAGGCTTCTATGGTGATAACCTCGTTGTAAAAAGGGATTTTAACCTTCTGGTGGAGAGTTGATGTTATGGCCCATGGCGTGAATCCATGTCCTCCCTAGTAACATATTATGCAGACGGGGATGTCCATGAGTTAGGTCGGTTTTTGTCTTGATGAATCCTGTCATGATGGGTAATGATATGATTCCTTCTATCTTGGGATGTACCGTCGCACGCTCTTATGCTGTTGGAGCAAGGGGTGACATCCCTTTCCTTAAGTCCTAGCTGGAGGGGAGTTGTTGGGGGCAGGATATTGATCGCGGAGCCGTTGTCGAAGAGGGTAACAGGTAGCACCATATTACGACACTCTACGGTTATGTAGAGTGCTGGGTTGTGTGGATCTTGAAAGGGTGGTAGATCTGCGTGGGAGAAAGTTATGGCACCTGGTAGCCAATCCCGGTCAATGCGGTCATTGAGGTGGGCTGGGAGGATCTCCTTGGTCTCTTGCCATGTTGTGTTAAAGGAAAATTTGTTGGTTATGGGTAGGTTAGTCATACCCTTGACTATGCTCGTCTTTGCTTGTGCGTTTGGGAGGAATCCCGCGGTATTTGTAGGTTTAAGGGAGGCGATCACGGACCTTGATGAGGGATTTGGGTGAAAATTTCCTTCCGGTCCTCGTGTCTTGGTTTTGTTCTCGTCCCAGCTTGGCGAATGTAATCAATGTTGCTACCGTTGTCGTTGATGCTGTCGAAAAGGACGTTGACCTCGTGATTGCTTGCGGGAGCCAGGAGGGGGTGATTGAGGATGGGGTGAGCTCCTACGAAAATGGGGCGAGCAAGGGAGGTGTCATGCTGGCCTGATGATTTAGGGGCTATGCTTGGCTTATCGATTGTTTCGTTGTCGATCATGTCTTGGATCACGTTCTTCAAGCGGAAACAGTTCTCCGTGTCATGTCCCTTTCCCCTGTGGAATTCGCAGATCTGAGTCCTCGTGCCATGATAACGCTTCTTATCCTCAGGTGGTATAGTGGTGGGTTTGGGAAGATGGAGAATGTTCCTTTTCACGAGCTTCTCTAATGCTTTCGAGTAGGACATAAAGAGGGGGTCGAACCTTCGTCGCTGTTGCAACGGAAATGGTCCAGCTGATGATGACCTGGGTGAGGCAGGAATGGGTTGTGCTAGGAATACTGGTCGTGCTGCTAGTGCCTTCGAGTTTATAGCGTCACACAGTCCAGTCACTGTTGCAGTGGGAGAAGCATTTGTCTGGTGGCCATGATCTGAAGTTTTGGCTAGCTTGTATTTGTGAATTTCATCTTCCAGGGATCGGATTCTTTTGATGTGTCGAGCGGATTCTTCGGCGAATAGTCTTGCGTTCTTCTCGGTTTCGATCTTTTGCATGGCGGCGAGATGTTCGAACAAAGCGGTGAGATTGGCTACCTTGTGGTCGAGCAGCCTTACGTGCTCGGTGATCGTCATTAGCGGAGGAGGTGGTGGAAAGGTAGTTTCGTCATTTGCGAGGTTGAAACGGAAATTCATCTTGTGTTCGAGGCCGGTATTCAGGGTTTTTCAATGAGCGGACCTGACAAAGTTTTTCAAATCTTTAGTGATTCTAAAAGAGAAGGAAAAGACTCAAATGAAAAATCACATTCACGACCAAAGGAAGACACAAAAGCGTAAAAAGTGGGTGACTTGACTTGACTCGTGTTTTTAGCTTTTAAAAGGACACGGGAAGCTTTTGAGATAGAGGTGTGTTAACACGTCCCTATTCTCGAGGTAAGAAAATTTGTATGATCATACTCCGATTAACCCAGTTTGGCGGTATGTTGCCGGGGTTTATCATTGGATTATGATAAAAAGGATCAGACCGAAGTAGCGATAGGCTAACCGACCTGAGGATGTTAAAATTGGGTAAAAAGCGATCAATTGTTCGCCTTTACGTGTGACTCAGTGGTTTTAAATCAAAAATGACGATAAGTCACCCGATTCAAAGAGTAAATCAACGGTCCGCATTTGAACGAGCCCGCGTTTTTTTGTTTTTGAGAGAAAAAGATTAAATCGGGATGACTAAAGAGTCACTCGACTTAGGACTAATTCTAGAGTTCTAAAAGTTAATTTCAGTTAAAATCTCCGAAATGAATTGACATATTCGGGTTTTTGCTTTGTGAAAGACTTTTAGCAATAAATGCATTATGACGATACGTCAGTCGCATAATTCATTTACGTTTTGAAAAGGACCTGGGATATAGTGGTTATCCTAGGTCGGTTTTAAATGTAGCGGCATTTTATTTATTAAACTCAAATGACTATAGGTCAAAGAGCCTAACGGCGTGTTCTAAAAAGTATGACCTTTTTTGAAAAAAGTTTGAAAAAGCAATTTCAAAGATGGACGTATTTTAAAAGTATAATGCCTAGGAAAAGTTTTTGCATGCAGAAAGTTTTGAAAGACTACTATAGTGAGTGGTACTATAGTCAAGACTTGTACATATAAACACAGGTTTTGGTTTATAGGGTAAGGTTCCCTCCTGGTCATTCCCGCGACGTTTAGGTAGGGGCACCGCAAGAGTACACACGTCTTAGGTGTGAATTCAAGACGGCCCTAGAGCGTTCGAGTTTGGTAGTTACGATCGTTTGTGCGGATGCCGTACTTGTAATCGTGGAGGGTGAGAGAACGGGGTGTCGGAGTTACCTCGCTTATGAAGCGAGGATTCTTGGGGCCGTTCCTCGAGAGGGTGTGGTTTGAATCAGAGGATTCGACTCAACGTATTTTGCCCAAATATCGAAAGCGTAAATGTTTTCAAAGTTTCAAACTTCACTTCTTTATGATTTTAAAATAAAAGAAAACAAGTTTTCAAAAATAATAAAAATCATGCTCGTCCCAGTAGTCGCCCATTTGAAGGTGCCGGAAGAAACCTATCGGCGCCTGTGTGCCAGTTCTCGCCCGTCTTGGCGGTAGGAAGCGGAATCGCCTCATGAGGAAAAAAGGGGGAGTCACGAAGTTTGCTAAAAATGGGGAGATCATTGCATGAATTTGAGGTCAAAAAGAAAAGTATGAAAGTCTTTTTGAAATGTATTTTCGGAGTCGCCACCAAATATTAAAGGAATTTGGGACCTATTCAACGCGTCTTGAAATACAAGACACGAGTGTCTCAGATTTCAAAGTGCGTCGATACCTAAAAATCTAAGGTTTGAAACCAGAGAAGGGGTTCGGAGTGAGGTTACTTTTCGAAAGTTTTGACAAAATGAGTTTTGAAAACAGTGATCAAAAAGCCTACATAAGAGTAGTCTCTACTAATTTGAAAACATTTGCTTAATTTCGATATTTGGGCTAAAAGTCACGCTACGTACAAGTGCGAATAAACATGACTCGATTAAAATGCATAAATAATGTAAATTGTCAAAATAATGACATATTGCTATAGGAAATGTACGTTAAATAATAATTTATTGACTAAATTATTACTATAGACGTTATTTTCCGACCTCGTATTAGAATTTGTGAAAAACCCTCAGTTTTGACATGCTAAAAGACTCTATGAAACGGTACAATTTAGTGTTGGATCCGTGATTCTAGTCGTTATTTAATGCATGAATGAGGACTTGCGTAATTATAAAAGTGACGTCGGTTTGCTTTAGTGATAATGAGTCGTTTATTTATGCGATATTGGCGGGGTTTAGACGGATTATGAATCCGAATTGCTACAACCGTATTACGAATACGGCTTCGCTAGTGCCAATATCGGGTTTGGGGTTAATGTAACCCCATTGTCCGAGTCTCAAACGTCTAGCCCGTAGGTAAAATGTTTACCTTTCGAAAATGTAAAGACGGTATTTTTGAGTGGATTTTGTGAATAGTATATAAGTGCTAAAAACCGGGTATTGAAAATGAATGAAGTGGGTTGGTATTTATAGAGTTTTGGTGGTTTCTGTGGGATAGCAAAACTTAATCGCTCAGATATCTGGCGTTTAAGTTTTCTTGAGTTAGATATTTTTGAAGAAAAATCAAAAAGACGGCTGGTATAAAACAAAAAGTAAATCGCCTGTTGTGACGATTGTATTTAATCGCCGCTGTCAACCTGGCGATTTCATTTTTGTTTTGGTAATTTGTTTATGCCGCCATTTGGTTTTTGGGGTTTGATTAAGTAATGATTATGTTTTGTTGTTTACTTATGAGCTAAGTCTTTGTTCGCTTTGGTCCGAATTTCGGTTTCGTGTTTGCTTTGTCGTGTTTTTCGGTTTTGGCTTGAAATAAAATAATATTAGGTTATATTATTTTATGGTTTCATAAAACCTAACATTGTGAAAATGTGACACGGGACGCACTTTGGCGCGGTTTGAGGGTTGTGTTAGTGTGTGTTTTTGGGTCGTTTTGTAAGTTTGGTAGTTTGTAGCTAGTTAAATTTGTTTTTGTGGCTTGGCTTAATAAGACGTTCCTATATTGTGCTCGTGTTACGCTCATGATGACTAAAATTGACATTTACTTTCATGATTATGCAAGTCCAAATTAATACGCTAAAAAATGACTAATACGTTTTAGACACTTTTGTACCGTTTCGACTCTTTTAAAGGCATGTATGAAAGTCCTTTTCATCATCGGGTTTGTTTTTGGGGGATACGGATACGGGTATCTACACCCTCTCACCTTAAAACCTCACCCGTTCAACCGCCGCGTAAACTTCAATCTATTGTGCCGCAAATATCTGACATAATCATTTACTCAAGGTACATCCACCCAGAAATTTAGAGATTTGGTTCAAAATTACTTAGGTTTAGGTTTAGGGATTTCCTTTCTCAATTTAGGGATTTGGAATTAATTTGGGTTTAGGTGTTATAAAATGAAGGGTAAAATGAGGGTTAAAATGAAGGCTGAGGTAGAAATATTAGAGTGCAACCGGCTACTTAGGTAGCCCTTCCAAAAGTTTGATCTATAAGTGAATTGAGGGTATAGTTTGGATTATTCTGAGTTAATCGTTAGTTTGAATTAAATTGAGAAGGAGGGTCATAGTTTGGATTATTCCCATAAAATAACCCTTATTAATATTAAATTATTATTTTCATGAAATATTAATTTATAGGTTCAAAAACTCTTTTTATATAAAATTACACTTGACCCATCGGGTCGGGTTTTGACCCTAAATTAACGGGTCATTTCGGGTCACGAGTCAAAATTTACGGGTCTTGACCCTAAAAAACGAGACGGGTCGGTTCGGATCGAGTTTGCGGGTCGGGTCGATTTTTGACAGGTCTACTTCCTGTATATGTATTTCTTTCCTTCTCCACCAAAAAAAAAAATATGTATTTCTTTCCTAATAATGACGACAAGAGTGTAACGAAAAGGACGTAGGTGGAACCATGTATACTCGTATTAATTTAACTCGGGTCATAATCAAGTCTTGCTCAAATCGAACCAGTTTTTGATAAACTACTCTTAAAGTTGTTCCGCCATTGCCCATTATAACTCACTGTAACTCTTCCATTACAATCAAATTCAAATTCAATTCAATTAAATATTTGTGCTATTCCTGTATGTATTATTCTCTCCCTTTCATTTCATTTGTTCCTTTTTTTTTTTTTTTTTTAATTTCACTCATATCTGATTGCAGTACTATGATTCAATTGACGAATTAAACCTCATCGATTGTATTCAACACTGTTCTTCAAAATTAGGGTTTTGCCCATGCTCTTGATGATATTGAACCGTTGACTTGGTGGATTTTGACTTAATTCATTACTTGTTCTATTTTGTACTGCAGATTTTACAACAACTTTACTGTTTTTCTATTTTGTTGTTGCTGATTATGTGGTGAAAGGATTAGTGCGTTATCAGTGTGGCGGTTTTTTCGGCGCTTTCTAGCTACCATAATGCAGGTTTTACTCGATATTATCCTTGCCAAAGTTCACAACTATTCTTTAGTTTTGTGTAGTATACCTTTGTTTCATAATCATATAGATTTAAATCAGTTTACGGTTTTTCGTACTGTGTATTTGGTTGTTTCGGGTAGAAAACCCAAACGTGAAACGAAGAGCGATGTAATTTCCGTTGTTTGGATAGTTGGTTCGGTTGGAGGGAAATGTAAGGTAGAAAACACCGTTATTCATTTAGGTCGATGGAAATTGGAAACGTCTTACAAAAAAAAGGACCATCTTTCACTAAGAAGTGAAAGACGAGTTTTTTCATCCATAAAATGTGACGTCAGTAAACACGTATCATGACCACTATTGATTATAATGTGACTAGTATTGAGTGGTATGATAATGCTCATGTTAGTTAGTAATGACACATTTTATGCATCAGTAAACACGTTTTTCACTTTCTTACTAAAAGACAGTCATTTACAAGACTTACTCCAACATGTTCCGCCCATTTAGTTTTTATGCGGTCTCCAAGCCATCACTTTGATAATATCTTTCTCTATTATCTTATTATTTTATTAAATTTCTGTATTCATGGTAATTATTTATAGTTAGACGCTTAAAAGTCTGGCTTTTAAAAAGGAAATAAGAGGACCATGTTGGTGCAGAAGGTGTGTAAATTGTTAAAAGTAACGTTTTTTCGGGTGATCAACACAAGCTATTGAACTGAATATACTTCATTTGGATATAAAATACTTTGATGAATCCAATTTTGTTGCTGGATATTAAGAAGGGTCGGCAAGTATTATCAAATTCCATTTTTTGCCATCAAATTTGTTGTAGCACTCTATCCTATTTTTGCTTCCTCGTCCATCGTGTTTGTGTATCTTTTCCGAACAATGGCTGAGTGTTTGCACTCTTGTTTCTCTTTTGTAGGATTGGTTGGTACAGGAGATGATAATGGCAAGTCTGGCATCTGGGGATACGCCGCAGTTTGTGTCAGCGGAAGAAGAGCCTGATGATGGTGGTGGGTGGTACTTCTCTAGGAAGGAAATAGAAGAAAATTCGCCGTCTAGGAGTGACGCTATAGATTTGAAGAAAGAAACTTACCTTCGTCAGTCTTACTGTACATTTTTGCAAGATTTAGGGATGAGACTTAAAGTGTAAGTATTCGTTGGTTTTAGCCTTTCCTATTATTATTCTTATATTGAGCATCAATCATTTTGACGTCATGAGTCGTGTCTATGATTAACATCATGAGCCATGAGTCATGACTTGTGAGTTGTGTCTATCTTAAGAATGTGAGCAGGTTGCTTATTGTTTTAAAACATTAATTGTCCTATTCTTTGATTTGTAAAGCTTCAGTTTGCTCTTAGTAGTTTATATCCTTGCGTTGTGTGGCTATCGTTAACGTCCTGTCAACACTTGTTTAACCTGTTGCATAGTCTAAAATTCTAAGTAATCTCTAGCTTTGATGTAGATATTTTCTTGCATTTTTCCGTCAGTAATCCTCCCTTTTGGATAAATTTGCAATTTTGATGTATAGAAGATGCTGATATGTCATAGTGTCAGAAAGTGAATGTCAAAAGAAAGTAAATGATTTTGTTTGCAATGAATGTAATTACATGATTACCAAAAACAATCCTCCCTTTTGGTAATATTTTTTCATTCCATCTTTTAGGTATTTCAATCCTTCTTTTCAGCTTGCTTTGTTATTGTGCTGTCTTTAAACGACTCTTCAATGTATGAAAATTAGTCGCAAACGGTTAAGAGAAGGTAGTTTCTCTTTACACATAATCGAGCAAAGGATCTATGTATAAAGCTGTGTGGACCTAGAGATGAGAGGATATGTTGTATTGTCAAATTGAGGTTTTAGATCTGCATTTTGACAACTGAGATGGATTTTCTTTCGTTATTCATGGATTTGTATCCGGTTTTCCATATTTTTCGTTAATGCCATTTGTTATTTAATGCATGAATTCATCTTCTCTAATCCAATAAAGAACTTGATTCTTAATCGTTGTATTTTTGAAATTGTGGAGAACTATCTCCGAGTCACATTTTTTGTATGTAGTAGTCTAACAGTCTAACTGCGTATCTTAGTCATTACTTGTGTATACTTTTTAATATCAAGGTCCTTTGAAACTGCAGACCTCAGGTGACAATTGCTACTGCAATTATTTTTTGTCACCGGTTTTATTTACGCCAGTCGCATGCCAAGAATGATAGAAAGGTAATGCCCATGCCACCACTATAGATGCAGTCTCCACTACCTGTATGGTGATCATAGTTTATAAATCTGATTTTACTTTCGAAGTTTGGACATCTTCTGACATGTATCTTTGGTTGAATTTAGACTGTAGCCACAGCTTGTATGTTTCTTGCTGGAAAAGTTGAAGAAACACCTCGACCACTAAGAGATGTTATCCTTGTTTCATATGACATCATTCATAAAAAGGATCCTGCTGCCATCCAGAGGATTAAGCAAAACGTACGGTTGATTTTGTTCCTTTGGAGTTTATTTCGAGGTTTATATTACTCGGAACTTAGTTTTAAAAGGTGCGCCTAGTTGATTGCTTGCTTTTGTTGTTTGTTTAACCACTGGTGGAGATGGAAAGAACGATTTCGAAAATGGGTGGGGTATAGAATGATTTGCTTTAAACTGTTTATATCTATCAGAAAACGCCCGTGTATTTAAGTGCCGCGTAGTGAGTCTTAACTTTTAAAATTGTCCTTGAGATGTATTATAACAACTGTTGCATTACAGCTAAGTTTGTCCGTCTTTGTGACCATCTGACATTTTCGCATCTCCGAAGGGCCTCTTGGAAATTAAAATGGCCAACACTAATGAACTCATGTTTAGTTTATAGGCAGTTTTTGGTTTTGAAGTTCAAAAGAACATAAATCTAGCATCTAATTTTTTTTCCATTTTTCCCTTGAAAGATTTCTGTTCTCATGTTCTTCACCCCTTTTTCCACCATGCTCCCAGTCCTCAGCTATTCTATATCTATTTAGCCAAGGTAAAAGCGTAGACTCAGAGAAACTCTTCGGACATTTGTTTTTATGTCATTCTTTCTCATACACTGTTTGACAAAATTAATGAATGTCTTTAGTTGCCACCTTCTCCGATGTAATCTTTCTAGTTTTCTGTGGAGTATTGTGGGTTCAATATTCTGCTTAACATGACAGGAGGTTTATGAACAGCAAAAAGAATTGATTTTGATTGCCGAAAGGGTCGTGCTTGCAACGCTTGGTTTTGATATGAATGTCCTATATCCATATAAACCCCTAGTTGAGGCAATAAAGAAATTCAAAGTGGCACAGAATACCCTTGCACAAGTAGCGTGGAATTTCGTCAATGATGGGTATGATTTATCGGAACTTATTAATATTATTACAGTGTATGATCTTTCCTGCGTAATTGTAATCGTCCCTGAAAAGTGAATAATTGGCCATGTAGGCTGCGGACCTCCCTTTGCTTGCAATTTAAGCCCCATCACATCGCTGCAGGTGCTATATTTCTTGCCGCCAAGTTCCTTAAAGTGAAACTTCCGTCTGATGGTGAAAAGGTCTGGTGGCAAGAGTTTGACGTCACTCCACGTCAATTGGAGGGTTGGTCCTCTTATTTAGGCTCGTTGTCGGATTTGTCTGCAGACATTTTCTTTTTTTTATTAGTTACTTTCTCCATTCAAATGGGCGTACACCTGTTCGCCGTGTGTAATTTGATGTTCTCTTCGCGTGAAATCTGAAATTTCTTGATATCGTCCGAAGTTTTTATTTTTTATTTTTATTTTTTTTTTTGGTTTTGTTTTTTAAGTAGTCCTTATCCCCAAGTTTTCTCGAGTCAATTGAAATATTCTATGATGTTTCTAAGAAAAAATTAGATGAGAAAAATAGGTGCTTCAAGAAAGCCCAACTGTTGCACTACTTTCTTTGTTGATCTCATATGCGGTGCTCTATTTTGTCGATGCAGAGGTAAGCAATCAAATATTGGAGTTGTATGAACAAAGTAGAGTACAGCCTAACCAAGGTACTGAAGCTGAGGGTAGCGTGGCCGGTGGGGCATACCGAGCAGCTTCGAGAGCTTCAGCCGAAGATCACTTTCCTAATGGCAGTTCATCTCACAGCGGACTGACTGCAAAATCAGGTGCCCCTAAACCACTGACTGCAAATCAACCGCTTGATCATTCAAACAAACTTAGTGGACCCCCTAGAGGCTCTCAGAGTTCAGACAACAGGACTCATGAAAAGCATAGAGTCGTCGAGCCAATGATTCATCAGGAGCGGAATAGTAGTGAAGATAGTAAAGAAAAAAGTGCCGGCGTAAATAGAGCAAGAGAAGGTGGAGAGACTAAAGTTAAAAAACTTAGCAATAACGTAGAGAAAAAAGATGATGGCTTAACCTTATTGCCATGTGACATGACTGAGAAGAAGATAGATGCAAATAAGTTGAAGGAATTGCGCGAGAAGATAAAGAAATCTCGAGGTGATGTGATTCGTAAGAAAGACACAATGGATGAGTTTGACTCTATAGTGATGGAGCTGGAAGAAGGTGTTGAGTTGGCCGCTGCTGCTGAGAGTAAGAAAATAAAGCAGCAGAGGAATCAGGAGAGTTTCAGAGATGTCGAGAATGGAGAAGAAGGTGAGATGTCGGCCTTAGACGATTCAACTTGGGAATATCATTCACCCAAGTCGAACAGTCGTAAGAGAATGGCAGGAACCCCAGGAGATAATATAAATGACGGGAAAAGACGGCGTGATAGTATGCAAGGTACAAGGGGAATTAGCTAAATATCCGTTTTTCTGATCACAAAAGGAATGTCCCGAAAAGTCTTGGTTGAAGCTTCTGAGTCCTTTGGACATTCTTAATAATACGGGACTGCATTTTCTGCAAGTGATTATGGATGGTGTTTCTGTTTTCTACAACAGCTGAAATAGTCTCATCACTCAAAACTTCCGCAGTCTCGTACAAGAATTACTGTTTTGTGCAACATGGCAATTCCAAAGAAATACAGGAGGGCGTTCCTCAACTGCCAGGACGACGATGACGGGTATTGTGCCCTCTATTCTGACTCAATGGGTCATATAATGCAATATTGGTGTTCCGTGTAACATCTCCTTGTGAACCACCCCCTCCTTAATTTATTATACGATACGACGTTTTTTATTCTCTTGGTACGTCTATAATATATAACTCGACTTATTATCGTTGCATTCTTGATATTTTCTTTGTACGAGAAAATAATTAATAAATTTTTTGCCGGTATTACATCGGTATGTTGTTAATCCTCAAACAATATATGCTCATACCATGTTAGTGAGACAAGGGGCGAGGCTAGTAGGTAACCAGGGGTTACCCATGTTACCCAAACCCTCAAAAGTTGACCATAATATCTGTATTTCTTATCATCTACTCCGTATGTTTTATTTATTATTTTCTTTTTTTAAATAATAATTCATCAACAAAAAGTCAAATAACAATTACAACGAATAAGTTAACTTGAAGACAAATCTAATGATAATCAAAGTACAAATTTCTTTTATAGAATAAAAGATCTTAAATTGAAGACAAATCTAATGACAATTCGGCATAAGTGCATAACTTAGTATAGCTATCTCCATGTAGCATTTGAGAAGATCCTTCTATTCCATAGAACGCAGTAGAGAAACCATCTTACTTTGTT
The DNA here is from genome assembly GCA_023091065.1 of Dianthus caryophyllus. Taxonomy (NCBI): domain Eukaryota; kingdom Viridiplantae; phylum Streptophyta; class Magnoliopsida; order Caryophyllales; family Caryophyllaceae; genus Dianthus; species Dianthus caryophyllus. The sequence goes on along the minus strand of CM041528.1, from coordinate 6,683,164 downwards.
GATTCTTGACGATTAACATGTATCCATTGAACTATCATCCAACGATTTGTCAAAGAATTACTATATTGATAAGTAACAAAACTAAAAAAAAAAAAAAAACCCATAAAAGTACCGAAGAAATCCTACAAAGAGGAACTGAAAACTGTCAACAAATGAGAGACTTTTATTAAACGAATAATAGAAAAGCATACGAATAATGAGGAATAATTAAATTTTGGGGCTTACGATTGATGAATGTCGATGGTAGCCCCAAATTGTTGTGGGCAAAAGTTTAGTTTTTTTTGGGGGGAGAAAGTTAATTTAATAGTTGTCATATGAGACCGTCTCACATGTGCGACCCACTATTCGCTTTACACTAATTCTTGTGTAAGTTAGGTCTTACAATAAATTATTGTAAGTCCGCCTTATTTGTACCCGATTATATAGCTTTTGTACTATTTAAGTGATAATTATGATTAATTGTTACTAAATCTTTTTAGTACCCATATTAGTGACTTTAGTAGATTTGTTTCCTGTTTTTGTACCCCTTTAAATTTTTTTACGTAATTTTTTTTACTTCAAATCAATTACAAACGTTTCACACCTAAAAAAACTATTCAAAATTGAAAATTTTAACTTGAAATATAATCTTTATTATTTAATAATTGTATAAACAATAATTTTAACAACGTTTGTTAGTTACATTGGACATTATGAATTTGAGACATCTTGAATCACTGTTTACGAAATATTAGAATCAAATACATGCATAGAATAAGTGAAAAAAAATGTGAAAAAAATATGATATATATATAAGGGAGATAATTAGGGGCAACATTTTAAAATTTGACGATACACCTAATTAGACTCTAAAGTATGGATCCAAATCTTCATTATTATATTTTATTATATTACTTTATAATTCAAATCTTTAATATTCACATCATGCGCTTATAATTAATACTCCTTGTATAATAAGATAAATATTGACTTAATAGTTACACGTCTATACACTTATTTTGAAATTATCAATTTTGAACTTATAATTCAAATATTTTTATTTTTTTCGACCCCTTCTTATCGCTAGCTATCGTTAGTAGTCCATAAGGTTTATTTTTGATATCGGTGATACGACTTAACCGTGTCATTTCCCACGAAACCTTCGAGTTTTATTATTTTACCAATGGTACCCATCTTTTCAAGCTAAAAATTTCGACTGATCATATCTTGTAGGTACGAGTTTAGAAATTGACAATCTTTTTTTCCTAAACTGTATATCTCGTTAAGACGATTAATTTGAACATCAAATTTTTCAGATTCGCAACTCACCCTGAATCCGCTCTGGTTTTACAATTGCCTTAGACAGATAGGTATCGACGCACCTTCAACTCTAAGATTCGCATCTTCGAGTCCAAGACGCATTGAACGGGTCCAAATTCCCTCATAATTTGGTGGCGACTCCGAAAGCGGCTTTTAAATGAATTTTCGACATTTCTTTAAAATGCTTTAAACAATTTACGTAATGACATCCCCCCACTCGAGCATCCAAGCGCACTTTTACGTGCGCTTTATTACATATTTCTCGCGTAGCGCCTTGCCCCTATTCAGGCGGGCTCGCGCGAGACGTCGAGACGGATCCCGATTCGGTACCTTCAAATTCTTACTGAATTCGGCCCTGCTTGTTGGACTAGTGGGCTTGTTGATTTTGGGCCTAATTTCGAAACTTGTATAAATAAGAGACTTGGAGTCTCGAAAACTCATCTTTTACTTTCATCCGTAGAATTTTAGAACATATTTTTTATTGCTTACTACTAAAACCTAAAACTTCAAGCTTTACTCTTCTTTTTGGAATTTGGGATTGAATTCTTGTAACCATCGGCACTATTTATCGATTTCAAGTGTTTTTATTCTACGGTAACCAATGTTTACTCAATTTGTTATGTTTAATGCCTTGTTTAATTTTGCGAATGCCCTAATTATGAGTAGCTAAACTTCTCACTAGGGTTGAGGGAAAATTGTGCCATTAGTCCGGACTCATGTATTAATTGTTTTGATTAATTAGTTTATGCATATGCGATTTCTTACAGCGCGTTTGATTATCTATTGAATTTAGGGACACTTTAATTAAATTGAATTTAGGGTAATATTGAAATAAGAACGAGAGCCTAATTAGTTTTAGACCACGCGTAATTGATAATACGGTTTAGTACGTAGCGAGAGCCCGCTAAATCTATTTAAGGGAACATTGATTCGAGAGAACGTGTTTATGCCCTAATCGTTTTGCATACTCTAATCGATTGCTATTTCCTATGAAGTATTCCTCCGGATTATTGTCACAATAAACCCGAGATCCTAGCCTTTTTCTCACTGCCTTAACCTCTCCCTTGTCATTGCTAGTTTAGTTTTACAGTTTTCCCACCAAAGCTCTTTTCTTTAGGAATAGCCTAGTGTCTAAGTGTCCTGCGAGTATACGTTGCTTTGTGGTTCGACCCCTTCTTATCGCTAGCTATCGTTAGTAGTCCATAGGGTTTATTTTTGATATCGGTGATACGACTTAGCCGTGTCATTTCCCACGAAACCTTCGAGTTTTATTACTTTACCTATGGTACCCATCTTTTCAAGCTAAAAATTTTGACTGATCATATCTTGTAGGTACGAGTTTAGAAATTGACAATCTTTTTTTCCTAAACTGTATATCTCGTTAAGACGATTAATTTGAACATCAAATTTTCCATATTCGCAACTCGTGAATAGTAGATATGATCGGTCAAAATCTGTTCGACAAAATAACTTTGACCGATCAAAACTTGAACTATGTGTTTACGTGTTTTGAACGTGACAAATTTTTCATATCAAATTGAAGAACTTCAAAAGACGATTGATTTGAAAAAAAAGAATTATTGAATTCTGAATTCGTAAGTCCAAATTATGATCAGTTAAAGTTTTTTTCAAAGAAACAAAAAGTATTACGAGAAAATTTACAAACTTTAAGAAAATCGTGGAAAATATCCCTTAATTAACTGGTAAGTTTTTTTCTTGAATGGGAGAAAGTAAAACTCAAACGTATTAAAAAAGGTTATCGTGAATTCAAATATCCAACTCAACATAATACAACAGAAATGATGTCAAAAAAAGTGGGTTATGACGTGTGACTTGTTGTATGTTTGTAGGTATAAACGGTAGTGACAACGTAGTAGAATAACCGTGTCATGTTGGTTGTTGACTGTGGGACCAATCGGATGTTCATCTAAGCAGCCAAAAGTCAAACCAAATATGGATTACAAATAAAAAACTACGGAGTTAATGCTTAATTTATTAACCTACCTTACACGTTAACCGAATAAAATAATACGGAGTACGTAACAATATCAATGAAATAGATGTATGGATTCCAACCACCAGTATTTTTTTTCAAGAAACAAACAAATATTTTTATATTTATATGCTCACGTATAAGGAGATCAGAACGCCATTTAAGGTTTGATTAATCCACTCCAAAATATACGTTAAATTAGAGTTCACTTGTGGACCCGTTAATATATGTATTTGATGAAATTTGAGTGGCGTAGCTATAAGTTAAGTGGAAATAGTTGCACCCTACATATATGGTCAATTCATTTATGTATGGTAAATTTAAAAACTATTGTATGTGGTGAAAATAAGATATTAAACGTAGTGGGTAAAAGAATGTGAGGATTGAGATTGATGTATGTCGATCTCTTGTTTAGATGTAGCTGGCTTCATGCTGTGAGGAATATTTTCAAACTCTTTAAGTACATGTTAATATGTTATCTAATTTTATTTTATGGGACTTCTTCAGTGACATGTCCGAGCAGAATACCGTCTTTGGACAACCCCATATATTGCATAAAATCTTGAAGTTATAAATCGGGTTTGAAATTCGCTCGTAATTTCTTGGATTCAAATAAAAAGTAGAAGCTCGAGCTTGATTTAAGAAGAGCCGCAGGATTGAATGATCAACCTCCTGTTTTTATTCTTTTTATATTGTCTCCAAACATTTTTAGTGAGACCGCAATGGGTAAATAGCAAAAAAGACAAATGTTGAAAGACAAAGGCAAATGTTTGCAAATCGTCGTTTTTTTACCGGTGCAGATGGTCTAAGTCTTGGGCAAAGGACAAAGTCATGAGTCAAACACACATTTACCCTCCTTTCTTCCTTCAACTCCCCACTCAATCACACAATTCACAAGTGGCGCGCATGCCAGCTTAGAAAGTCCAACCTCACTCTTACTTCCATTTTTTTCAACCCGGTATTATTTTAAACCATTTTTATCATTAGTTTGACACTTTGACCCAATAAATTTAAAGTAATTTACATAGTAAATAGTAATTTGAACTTGAGATTTATTCCTTAGAATACCTTTATCTTAACTACTAAGCTAAGAGCCTAAGACTTCCTCGGTAGATTTTGAAAATTTTTGAAGATAAATATCGTTACTTTAATGGGTTCTGGAGCGGTGGTGGATCCTAAAAGTGATCTTCACCGCGGATCGTGTAGCGGTAGTGGATTTCATCCTCGCCCGTCCCCCGCCCCCGTACCTGCCCCGCCCTACCCGCATTCATATTGTTAGGATATGTTAGAAAATGTCGAGATAATTTAAAGTCAATTTCACACTTTGGAGATAATTATATTTAGAGTAGTTATATATTCTAGTCATTGAATGATGAATGCGAAATACCCCTTGATATTATCCTGGAAGACTTATTCCGTTATTCGTCTCCTTTCCATTCTTGTTCTTCGTCCTCACTCGGCATTTAACTAACTCTGCTCTGCATATCTTGAGTTTATATACACACACAAAACTGTGTTTACCCCACACAAACAAAACCTCAATTACTTATATTAATTATACTCCGTACTATTACTACTATGTCTTATGTTTATTGAATCTTCCTCCTCATTGGTGCGTTCCTTTTCACTTGTGTTATTCTTTTTGTTTTCTAATTTCTCCATATTTGTTTTCAATTCATGATTATTTTCATTTTACTTATTTCTTTCACTCAATTATTTACTCCCTCCATTTCTTTCAAAGCTTTTGGTTTGACTGCGTTTCATTGCATTCATATGAGCTGTTCTTACACAATTTTTTGTACCAAATGTATTATAAACCGTCTTACTCCATAATGATTAATCATTAAAAACAAAAAAGAAAAAAAAAAAAAAAAAAAAAAAAAAAACTACTCTAATATGAGAGTTCTCTGCGTACCAAAAATATGAGAGTTCTCTAATACAATTGTCGTAGGTCTCAGGTCCAATTCATTCCAAGAGCAATATTGCAGGGGAATGTTAGACTAGAGGCTACGACTAATAAATTATGAGTCTCTTGCCGTGGAAAAAGACCCCACAATGTTAGACATGAGGCTATGATTAATAAATTATGAGTCTGTCGCCGTGGAAAAAGAGTGACTAATCTGACGTGTATGATTTGTAGGCTAACATTATTGGTTGGAATACGGCCTGAAATTCAAATTGACATGACCTGAGCGCATAGACTCTACCCAAACTTAACTAAACCGGAGATTAACCCAACTCGAAACAGCCTGATACCCAAACGACCAGACTCGATTAGGTACTGGTAAATGAACTCTAAACTACCAGATACGGAGTATCAAATAACCAAATGATCGGCCCTATCTAAAATAATAAAATTACTCGACACTACTATATTGTACGGAGTATGGAGTAATTGAAACTATTGGCCAGAAAATTGGATTCCAAAAATGACTGAACCAATAATGACCCAATCGACGCGCAGGTAAAGGACCCGGCTTAAGTTGACTCTAGTCTGACATGCTGAACGACGTCAGCGGCCCTACCTTAAAACTGGACCAAACCAACCCGACCCAAATGAGTCGTTTTCTGGTCTACCTTATATACTGATTTCACTTTTGAATAACAGTTAACCCACAGTCCTTGTCATTTTGTTTTTTTCTTTTTTGCAAGGCAGATCAACATTATTCTTTGAGCACAGACGAAGATGCTTTCAGTGTACACAGTTATCGCGTGCTTATGTTTCGCTTTGCAAATATCGACTGGAAAAGGCGATTCTAGTGCAATTCAGCTACTTACGGATTCGAAAACCATAATCTCCCCAAAGGCTACCTACAAACTGGGATTCTTTAGTCCTCCAAACAATACAAATAGGTACCTTGGGATATCTTACAATAAAGTTTCACCAACGTTTTACGTATGGGTAGCAAACCGGGACAACCCTCTAAAAGATTCGTCGGGTGAATTAAGACTATCTGTGAATGGTAGTCTTGAAATTGTGAATGGGAAAAACGACACGTTTTGGTCATTGGATTTGTCAAGTCCTGCACAAAATGCAACTCGGAAAATTCAGCTTACAGATTCCGGGAATCTCCTTCTCGTAGAGCTCGATCAAAGTGGGAACAGTTCAACAATATGGCAGAGCTTTGATTTCCCTACTGACGCACTTTTGCCAAGCATGAACATTACGATTAGGAACGCTTCTGCTGTAAGATTACACTCTTGGAAAACCCTGTCAGATCCATCAGAAGGAAGATTCAGTCTCGGTATTGACTCTTTAACTAATCCTCAATTAGTACTGTGGGATGGTAATAAACGTCATTATCGAAGTGGCCCATGGAATGGCAACCTGTTTCTTGGGATGGTATATAGCGATCCAACTAATAACTATGCCGACACTTCGATAAGAATTCCTGGTCCGGGTGAAGCGACACTAGTCTATACGGGAATAACTCAATTGTCGTTTTCTCACTACTACTTCAGCTACGATGGTGCCCTGAGTGAGATATACTGGGACGCGAGTAAGCGGTCATGGGAAACCGTGTATAAGGTTCCAGATGACCCGTGTGATTTTTACGGAAAGTGTGGTGAATTTGGTATATGTAACTCAGCAAAGTCACCTATATGTCAGTGTTTGAGGGGATTCGTACCAAAGAATGCTCAGGAATGGAAAGTCGGGAATTGGTCTAGTGGCTGTGTTAGGAGGACACCCTTGCAGTGTGGAACTCAAGGAGGGAAACCAGACGGTTTTTTCGTCCTTAAAACTGTTAAATTACCTGACCTCGAAGTGTGGTTACAAGGAATTAATCCAAATGATTGCAGAAGCATGTGTTTAAGCAACTGTTCTTGTGTAGCGTATGCGTATGATCAGGGTGCTGGTTGCATGTACTGGAGTAAAACTATGATCGACACTCAACAGTTTACCATTAGCGGCATCAATGTTAACCTTCGTCTAGCGCACTCAGAGCTCCGTAAGTAGCGTATAATTTTTTTATTCTTTTAGGATAAAAATTCAAGAACTGTAATTGTAACCTGACTTATTTCTGACTTGCAGGAAAAAAGAATAATCTGAAAGCCATTGTTGCTGCTGCTGTGATAGTCGGTACTGGCTTGATTATTGCAGCCATTGTCTTGTGGATTTGGTTGAAACGATCGAAAGGTTTGGCATTACTTGTCTGATTTTTATTTTTATTTTATACTCCATATTAACAATAAACATGTTCAGAATCAGATTCGTCTCCCGTGTAATTGTTCAGTACTTCTGTTTATTGATTTCTTTTGCATTTAATCAGAAAAACAAGCGAGCAAGAAAAATATTCTCGACCACCTTAAGAATAGGGATAAGACCCAAAGGAAACTCGAAGAGCTACCGTTGATTGATTTTAAAGATCTAGTCATCGCAACAGATAATTTCCACGACAACCAGATGCTTGGACAAGGTGGATTTGGACAGGTCTACAAGGTATGTTTGCGTAACTCCTGTGTGCTTTCCGCTGCCTTTGAAATCTTACTTGCAATCTGTAAGCTTATTATCGAACCTCGTTTTTAGGGAAAACTTGGAGATGGGCGAGAAATAGCCGTGAAAAGGCTTTCTGCTGCTTCCTCTCAAGGAGTGGAAGAATTTATGAATGAAGTCGTCGTTATTTCTAGGCTACAGCATAAGAATCTCGTTAGCCTTATTGGTTTCTCCGTTGAAGGAGAAGAAAAATTGCTAGTCTATGAATTCATGCCTAATAAGAGCTTGAGCGAATTTTTGTTCGGTATGTATTACAATTCCCTTATTTTTCGTTCAACTAGTATAAATGAAGTCTTTTGAAATTTTCTGATGTTTACTAGAGTTGCTGTTTAAGTGTTTAGTATCATAGTAATATTTTGCGGTTTCAAAAATGGTTATGCATGACTTGTATTTCTAAATCTACAGATACCTCCAAGCGAGAACTTCTGAATTGGCATAAACGTTACGAAATCATCGAGGGAATATGTCGAGGCCTCATCTATCTCCATAGAGATTCTAGATTAAGGATTATTCACCGGGATCTCAAATCAAGCAACATTTTGTTGGACGAACAGCTCAATCCGAAGATTGCAGACTTTGGCATGGCGAGGATCTTTTGTCATGGTCAAGATAAAGATGAAACCAGAAGGGTTGTCGGCACTTAGTAAGTTAAAACTAAACTGAACTGAATTTACGGAACTCCTGCGAATGTTACAACTCGCGTGTTTATTGTAGACTTTCTGAAATCTAAACCTATTTATTTCCATTAACGATGTAGTGGCTATATGGCGCCTGAATATGCAATGGATGGTCATTTCTCAGAGAAGTCGGATGTCTATAGTTTTGGGGTCCTCTTGCTAGAAATCTTGACCGCAAAGAAGAATAACGTCTTCTGGTACGAGGAAGAATCATTGACACTCCTCGGATATGTAAGTTGATATTCAATTTCTTACTTCACTTTCCTTGCGTATTTCTAACGCCTGGTAACTCAAAATTTACGTCCATAATTTCAGGTGTGGAAACTATGGGCCGAAGGCGATGTAGACTCGATCATTGATCCAGTAATATCTGATCCGCTTTACAAGAAGGAAATTGATAGATCCGTACAAGTCGGGCTGCTGTGCGTCCAAGAAAATGTAAACGATCGACCAAGTATGTCGACTGTTATGTCGATGTTTTCGAGTGATATAGCAGATCTTCCGCTCCCTAAAGAACCAGGGTTCAACAAAAAGCATATGTTTATGGACAGCTCAAGCTCTCAACTCCATCAAAATTCCGGCGAGAATATTACTATCACGACTATAAGTGGTCGATAGTCCGTCAGTAGTTTTGCAGCGATTTTGGTTGTTTTCTTGTAAAGTCTGTATCATAAATCTGTTGTGCAATCATTTTTGGAAGCTCAATTGTTGGCCCTTGATTCATTGTAAAGATTGTCATATTGTTGTTCACTTGTGCCAAGAGACAATTGTTGAAAGGTTAATTAATGTGAATTAAAAGATCTCATAATTAACGAAATTCTAACCGTTTTTGTCAATTCACACGAATTTTCAACTTCTACAACATGAAGAAATATAACGATCTACTAGTTCGGAAATTCGTATATGCATATTATGTATCGATAACTTAACAAGTTCACCAAATCACGACACATCGGATCGACTAACACATTTTTTGCATATTGTTATTTCAAGTGAAACGATAATAGGTATACCAACCAAGACTCTCAATTTAGATTATCGATTATAGCTCTTCAAAACACAAACTGCAGCCTGCAGGGTTTTCAAAATGTTCACAACAATTGACTTGGAATCTAATAGGAATGTCAATAGAAAATAATAATGAATTAAATAGTATTTAACTAGTTTACATCCCGTTTATCAATGCACGGTAACTATAAATATTATTTTTAAAATAATAAAATTAGAAGTAATAAGTTAATTGAAAAATAATAAAATTGTTAATTTGTATGATATTCAAGTGTATATTTAGTAACGAACAAGCCTAGATTCTAAATAACAAAGATATATGAAGTGCATATATTTTATTTTCCAAGACTTTATGTACAAAATTTCTGTAAAACATTTATTTTTAATTTGAAAATATAAAATGAAAAGTAAAAAATATTAAAATAAGCAAATATTTAGTTTAGGATAAACATTTTTGTGACAAAGCTAAAATAAATATTAAAGATACATATTTGAAATTAAAAGTGGAGTTATAGCGAAATAATACATTAAGTACTTAGTTTTCAATTATAATATAGAACTAAACGAAAAATAAAATATTAGAATAAAAAATAATGAATTTAAGATAAATATATTGTTTAAAGTTAAGATTTTATTATTTTATGCATAATATTAATGTGAAGTGTGAACATGATTATTGTGTAATGATAATTATAAGTAAAATCTGAACATAATCATATATTACAAATTCTACAATGAGGTCGTCTTATAGTATGAGACATTGAAGACAAATTTACTTTTCAAGAATTACTTTTCATATGTAATGCAATTACGTTTGAACACAATAACTGTAGATTGACAGCGACATATACTCCGTATAACCTAAGTGTTTGTAAAAAAATATGGTAAAAAAAGATGATATTTATATGTGTAGATAAATCATGTCACTAATATTATGGTCAACATATATGAGAGATAAGAAAATTAGAGAAAAAAGAAAGAAAATTGATTAAATTACGATTAATGATATTATTGAAATATAGTGTGTCTCATACTATGAGGCGACCTCATAGTATAATTACTCATAATATATAATAGAATGGATGATGTCGGCATGAAGTTTTGGCGAGAAAAAACGCACAGAATCGCGATAAGTGGCATTGATGATGTCAACGATAACCATGGTTTAATATAATAAAGATATTATAAATGTTTAGTTTTTTTTTTATAAATGTAGTTTACGTTTACTAATATATTTAAATATTCATCAATTTTTCCATATTACTTTATAAATGTTTGGCCTCATACCTTTGTGTCTAGTATCATGTACTAGGATGTTTAGATGCTTTGATATTGGTTGTAATGTTACTTTGGTTTGGTTTAATGAGTTCACTATGGATATTATTGAGTTATAATGACGAATACTTCGTATTAAGCTTGTTTACTACATAGTTTGATCATAATAATGTTGAGCATGATTGAAATGGATAGTTATAATGTTGTGGAGTAAAGGATGAATAAAATGATGATTAATATGAGTTCAGTTCACGTTAAACTAGCTTGTTTGAATGCTTGAGTTATGTTTGCGTACGGTTACTGTTCTGGCACATACGTGAAGAGCTACAATGTCCTATTTTGGACGGATACCGTCCTTTGGACCTTCGGCTGTTCTAGTTGTTTAGGTTTAGAGCTCTTATGGGTACTCCGCTGTTCTAGTTGTTCGGTTAGAGTCTATGGTTTGATTATTATGTCGTCACCATTCTAGTTGTTCGGTGGGATTTGGCCAAATTTAGACAGTTGTTTGGGAGTTCTAGTTGTTGTCATACCAAAGGGTTTAGATGATTCTAGTTCTTTCATCTGGGGTGATTGTAGTTGTTTCACCCAGTGTTCTGTTCTTACTCTTGCGCTTGTTTGTTTGTTGTTTGTCATCTAATTGTTGACAATGTTGAAGCTAAATAATTAAAATTGATTAATTTATGTTTGAATGTTTGAGTTGTATGTTCGTTTGATTGATTGTACTCTGATTATAGGTCGTAGGCCAGATAAGATTAGCGTGGTCGTTTATGTCGGATATGTTGAAATATGATTAGGGAGCACCTGGTTATCCCCTATTAATTGTGGGTTTTTTTTTTGAAATCTTTTCAGGTATAATCTGTAGGTTTGGGACGAGTGAGGATAACATGATAGACCACTTTATTGGTGTCGACTCACCTTTTGTTCATCTTTTATATACAAAAACCTTTCATTTTGGTTCACCTTTTAGACCGTAGTACCACTTTTGTAGTTTGAGTCCAGTGACGATCCGGATTCCACGGTGTTTCCGCCACCGTGGCTCTTAATTATCTTACTTCTTTTTATTTGTCCTAATTATTTGATTTATTTATTTTGTTGTAAAATTCGGGTTGTTACACAAAATTCACAACTCGCATTTGCTTCATAACTATTTTAGCATTACACATCTCCATCCTACACATAATATTATGAACTTGTAGTAAACCACACAAGGAGAAAATATTATATAAAACGTACTAAAAATGTCGTGATAATCGTAAAATGACGGGGAATAAGTATATAAAATATCAGTAATATATGCACTTATCAACAAACAAACGCAAGAAAATTATCTTTACTCACAAGTTATGCCTTCTTAATGCACCCCCTTTTTGTTACAAAAGTGGCACTCAGGCACCTTCTTTATGGTTGACTCAACCTTAATCTTTCCTTTCTCTTTTCTCTAGAGTGATTTTTTTCTTCTTCTTCTTAGAAGAAGAAGTTGTAGTAAGGTTTACCTTTTCACACTTTTTCATCAATAATTGCCCCTCTTTGAACACATGCATGGTCATAATTACTTTATTAATTGACCATTTATCTTATGTAGTTATGTGTGTTATAAGATATCTTGAACGGAGCATATTGTGGAGGAAGAGTGCACAATATGAAATGGATGAACTAGAAAAGCATTAGACGTGGTAACTTTTAAAGCCTTAAGTTGTGCAAAATATCTCTCATGCGCATGACATAATCGCGTACTCCTTTAGTCGTCTCAGCGTGCCTTATGGATGAAAAATGCATAATTAAGGTACTGGTGATGTGTCATATATTTATGTACTTATAGCCCCCTGTTCACGAGCTTTACTTTGCGATTCTCATACTTTTACTTGCGTTTCAGCTCCTATTTCTCTCCGTTTTGGCTCTGCTGCGTTTTTGTGTCCATTTTGTAGGTACACGCAGCTATTTAGAGTTTAGGATGCTTGTCGGGAGGTTTCGTGAAGTTTCGTGAAGTTTCGTGAAGTTTCGTAAAGTTTCGTGAAGTTTCGTGATGTTTCGAGTTGATTTCGTTGCGTTTCGGTTGCGCACGAGCCTCGTTTCAACGATTGAAGGTGTCCCGGGACCTTGGGACGGGATTTGAAGTTCATGTGATCAATATTGACCTTGTCCCTACCCCTTGGGACGACGTAGGCCTTGTCCCTTAGCCTTGGGACGAGAAAGAAGCAAAGAAAAACTAAGTAAAAGAAAGTGCCAAAAAGAGGCCCAAGCTGAAGCTCTCGGGATGGCCTTCCCGTAGCCTTGGGAGGCTGGTCCTTGGTGGTCCCGGTCGGGATGGGTGTCCAGGACCCCAGGGACGGCTTCCGACTTCTCGTGTGCTTGAATTGTTTCGTCTATTTGAAGGCCTAAATGATCATATTTTCGTCTGAAATTTTTACAGCATTTCTAGGACACTTTAAACTTCATTCTCACAAAAAATTAGTGTTTAAATAATTTTGCATCTTGTACTTTGAATTCCCGACTCGGATACGTTGTTTGATCAATGTATTTGGTAATTGTTGACTTTGTTCTTCCATTTCTCTTGCAATTTCTGATTGGTTTTTGTTTTATACTTCTCTTATTTGATTGTCAATTCATTATATATCGTTGTTGATCATGTCTTTCGTTATTTCCTTTGCTTTTGTAATCGTTTTTATCATGTTTGAGTAGTCCTTTCAACTAGGGAGAAGGGTGAAGCATGGGTGTTGGTTTTGGTTGTATTTGGTGATCATTTGAGTTAGGTTTTTGCATTTGCTTTGATCGTCTCTGCTTGAATGTGTTTGTTGAATCCTTGATCACGTTTTAGCAAACTTTTAGCACCCTTGAACTTAAGATCGAAAGACTAGTTCGAGGAGAGGCGCGAGACCAATCATTAGGACCCTCAATTGTAAGTTGCGAGAGCCCGCTTTTGAGACCTAGAGGAAGCTTAAGACCGAGAGGACGAGCTATATCCTTAGCATGTGCGACTCTACTCAACCCGATCATCATCCTTGACCTTGACTTACCCATTGCCTAACCCGACTTCCTGGACCTTCTCCATATAAGTTAATCGTTGTTTTACGCTCTAGCTATAGAACCATCCAATACTCGAACCGACCAAGACTAGAATCGACCCATAAGTAGCCTACATTAGCAACCATCTCCCTGTGGATTTCGACCCCGACTTACCCTAGCTACCCTTAGGTTTGTCAGGTTTATTTTTGATTAGGTGAGTGCGACCAAGCCTATCAAATTTTGGCTAGAATCGACCCATAAGTAGCCTACATTAGCAACCATCTCCCTGTGGATTTCGACCCCGACTTACCCTAGCTACCCTTAGGTTTGTCAGGTTTATTTTTGATTAGGTGAGTGCGACCAAGCCTATCAACTGGCAAGAGCTTTATCAGAAGTGGCAAAATGTTCATAAATAACTTTAAGGAGGCTATTGACTTTAGTATGATCCTTAAGAAAACCCTTGATACTAGCACAGATTTTGGTTTTTATGAATATAATAGAGTGACTGTTAGATCTGTCCCACTTTTCATAAAGATCAACTTCATCAAGAGAGCTAGTTTCAGTAATACTAGCTTGTTCATCTTTTCTAATAATAGCGTTGTCAATATCCATCTAACCCAATTGTAGTAGCACTCGCTCCTTCCAGACCTTATAGTTATGACTCCTTAATTCAGAAATGTCACATCTCACATCAGAAACGTTTCCAGGGAAAACTACTGCAAATAAAATAAACAACATGCTTATCATCAAAATTTAAGACGTAAACAAAATTATGTTTTACCAATGTAAACCATGCACAGCGAATTCAGTGATATAAAACTTGCATGTGGGCTAAAGTCCTACTCAAATTAAATTCGTAAAAACTAAATGAAAAAATTATCAAATCAATTCAATATTCTTTAACTCATGTGGGTAAATTAAGAACCGTAATTTAAATTTTATCCTAATTAATCATACAAATATAATAAGATTCATGTGGGCAAGTTTCATCATATCATGTATAATCAATTACAATAAATGTCTTATATCCATAAGTAATTTCGAAATAATATTAAATTAATTAGATATGCTGTGACTATACTCTTATTTATAAAATTTTAATTCTTAGATATTTCATTACTTTAATTCATGTAATCAATTTATTATGTACATAAATAAATAGGATTTTTCTATGGTGTACCCTCGTAGTTTTCCATTTTCTATGTTGTACCTTACCTTTTCAATATTTCATGGTGTGCCCCTAAACTTTAAAATTTGTCTATAATATACCTCTGAACTTCACATCTATTCTCTAAATTAATCATCCTTAAACCTCCTTTAGCTATTTTCCTTCCGAGTGTCCTTCGTTTAACTTCTTTTCTTACTAATTAACGCCAAATGACCCTATTACATATAAGTTTTTGAAAGTCACTCTTAATAACGCTTTTCTAGCATGAAAAATAACGTTTGTTTCATAAATTGTTATATAATGTTATGCGTGATTTTTTAATCATCTATTATATAATTAGACAGATTGATCCTTAGGCTGTCGTTATTATTGGAGTCATAGATGATGGAGTTTGGTTGATAAATAGCTAGTAGTATGGATAATCTATTAGGCGACGTACATGGTTGGTCGTTATAGCTTTCGAGGATTCTTAGTTTCGCGATTTTTAGCTAGTGTAATACTTCATATGAGTTAGCTTAATAATTAGAGTTAATGTTAATTGTGAGTTATAGCCTTCGAGAGATTAAACGCTTAATATACGATGAATGGAGGTAAAGGAAATTATGGTATCTACATAGGGAGTATTTATGAGGACTTAATTATGTTGGTATATGGGGTGTGACAACCATGGGTTAGTGAGAATCGAGAAGTGATATTAAGGTAAGTGATAATTGGTTTGGAGTAAAGCTAAAAGGTCAAGGTGAGCACGATAGAACTTTGGGATTTATGCTTTAAGGGATAATATGAGAATGATAAATATGCATCTTATTGTTTTGTGTATGTGTTGAGTATAGAGAAATTTGTTAATGGAAGGAGAGAATTCGAGGTCAGTAGATACAATGGTTTAGAGTTTGATGGAATTAAGGATGAACTCATGTGTGATAACTGTAAGCGATGTGAAACGTATGTAAAGGCATATATGGTTGGAGATTCGTATGTATTATTAGATGCATGAGCGCACGTGAGGAATACCTTTGTCGGGAAGGTTATTGCTAGTTGTTCAAGGTTATAGGCTATGGTATTGAGGAGACCTTCTTTTCCTTGCGTGCTAGGTTAAACTCTAAAGAAGTTTGGGACAGTTTTACGAATAGTAGATTAAAGGAATAGTAAGCTTTGAAAGGTGCATTTTGATAACTATGTGATAATATACGTTTGATTTGGGATGAGATGGTATGATATGATATGTTTATCGTTATTTGCTGTGGGAAGTGTTAAACGATATGGAGAGCAATATAGACTTTGAGCTTGGATCACGTTATAATTGAGGATATGAGGCTTATCTTTAGCATTGATTTGAGAATTAGTTTGTGCACTAGTTTGTATTCGTAACGTGAGTCATGATATCCTTTTGGTTTAAAACACGTTTGGAGTTGTGGCAAGACTTGAGATTTGAGATACTTGGTTGAGTTGATACGGTCTTGCGAAGCTAGTATATCCAATTTGGGTTTATCGAGCTTAGGGTGTACCTATGGTATAGAAGGATACATGAATGAGTTGATAAACATTCGAGCGATTAGTGTATCGGGTTATTCTAAGTGTCGTTACACATGCCTATGCCCTTGTCATTGAGATGAGTAGAGTTGGTGATTCTTATCATAGTGATCGTATGGTTTTCTTACTCGTTTTGGTATTCTTTAGTTCTCAAGTTTCGAGGACGAAACTTCTTTTTAGGGGGTAAGACTGTAACACTCCGACTTATTTCACATATATTTATAATTCGTTTCATATGATTTCCTCATTTTTGTTTTGAGAAAGTCGTTTCTTAAGCTTGCGTCGTGAGTTAGTGAGTCATATGCTACGTTTACCGAGGTTAGAATCGAGTTAGTAAGTGTGAGGGAAGGTTTAAGGGTAGTTAGTAGAGTCTTGGAGGTAGTTTGGAGGGTGGAGGCGAGCTAGGCGCGAGAGGGAGTACGCGAGGAAGGAGGAAATAGGCTTCCACGTGGATAGAGGCAAACCCGCGAGCAAGGGGCGACCTGCAGGCGAGCCGGGCGCGATCGGCAGCCGACCCGCGACCAATGCCCGCGTGTGCTACTGATTTCATGTGTATTCTTCATTTTAGTTTAGGACTTAACTTACACCTTTTAATAGTTTAATTAGGCCCAAATCTCTCATAATTCTCGGAGTTCCTCACCTTAAACAAAAACCCTCTCATCTCTCTCTTAATTACTCATTAATTCTCTCATAAAAATCCATTAAAATTTAACCAAAAACTCAACCAAGATTTAATCTTTACGCTCTAGATCGCTTTTCACATGAATCCTTCGTCTTTTATCGGTAAATCTTTGTTCCTTTATTATTATTAGTTTGTAATTAGGGTTTTGATTAGAATTTCTTATTAGGGCTTAGTTTTTATGTTTCTTTCTAGTTTTTGTGATCAACATCAAATGAGAAGGTGAATTCGAGGAAGGAGACACTAGCTACGTCAAAGAAGAAGAAGGCTAATCGTGTTTGTGTGCTAAAAAGGTAACTAGGTGTAGCCCTAACCATATTTTAACATGTATGAGGCCCTTAGAGTTTGTTTAGGATGTTGTGTTTGATTATATGATTGTAAAGTTGCGAATTTTTGGCTTGTTTGGATGGTTTGTGATTGATTATGATTGAAATTGGTTCGGCCTCATACTTATGAGTCTAGAAGCGTGTTATAGGATGTTTGATCACTTGTATAATTTTTGTTATGATGTTAAATCACCTAAAGGTAGTACCTTGAGTTATTATAATGATGTAAAGTTTGCTAGGTTTGAGTTGTATTGACAATTACTCTGTGATAAGCGTATTTCACTTGTAGTTTGATCATACTATGTTGAGTACGAATGTAAAGTTTGATGGTTAACATGTTGTTGGCTAAAGAAGCTTAGTACGATAATGATTAAGTTGGTTCACGTTAAAATTGGCTTGTGTGGATGCTTGAGTTAAGTTTGCGTACGGGTACTGTTTGACACGTACGTGAGGAGCTACAGCGTCCTGTTTTGGACGGATACCGCCCATAGTCCTCTCGACTATTCCAGTTGTTTAGTTAGAGCTATTATGGGTTCTCGGCCGTTTTAGTTGTTCGGTTAGAGACTATGGTTATTATTATTATTATTATTATTATTATTATTATTATTATTATTATTATTATTTTTATTATTATTATTATTATTACTTCTATTATTATTAGTATTATTATTATTATTATTATTATTATTATTATTATTATTATTATTATTATTATTATTATTATTATTATTATTATTATTATTATTATTATTATTATTATTATTATTATTATTATTATTATTATTATTATTATTATTATTATTATTATTATTATTATTATTATTATTATTATTATTATTATTATTATTATTATTATTATTATTTATTATAAACCGCAGCCTTTGTTATAATTAAAGAAATGTACACATTGGTTACAAAAAATTGGTGGGGAGTCGAGATACAATCTAGGCCCCCACCCCCTTATTATTATTATTATTGTAACACCCGGTGTTGTCCGAGGTTATTCGGGCCGGGTTCCCCGTTGAATTGGTCCATGTGATGAGCTCAAGTGACCTAGTGCTTAAAAGGATTGTAAGTATTACTCATATCAACAAGATGCATCTTCTTTTCTAGTGGCTCATCTTAAGAACTCTTCAGTTAAGCGTGCTTGCTGGAGAGTAGTCTTAGGATGGGTGACCTTTTGGGAAGTTCTCAGGATGCGCACGAGTGAGGACAAAATGCGCTGGAAAGGGCGCGTGTTGGTCTGTGGGCGATGTACGCAGCCTGGCAAGCTACCGTGAATCACATTTCGGCCTTTGGTTGGGGCCGGGGTGTTACAAATGGTATCAGATCAACGGCGGACAGGTGTGGTCGAATCCTGAAATGCACGCACTGGCAGGTGTGGTCGAATCCTGTGCAACGCACCTAGTAGGGGAGGATGCGGAATGCTATATTGTAAGTAGCTACCGGTAGCAGCGAGGGCGTTGCGTTCTTGAGTGGGGTGTGTAACACCCGGTGTTATCCGAGGTTATTCGGTAGGGTTCCCGTTGAATTGGTCCATGTGATGAGCTCAAGTGACCTAGTGCTTAAAAGGATTGTAAGTATTACTCATATCAACAAGATGCATCTTCTTTTCTGGTGGCTCATCTTAAGAACTCCTCAGTTAAGCGTGCTTCTTTGGAGAGTAGTCTTAGGATGGGTGACCTCTGGGAAGTTCTCGGGATCTTGTGCAGTGAGGACAAAGTCTTATTTGGAAAGAGCGCGTGTTGATGCGTGGGCGATGTCTGTGACTGGCAAGCTACCGTGAATCACATTTCGGCCTTTGGTTGGGGCCGGGGTGTTACAATTATTATTTTATTTTATTTTTTTTTTAAATAAAAAACCCAATTTTATTAAAGAAATATAAACAACATTTACACAAAATTGGTGGGCAGCCGAGATACAATCTGGGCCCCCGCCCCCTTAGCAATAGCAAAGCTAAGCCTAGAAAAAATATAAGCGGACACACGAGCCCCCGCATCATGGGATGCAGAGAAAGTTTGGACCCGCTTCAATAACGCTACAGCATCTGAATCAAGCTCCCCAAGAGAAGAGAAGGAGAACGGTAGGAAAACATTATTATGTCGTCACCGTTCCTGGTTTTCGGTGGGATTTCACCAAATTTAGACAGTTGTTTAGAACTTCCTGTGGTTGTTCCGCGATAGGGTTGGGTGATTCTAGTTGTTTCATCCGGGGTGATTCTAGTTGTTTTGCTCAGTGCTCTGTGCTTAGTTTTGCGATTGTTTGATTATTGCTTGTCACCCTGTAGTTGACAATTGTTGAGATTAAATAATTAAAATGGAATATCGTAGGTTTGGTAGTACGCTAGATCGCATATATGATTTTGTATGCTTGTTTGGATGGTTGTACTCCGAGTCTAGGCCGTAGGCCTGGTGAGTTTGTTATTTTTTTTTTGCTAAAATGTAAGCTTGTCATTCATATCGTAATCAATACAATAGCATTTCTTTACATCAATCGATTCCACGACTCCTTATCTACGTTGGACCACTCATTCGACTTCTTTACATTTACATGAGATTTGAGAGTCAATACAATCCTCCTCACTACAAAAACCGGTCTCTCAACCATAAAATCAATCCACGCTTTGTTATGTTGCTCCCAAATACAATAATACGCAGCCATAACAGTTAAATTCACTAACCTTTTCTTCAATTTGGGCCATCTTCTCGACATCCTCATTTCCCTTAGATTATCACCCTCCTTATAAGCAACACCTAACCAATCCGCAAGCAAACTCCACACCCGAATTACATACACACACAACTGAAACAGATGTGCCCTATCTTCGACTTGACATCCACAAATACAGTAGAAGGGGTCTGATACTGCTCCATATCTGTACAACTTTGCTTTCACTTTCAGCCCATCAAGCCGAATCATCCATGTCAAAAACATATGCTTAGGAACTCCTTTGCTGCTCCATAACTTCTTGTACCAAGAAACCGCATCCCCAACTGGAGATAGCCATGTATAGCCCCTCTGAATTGTATATACATTCTGATCAGACCATACTTCAGATTCAAAACCAGGTCGCAACATATCCCTCACTTTCATCACCTTCTTCCAGTACCAACAATCATCAGCCTTGACTTCACAATCCAAAACATCTTTCCCCTTCATATAAACATGATCAACCCATTGGATCCATAAACTGTCTGCCTTACAAACCAACCACCAAACTAGCTTCCCAACAGCTGCATTATTCCATCTTATGTCATCCTTAAGTCCTAGACCTCCCTCCTTTTTTGGCTTACAAACTTTCTCCCAAGCTATATCAGGAGCTCTTCTCTGTTCTAAATCACCATCCCACAAAAAATTCCTACACATAGCTGAAATTCTGTGTAGTACACTTTTTGGAAGAATGAAAATCGAAGCCCAGTAATTGAACAAAGTACTAAAGACAGATTGTACCAATACCAACCTACCTGCATATGATAGGGTTTTTGCTCCAATGGCTCTAACTCTGCTCATCACCTTTTCAATGAGCACATTGCAATCCTTCCTTCTTAATCTCCCTGCTGTAATGGGCACTCCTAGATACTTAAAAGGCATCTGACCCTCCACAAAGCCAGAACTAGAGAAGATCTCTTGTCTCAAACTATCTTTAACACCATTGAAATACACATTAGACTTTGAAGCATTCATTTTCAATCCTGAAGCTGCTGAGAAAGAAGCAAAGGATCTTAACAGAACTAAAATAGAAGCAGCATTACCCTTACTGAACATCAACAGATCATCAGCAAAGAGCAAGTGTGTTAGACCCATCTCTTTACACAAAGGATGAAACCTGAAAGGCAATTTTTCAGTTGCACATTTGATTATCCTACTCAGGTATTCCATACATAGCGTGAAAAGCAGTGGAGACAAAGGATCTCCCTATCTCAAACCCCTTTCACCCTTAAAAAAAACAAAGCTGGAGTCATTAATCACCAAGGAATATGTCACTGAAGTCACACAAAACATGATCAGTTTCTGAAACTCCTCAGGAAACTTGAAAGCCAGCAACATTTGTTCAACAAAGCTCCAAGAAATAGAATCATAGGCCTTCATCAAATCCATTTTGAACATACATCTAGGGGAAACTGATTTCCTACTATACAGCTTCACCAAATCATGGCAAATTAGTATATTTTCAATAATACTCCTTCCGCTGACAAAACCAGCCTGATTTCTACTAATCAAAGTAGGCAAAACTAAACTCAATCTGTTACAAACCAGCTTAGATAAGCACTTATATATCACATTGCAACAAGCAATGGGTCTGAATTGAGTCACATTCACTGGATTAGAGCATTTTGGTATTAAGGTAAGCAATGTAGCACTAATCTGCTTCACACAGTGCCCATTGTTGTATGCATCCATAATAGCATCACTCACCTCCTCCCCAACAACACTCCAAGCATCTTTATAGAAACCACTTGTGTACCCATCTGGTCCTGGGGATTTGTCTTCAGGAATTGAGAACATCACAGCCTTTACTTCCTCTTTGGTCACAGGGGTCAGCAAAATACTATGGTGCTCACTCTCACAAACAGTGCCCTTTCTGATAATTTGGGAATTTACTGGCTCCGTAGCAATGGCAGTCCCCAGCAAGCTCTGATAGAAACCCAAAAAGGCCTCCTGAATTTCCAACGGATCAGTACATAAAACCCCATCCATGCTCTGAATTGAAGTAACTTGGTTTCTCATAGCTCTAATTTTTATTGCACCATGGAACACCTTAGTATTCTTATCACCATCTCTGACCCAGTTCAGCTTTGCTTGTTGTTTCGATCAGATAGCTCTCATAGCCTCTCTGTAGCTCAATGTATTCCTTGGCTGCTTCCCTTTCTTTTTCTAACCATTGAATATCTCCAGGATGCAGAACTATTTGCTGCTGGATGAAAAGCAGATTCTTCAAGGCAATACCAGCTGTATTACCAATATCAGCAAATCTATCCTTATTAAAACCCTTCAAAGTGTTCTTTAGAAGCTTCAATTTCTTCACACAGTTATGCATCTTAGTCCCCTCTGTCCATGAAGGCCACCATTCTGCCATCAATTGAGTAAAGCCTTCAATCTTGCCCCACATATTGAAATACTTAAAACTTCTTGTTCGCTCCATAACCTGACCATTCCTCTTGATTATACAAGGAGTATGATCAAAAATACCTTCAGGAAGAAAGTTTGCTACCATATCCATCCTCTTATCCATCCAACTCTGATTAACCAGAACTCTATCCAACCTGCTGTAGATTCTAGACTGAGTCTCCTGCTTGTTATTCCAGGTGAAGAAAGAACCCATAGCCACACTATCACTCACTCCACACTGCCACACACACTGTTGGAACTCATCTATTTCCTGATCAGAAGAAGCTCCTCCCAATCTCTCAGAATGCGCAAGAACTGTATTGAAATCCCCATAAATCACCCAAGGATCAGACATGGAGACAGCTAATGAAGATAACTGTGCCCATAAACATCTTCTCTCAATCATACTATTGAAAGCGTAAATCATACTTAAAGCAAAACTACAATGAGCCATTCTATCATAAACCCTCATATGCACACACTGAGCAAAGTACTCACAAAACACAATATCAAACAGAGAAGGATTCCACACAATCCAAATCCTCCCCCCTTTATGACACGAGCTATTAGTAGACACACACCAGTCCCTATTCACAATATTCCCCAAATTCACTTTGGACAAGGATTGAATCCTTGTCTCCAGGAGCCCAAACAAACCCAAGTTGTGTTGATGTAAAAACCATTTGATAGTCTTCTGTTTACTTGGTTTGTTTAGGCCCCTTATATTCCAGAATCCAAAACAACTCATCCTCCCCCCTCAGGGAGAGAGACACTACCTTTAGTACCCACACCCACCTTAGGAGTGACAGTATTGAGCACCTCTAAAAATGTTTGTTGGCCAAACTTGGACTTGCTGAAACCTCCATCAGTTGTCTCTTGTCTATTCATACGAATCACTGGCCTAGCAGGGGTCCTTCCATTCATTCCAGTATTTTCAGAAACAATCACAGCAGGAGTAACAATAACACTTTCCTTCCTCATTTTTGGATCTGGAGATAGCACCAGCACATCTCCTACCTCCTTTTGTTGCACATGATTTACCACCTTAGGTCGCCACACCTTTGAAGGGGCTTTGGGCGCCCTTCTACACTCCACCGTGTGTCCCATGCCTTTGCAGACACCACACACCACTGGCTTCCACTCAAATTCAACCTTCAATTCCACCACTTGACCAAACTCATCCAGAAATTGAACTTTCTCCCTCAACTCCTTCCCAAATTCAACCTCCGCCAAAGCTCTAGCATAGCCAATTCTGGTTTTCTCCTCCGTAGCTGCATCACATTTAACATAAGAACCAATAATACCAGCTATCTTTGGGATTCCCTTCCCCCAAAATTTCAGAGGGAGACTGTGAAACCTGACCCAGACTGGTACAGATTTCACCTCATGTTTAATCAATTCCATCTCTGGTTCCCAGTTCTTTATAATCAGAGGCTTATTATCAAACAGGAAATGCCCCTCCTTCAAAACCACCTCCTTACTCTCTGAAGATTGAAAACGCACCAGAAAAATACCATTAGGAAGAAAGGCTAGCTTGTCTACCTGATGTTTGGCCCACACCCTACGGATGAAACCTTCAAGGATCTCCCATGGAGGATTAGCCCCCAAAACAAAGCAAACTACAGGATTCTTCCAATATTCCAACTCTTCAGAAACTTCCTCCTTCGAAAAACGAACCATATCCAAATGAGGTTCCTCCGGGATTGATTCCATCTCACTTACCATTGAAACTTCCGTCACAGAATGCATCTCGTCGTTAACCAAAGCCTCCAAGTCCAAGGAAGGGATCGCCACCACCTCATGAACATTCTTCTCTTTCCTGTTATCCCCAGTCCTAGGACCATCTCTCACACCAAAATCAGCGAATTCTAGGTCTCTCTTCTCCAGCAAACTAAATTTATTTTGAAGTAATACATGTTTTTTGGGGGAATTACGTTTTGAGATCGACGAAGAATTCCCAGATTTTTCAATCGCCATTTTTTCGTTTTTCTAGGGTTTTTTTAGGGGTTTTTTCGAGAAGAAAAAATCTCTAGTGAGTTTGTTATGGTGGTTTGTTATGTCAGTTATTGTGAAGTATGACTGAGGAGCACCTAGTTACTCCTAACTGATTGAGATTTTTCTGAAAATCTTTTCAGGTATGATGCGCGGGTTTGGGACGAGTGAGGATAACACGATAGACCGCTTTGTTGGCGTCGACTCAGCTTTAATTCGTCTTTTTATGTTTAACCCTTTTAAATGTTGTTCACCTTTTAGACTGTAGTCCCGCTTTAGTAGTTTGAGTTCAGTGACGATCCGGATTCCACGGTGTTACCACCACCATGGCCCCTTTTTATTCTTTAATTCGTTTATTTTAATATATTTTATTTCTCTTTATTTATTTTATCGTATTTTATTTTAGTTGAAAATTCGGGTTGTTACACACATCACAAAAACAACAGTAGATCTTAGGTTCGAATCTCCCATCCCCCATTGTAATGGCCTAGTGCCTCATCTTTGATCAAAAACAAAAAAAATAGAAACAACAACGCATAAGCCTGGGGATGTCTGTGGAGCGGGTATTTGTGGGTCCGGCTCAACATTCACCCCGACTAGGGTGGATATGAGGAATAATTTAGTAGGTTGTGGAGCGGGAATGGATGCTGAAAGTGTAACACCCCGGCCCCAACCAAAGGCCGAAATGTCACTCACGGTAGCTCGCCAGGCTGCGTACATCGCCCACAGACCAACACGGGCCCTTTCCAGCGCACTTTGTCCTCACTCGTGCGCATCCTGAGAACTTCCCAGGAGGTCACCCATCCTATGACTACTCTCCAGCAAGCACGCTTAACTGTAGAGTTCTTAAGATGAGCCACCAGAAAAGAAGATGCACCTTGTTGATATGAGTAGTACTTACAATCCTTTTAAGCACTAGGTCACTTGAGCTCATCACATGGACCACTTCAACGGGGAACCCGGCCCGAATAACCTCGGACAACACCGGGTGTTACACACCCCCACTTGAAGAACGCAACGTCCTCGTTGCGCCTGGTAGCTATTTACAATATAGCATTCCAGAATCCTCCCCAGCTAGGTGCGTACCTGGCCAACAAGATACAGGATTCGTCCACACGG
Source organism: Dianthus caryophyllus (assembly GCA_023091065.1). Classification (NCBI taxonomy): domain Eukaryota; kingdom Viridiplantae; phylum Streptophyta; class Magnoliopsida; order Caryophyllales; family Caryophyllaceae; genus Dianthus; species Dianthus caryophyllus. Next base: position 6,657,491 of record CM041528.1, on the reverse strand, counting down.
TCGCCGGGTTGCTCTGATACCATTTGTAACACCCCTACCAACCAAAGGTCGAAATGTCACTCACTGTAGCCTCGCCAGTGCACATCGCCCACAGACCAACACGGGCCCTTTCCAGCGCACTTTGTCCTCACTCGTGCGCATCCTGAGAACTTCCCAGGAGGTCACCCATCCTAAGACTACTCTCCAGCAAGCACGCTTAACTGTAGAGTTCTTAAGATGAGCCACCAGAAAAGAAGATGCACCTTGTTGATATGAGTAGTACTTACAATCCTTTTAAGCACTAGGTCACTTGAGCTCATCACATGGACCACTTGAACGGGGAACCCGGCCCGAATAACCTCGGACAACACCGGGTGTTACAGTGACCACCACCGTGGGTGAAAGAGCGGAGATGGATTTACACAAAATTTCGCCCCAACCACCACCACCCCGCTTATATGTCTTTTTAATAATAGTGTGTTATAAGTCATAATCTTGATTTATACAGTTTTTCTTATAAAGACCCTATAATGACCTCTTTTTTTTTATTATTAAATCAAAATCGAAAATGTAAATCAGTTGTAAATAAATATAGTTGAGTGTGTCAAATTGATTTTTGTTTAATTGATAACTAGTGACGTGACCCGTGATTTCACGGGGTCGGCCAAGAATTTGTTTTGTTGTTTGACTTTTTTTAGGTATGATTTATATCATTACTTCCATGAAACTAAATAAGTCATTGAAAACAAATTCAAAAAATGAATGTATTACAATAAAGAGGATACAAGCACATGTCCATTATTGGATTTGAAATAATATATACCTCAAACCGTAAAAACAAACTTAACAATTATGAGAAATGACTAAACCTTAAATGTTATACTTTCAACTAATATGAAATTAAACCTTCTTCCATCTTAGTTTTGCTAAGTTATATAGCATTTTTTTTTTTTTGTTTGAATAGAGAAAGTGTCATACAATTAAGTGAATATACATATTGAATATATAGATATTACTTTAATTTACTCAATATTCCTAATTGCATTACGAAGATAAAAAAAATTACGATGAAATGAAAAATTCTAAAATTATTGTGAAAATTTAATTGTAGGAACCACGATAATTGCAAAATACTTAAACAAAAATAGATAATGATAAATAAATTTCACACTCATTATGTTTAATATAACTCATCGCACCACTTTAAACTAATTTGCAAATGCCTAGTTTTAAACAAAATGAATGAACAACTTAAATATTTATACTATTTCAAATTGACTTGTAACCAGAATTTTGGGATTTCAAAAGTCAAAAGCCATGTAAAATTGAACACAAATATTAATTTAAAAAACTATCAAACTACTACCAATTAATTTGATTTAACTCAATCTAATTTAGATTTTAATTTTTGGGAATTTTAATGGGTTAGTAGTTTTGACACATTAAATTTTCATTGTGTGTAATTATTTTAAATAGTGTAATTCCTAAAAATAAGTAAAAATAAATAGTGTTAAATCTTGTGGGATGTACACTCTATTTTAAGAATTTTTTGTCGGATTAAGTGGTTTTATAGTTAGAGTATTTCTTAAGAGTTGAAGGTGTAAATCTTTGTTTATACTTGTAGTTCATCTAAACGGCCACGAAGTAAAGTCTTTGTTTATTGTGTCCAAAAAATCAGAACTTTCAACAAATAAATACATATGAAAACAAAAGTTATACGGAGTAGATCAGATAACGCACCTCAAAGATCTCACCCAAAAAACAAAGAACAAGTCACATAAATGTGAAGCAGAGGGTACCTTAAAAACAATTAAAGAATGGAGGTATATCACAAGTGTTTAGAAACAGGTATACAAAATTTAGTCTTTTTCTCCCAAAAAAAAATTGAAATATAATAATTATAATGCTGATTTACACAATGAACAAAATATATAAAGAGAATTTATTTGGGTATTAATGGGGGCTATGAATGGAGCAGCCGATATTTGAGCTTACTTCAAATGACTCTTCGTCTACCTCGAGTGACGTGGCATCCAAAAAAAGTGGTTTGTCCTACGTGGCAAGCTAAGAAAAGAGTACGAAATGAGGAGGGGAGATATTGTAGTCAATAACATTAGTCAATGTTTTAGTTTTTAAATATATTAGATTAGATTTAAATTTAAATGTGTTACGTATGTATTTTAATTTGATGTTCACAATATTCTGAATTGGTAATTTCCTATTTGGCTATGTCTTTATTATTGATTGTAGTAATTGAAAATTTTCGGTAAAAAGTAATCTAAATTTACATTATGACAATACAATTTTTTAAGGCGAGTGTCAAGTGGGTATGGCGGGTACTCTAAGGCGGGTGGGGCAGGTCTGGATTTGAAAATTTCTCCGTCAGGCGAGGCCATGGGTGTTGGGCAGGTGTGGAGATGAGTTTTTGTTGGTGAATATGGGTATAGGGCCACCATTCGCCCGCTTCCGCCCCGTCCCGTTGTTATCCCTACATATGCGTCTTAAAAATATTACGTAGATGTTAAAGATCAATCGCAGAAGTAAGTTTACAAAATATACGGTGCAATATTGTACGAAGTTAGAAAGTAGATAGCAAATAGAGGTAATAAATTGCTCTGATACCAAATATTAGTTTTGATTGATTGCAACTCAAACATGTATATTCTAATTACATATTGAGTATACGACAATATAAAAGCGGAAGTAAATAAAAGATCGAGAATTAACCTTCGGCCATTGCTAATGTAATTGGGAACCGCATTAAACCCAAAATCTGTAACCCTTATAATTTTTATACAAATTCTATGGTACATCCATCTCATAGTGTGAAACAATTTAAAAGTTACTACTCCCTCCATTCAACTTCATTCACTACATTTACTTTATTAAGACTATTCACCTATGTCGGGAATCTTTGAAATTTCCGACAATCTATAAATGAAAATATAGTCATATAAGATCTTGTTCGATTTGTTTTCATGAGTACAATATTAATATTTAATTTTTAAATTTTTTATCGTGTGAAATTATAGATATTTCCGTTCCGACATTCGCCTCGACAAATGTAAAAAAGTGAAATGTTGTGAATGGAGGGAGTATATTATTTTTCAAAAGTAACCTAATTATTTAACTGGAAAATTAATTGTACCTTGCTTCAAATGTAAATCTATTTTGGTGAAACGTAACGATATTTCATTAAAAAAATATACTTTAGAAACAAATTTTTACAGGTTACGATAAAATATGAATAAAAAAAATTAACTTATGTACATTTTTGCTACTTTTGCTAGTGAATGTCGTAGCATTAAAATGATGTTGTATATAATTGATAATAATGGCAAAAAAGAAAATAAGGTGTATAATGTAGTTATGTGTGGGTAAAATGTACTATAACTATAGTGATGTATTACTAATTGTAGGTGGTTATAGAATACATAATGGAAGAGATTGAGATAAAAATGTTACTTTAAGCGAATCATTTTCCTTGATCAGAAAAAATTAATTCTAATTCAAAATGACCACTTATATCTGTAAAATAAAGGATGATGTTATGAAAAGTCCAACTGGCAGTACCATATAACACCAATTCTTGTTTACAACCACTAAACCCGTTTTAAGCTTAAAACGGGTCGGGTAAACCCATTTTAATTATTATTTTTTATTTTTATTTTTTTTTGAAATTTTTTTTCAAGACCCAAAATTTATTTTTAAAAACTTTTGTCGGAAATCGTGATTATAGGGTTATTGAAAATGGTAACAAAGTAATGTAAAATGGTAACATATTATATTATATTTGTAACATATTATATTATATTTGTAACATATTATAAAACATAGAAAATAAAAAATTGTCATAACATTTGTTTATTATGTTACCATAATTGTATAATATGTTACCAAAATAGGTTCGTGTTTATAGGGTTATTGAAAATGGTAACAAAGTAATGTAAAATGGTAACATATTATATTATATTTGTAACATATTACAAAACATAGAAAATAAAAAATTATCATAACATTTGTTTAATATGTTAGCATAATTGTATAATATGTTACCAAAATAGGTTAATTATGTTTTAATTTTTTGAGAATATGTCACCAATAATAGTATGTTACCATTTTTATCAATATTGTTACCATTTAAAATTTGTGTTTTATTCGTTATTTGAGTTTTTTTTTTTTTTTTTTAAAAAAAAAAGAAAAAAGGTTGTAAAAAAATTAAAAAAAAAAAAAAAAAAAAAAGGGCAAAATGGGTCATATTTGACCCGTTTTAAGAGACTTACACACCATATAACACCAATTCGGCGGGCAGTCAGCATTATTCATCACCTAGGTAAGTCGGGGAAGTCATTTTCCGACTTTCTTCCTTCAACTACCCACACTCATGACTCATTCAGTGATTCATAACAATCACAAATTTGCGCATGACAGCTTAGAAAGTCATTTCTCAATTTGAATTTTAATGGATATGAGTCTTTGTATTATATCAACATCCCCGTGTAGATACCGCCACCTATTATCCCTTACTTTTTGAGAAATGCCCTTCTTTTAATCCAACTACTCTACACTACATCATTTATACTTATAATTGGTGTTTATAAAAAATATTTTAATTAAAATTTTGTCTTACGATAGATAATGATGTTGCATATTGTAGGACACAAAATTTTAATAGGGTCCTAAATAAATCAAATCTACTATTTCTATTCTCGTTGTTTCATTGAATTTTTTACACTTATACTTTCTTTATCCCAAAATAAGTGTCATCTTCTTCATTAAATTTTTTTTCTAAAATAAGTGTCTCATTTCTATTTATATTAAGTTTAAATAAAGGATTTTCAAAAAATTTCAATATTTATTACTATCTCTTAAATTCACCAAAAATAGAAAGAATACATTTATTTTAGGATGAAGGGAGTATGTTTTATGTGGGGGAATTATATTAAATGTGAACAATTGACTAGAATGAATGGAATACTTGAGTAACACTCTTAGGGTGTGTTTGGATTGAGGGAAATAAAAGGAAAGGAAGGGGAGGAAAAGGTAGGGATTGAGTTTCCATCGTTTGGTTACAAAAAAATGGAAGGAGGGAAATGGAGGGGGAGGGATTTGGAGGGATCCATTTTCCCTCCTCTAAACCTAATTGGAATCCCTTCAAAATAGGCAAGATTTGGAGGGAAAATGATATCCAAATACCACCATTTCCCCTCCCCTCCCCTTCCTTCCCCTTCTTTCCCTTCCTCATTTTCATCCTTCATTTTCCTCCTATTTTCTTTATCAAACACACCTTGCTTAGGGTGTGTTTGGATTGAAAATGAAGGAAAGGAAGGGAGGGAAAATGAGGAGGAAGGAAGGGGAAGGAAGGGAGGAGGGAGGAAAATGGTGGTGTTTGATACCATTTTCCTCCAAATCTTGCATTTTGGAGTGACTCACTTGCTGAGGGGAAAATGGATCCCTCCAAATCTCTCCCCCTCCATTTCCTTCCCTTCATATTTTCTATCCAAACAAAGGAAAATCAATCCCCCCATTTCCCTCCCCTTCCTTTCCCTCCATTTCCCTCAATCCAAACACACCCTTAAGGAAAAGAAAAAGAGAAAGAAAATATAATTGAACTCTATGAATCTATGATAAGTGATTAAGGTTTCGTTTTTCGGTTTATTAAAACTTATTGGAGTTGTGTTCAACTAAAATTTATTTCGCAAATGAATTATGACACTACCCTTAATTTTTTACTTTTCTAAAAATTTGATTCAATTCCATATGAGTCTTTTTCATTTAAATAGAGGGAGTATTTATTAACAATAAAATACGTAGTGATCATTAAGAAAAAAAATTATAATTGTTTATAAAATGAGAAAGTTGTAACAAAATAATAAAATCCTTACAAATGGGCATGAAGTTATGCTTTAGCCATATAATTTTAATTAAATGTAATTTATAAAATTCTTAAATTACCCTTTATATTTAATTAGTTTGTTATTCAAAATTAAAATAAAGAAAATTAAAAAATACTCACATTATTAAAAATTATACCCGGGGTGGTACTCAAATAATTGAGTACCACCCGGTGGCGTTATCTCATCTATATAATATATAAAAAAAGCAACTTTGAAATGTTATGTTAAATGTTGTTTAAAACGCTCTTCATATGCATGTCACCTAAGCTAAATTGTCCATTATGAAGCCACATAATAAACATTGTTTTAATGTTTCCTCAACATTAATTACTGCATGAATACCTTTTAACGATTAATAGTTTACGTTTAACTTGACCAACGTTCACCATGCATGTTATTCATTATTTCATACATTCATAAAAAATAAAATAAATTAAATTAAATAGCAAAACAGTTTTATTGTAATTTTGATTTTTTTTCATAAGTTGCACGACCATAAACCTATCAACAATTTCAACCTATACAGAGTAACATTTAATATTTTTGAAAAAAACAATATTAGATTTTTAGAAAATATAGAAAATCATCTATATTAAAAAGTAATAATACATTGTATTACAGTAGTTTATTTGATTACTCTCTTATCTTACTCCGTATTATTGATAGATTTTACATGTCAACATAGAATAAGATTAAAATATTAATAATAATGATTCATCTATATTATGTTTTGAATTTCTTTAACTTTCTAATCAATAATGGATGAAAAATTTACTAAAAAAGACATTGCATTTGATTAGATAAAATTATCGATTGTTTTTATTACTCACAAAATCAAAACGGAAATATATATATATATAAAATAAGATTATAAGGTTTACGTAAAATAGACTATTCCATATAGAATTGTTTATAGGTTTGTTCCATTGATTTATTTATTGGCTCAATGTTAAGAATGAAGTGTACCACAATCAAAGAGTGAATTAAAATTCAATTATAAAAGAGCCTATGTAACCGCAAAATGGGTTAGTTAAAGAGAAAATAAAAAATTTAGTAAACTTATACTCCATAATTTATTTTAATTATAAAATTAAATACATTTAGTTTTTTTTAATAAAACCATGATTTTCACGGGACATGGAACTAGTTTTTCATAAATAATACTCCGTAGAAGAGATTTTATTGAGTCATTGAGTGATGAGTGCGAAATTACCTTTCATATTATTACCCTTGAAGGACAAATTCTTTTTAGATGAATTATTTTCGTCTTAACTTAAGATGAGATTATATTTTTATTTTATGGTATAATGTAATCACTTACTGCAAAAAATTTTGGTAGTTTTATCCCTTAAAATAATACTCCATAAGTGATTACATTTTATTATAAATTAATCGCATTTTGTTAGTTTTTAACTTGTTGAGACCAAAAACGAAGGCTGGTTGATGTCAAAGACTTTTTCATCTCATTTCCATTCTTCTAGGCCTTCACTTGGCATTAGGTCATTAAATGTATATATCTCGAGTTTATAGCTAGGCACGCACAAATCTATGGTAAACCCCTCAAGGCTCAAACAAAACTTCAGTTATATATACGTCTCTTCAACTTTCTCCGCTATATGTTTATTGAATCTCCCTCTTCATTGGTGCGTTCCTTTCCATTTCTGTATTCCGTTTTCTAATTTCTCCATGTTTTCAAGTATGAAGAGATAATTCAAAATAGAACAACTCTTAAATAAGACCGTCTAACAATAAGCTAGCTTATTGTTAGACGGCCTAGGTTCTAACAAATTGTCATTTATTTATACAACTAATTATTAATGCATAAGTATTAATTGACAATAAAAGTTTTTTATGCACATTAAATAAAACATTCTTGTTAAAATGTGCTATATTAAATGAAGTAATGTTAAAATAATTTATATTTTTCAAGCTAATAATTTTAATCATATCTACTAATTCTGTATTTATTTTATTTATGGAATTAATGTCAATTTATTGCATTAATGTTAAATTCAATTGAAAAATACCTTTTAAGTTGATTGTTTTAAAAAATAACGATAATTACGTATAAAATTAAATATCGTGCGATAGTTACATTTCATCTTTATCTCGTCACTTTTTGTTATATAATGGTCACAATTAGAAATGACGGTGTATTTCTTAAAGTGGTTACGTCTTATAATTATCTTGTCACTTTTTGTGATATAGTGGTCACTTAATATTAATTTCGTGGGTGACGAATGTAGTCACTTTTTTAAAAGAAAGTATTAACATGACTATTACTTTGGTTATGATTTAAAATTGATAAGAAAAAACATAGTCGAGCTTCAATGATAGTTACTAATCTCATTTATTACGTAACCAAATGAGATAAATGTGGTGACCTTATATTTCTTAGTCGTAACCAAATTTTGGCAATTAATAAAATACATTTAAATATTGTGGTGATTATATATAGTCAAATTGTATCTATCAATAGAAATTGTTCAATTATAGGAGTTTCTATACAATTTACAAACTTGGAAATGTTTGGTTTTAGCATTATTTCCTATCAAGAATTCTCCTTCTTCATCCTTGAATTCCTTGTTGTCAAATAATAATGGAACCCTCTAAAAAAAAAATTATATAGTTTAGAAAATAATATAAATGATCGCCAACAAAAACAAATTCATCTAACGCAATACATTTTAAAAACTTAATAAAAATAACTTATATTACTCGTAATGAATATATCATCACAAATAACAATTTTCCAGTTACCAACACCAAGTTTGTACTCACCGCCAATTTCAGTGCATCGTCAAAAATATAAATTTGTCTCTTCATTGATGTTATAGCCATCAAAGACTCCAAAACATTTCATTGCAACAATATATGTATGATATGCAATTATTTGTAAATATATGAAAAAGAAAAAAAAAATGAAGAATGAGAATCTCAGGGGGAAACTTTGGACTGTGAAATGAAAATTAATGGCTGTGAAAACGGAGTAAGGATCCTCTCCATTTCTCAAAAAGAAATGGGGGGTCCATTACTCCTCAATGGCTCGGATTAAATTTAGGCATGATCGGACGGTTGTAGATTTATATGAAAACAAAAAGGTAAATGAATGAGATAGAAATATATAATATAATAATGTTATGTGAGAGGAAATGGAGAGAAAAGAAATGGAGAGGATCCATTTTGGTGAAAACGGGAGTATATATTAAGAGATGAGTGTAGAAAATGAAAAGTCTAGATGCTATTAATTTTTCTTGATAATATAAAATGGCTCTTATTCATTATTTGGTTTTACTTTTCGTGAATTACAACATTATTAATTATTGTTTTTTTATTTAACTATCATGCATTAATTACTCCTTGATTGATGAACCCATCTAACTCTTTCTAATTGTTAGACGGTCTTCTATAAGAGTTACTCTTCAAAATAGAGGTGGGCATTAGTGGTTTACTTAACTGAACTGTCAAGGCGAACGGTTAATTGTGTTAATGGTTCGGCCAAAATCTGAACCGTTAAGAATAGTTATTATCGGTCCAATTAACCGTTAACCTTAAGTTACCTTCTACAATTTCTCAAATTTATATATTAACTACATAACTATTAGAGCAAATTGTGTTTGGCAAAGAAATCGCAGTTAGACATTAACTATATTGTCCTAAAGGAAATTATATTTTCACTATAAAGGCAATTTTTTTGGGAGACAATACCGCTTATTATAGGACTTAAGACGATTTTCAGATGACCGAAATTGTTACAGGAGTGTCGTATTTATTGATGAAATCCGTTGGGCATGAGAAGGAGCGAGATCAAAGAGTCATAGTGTTTCGGGAAAAAGGATTGTCACTTGTTTTGGCGCGTAAATTATCTTTCGCGCAACAAACGGTAACATGGTGGCTGATACATCAAACAAAAGATTTAGGCCGGTGATTCATTCGCCAAAAGCCCAAGCCCTTGTCATGATTAGTCTATTATTCAAGATGTCTTACTAGTGGCCCTATACACACTAGTTAATAGCTCAATCTATCTATTTAACCCAATTATACCCTTTTTTTTTTTTTTTTTTTTTTTTTCTTACCATCACTTAAGTTTTCTAACCATACACTTCATTAATCAAAATTCTTTCTTTTCATTGTCAAAAATGCTCTCTTTTCTAACTACTGAAATTTATCACAAAATCATACAAACTTAACCAAAATTTTCTAGATATCATTGAGACAATAAGTATGGCTTTATTTATGCAAATATTTTAAGTAATTTTTCGATTATTTAAAATATTCTGCTAATTAAATTTTTGATTAATATCATGTATTCAACATGATTAATTGGGGTGGCGGATAAGGTGGGTCACGCTGAGGTTGGACAAGGTGGTGGGTTTCAACGGGGCTGGAAACGGTGGTGGGTCACGGTAGGGTTGTCTGGTGGCGTTGGGTGGTGGTCATGGCGGGCCTGGCTAGCCAGCGATGGCTTTCAGTGGTTTAGGGTTGTTAGGGTGTTTACGTAGTGTACAGAGGCGGAGAGGTTATGACGTTGGTGGTCGCGATGGAGGCCATGGGGAGGTGCTGCTGGCATAGCAAGGCGGTGGCGCAGGTAGGGTAGCGTAGGGTCCGGTGGCCGGCGGTTGGCGCTGGTGGTGCGGCTGGGCATGGTGGTTGAGGTTTTTTGATTAACGTTTTTCTTTTGTATCATTATTATTATTATTATTATTATTATTATTATTATTATTATTATTATTATTATTATTATTATTATTATTATTATTATTATTATTATTATTATTATTATTATTATTATTATTATTATTGTTATTATTTTTATTATTATTATTATTATTATTATTATTATTATTATTATTATTTTTTTTTTTTTTTTTTATTATAAACTGCTGTTATTATTATTATTATTATTATAAACACAGATTACATGAAATTGGTGGGGAGCCGAGAAACAATCTGGGTCCCCACCCCCTTCGCTACAGCAAAGCCTAGTCGAACAAAAATGTAAGCGGACATCCAGCCCTCTTGTTTAAATGGGAGGCGAGAAGTTACGAATCAATCCGCTTGAGCAAAGCTACGGCCTCCGATTCCAGCTCCCCCAGCGTAGAGAAAGAGAACGGTAGGAAACCATACCCAGCAGCTGCACACGTATCCCTGTACTTAGCACACTTTCGCCGAGCCGCATCAGCGACAACCCGTCCGGTTATTGATATACATCATATAAAATATAGTCATGTGATATCTTGTTGGATTCATCTTCATGAGTGCACTAACAATATCAAACTTTTATAACTTTAAAACTCTGTATTATGTAGCACTAAATATTGATACAAAAAAACGTGTGTTGACAAAGGTGTAAAAGGCAAAAAGTAAATTATTAACGGGAAAGGGGGTATACATCTAATTTTGCTCCAAGATGGCATTATACTCCATTTCATTTTTGGGGGGTACAATTTTTATTTAGTTCTTTTTTTAGTCATTGCAAAATAAAACTCGGATAATTAAATTATAACCAAAGGAGTTGTAGAGGGGAAACTTTACAATTGTAATTTGGTAATTCCAACTAATACTGATTTTCTTAAAATAATCCCAACCTAAAATAATTTTAGAGTAATATCAACTATTGAAAACAATTCCAATAATATACTCCGTTCAATTGAAACCGGCTCAAACAGATACAAAAGAAGGTTAAATCGATTTTAAATTTTTCTCACTCTTATTCTATCTAAAATTTAAATTGGTTTGACCATCTTTTTTACTTATGAAAGACGGTTAAAATAATTGGTTGACGTATATTATTGGAATGATTTTCAATAGTTGAGATTATTTTGGGATTATTTTGATTTGAGATTATTTTTGAAATATGGGTATTAGTTAGAATTATTCCTGTAAATTTTTCCTATAAATTTTTACAACTTAGTACCTTTTATAATTTTTTTTTTTTTTTTTTTTGCTAGAATATAAGTCATTCATTAATACTCAATCAAAGCACAATTACAAAGTACATTTGGTTGACCACCACGCTTCATCCTTATTACGGAGTACTCCATTTCACTAACTTATAGACAGTAACTCGATTTCTACAAGTCTTAATATATTCGATTACATTATCAGGCCACTCCACATATTGAGGAATTCTAACATGGTTCCGTTGATACCAAACAAAATACCAACACGTTAGAATAGTCGTATTCACAATTATCTTCTTAGGCTTTGACCATCTTCTTCTTGCAATAGTTTGAAGTATAGCTGTCAAGATCTGACCCGACCCGATAAACCGCCCGAAACCGACCTGTAAATGACCCGAAATAAACCTGCCTTTTTCGACCTGAACCCGAAATCTACCCGAACCCGAAATGACCCGAAAATAATGGGTCAAACCCGACCCGTAGCGGGTCAACCCGTTGGATCAAAAAAATTACATTTCAAGATATAAAAAGTCATTACCAAAAAAAAAAAAGTCATTACCAATTTTTTTAATAGAAAATTCTTATTATAAATCCGTTTTAACCATTTAACACCTAATAAATTACTCATAATTGAAAAATCTAACTTAAAACATAATCTTTATTATTTAATAATTGTATAATCATGCATTTTAATTGCATTTTATTGGACGTATGCATTTTCTTATGAAATATTGATACTAAATACATGGAGAATAAATAAGGAAAATGTGATTATAATTTAGGCATTACCAAAAAAAATAAAAAATTAAATATCGATAAAAAGGTGTTCATCAAGCCGTATTTTGACCCTAACCCGACCTGGAACCCGTATACACCAAACCCGTATATTACCCGAACCCGAATACACCCGACTCGTATATTACCCGAACCCGTATTTACCCGACCTGTAGACCACCCTCCCGACCCGTTTGACAGGTCTAGTTTGAAACCAATTTTCATCACCTATCTTGATACGAGAATATACACATGAAAATAACGAGATCCATAATAGAATCAACATCCAAACTCTTTCTTAAAATAACATTATATTTTAGAGTTATTCTAAGTTATTTTATGTTATATTTCGTATAATTAGTTTATTTTCTTACCTTAGTTTAGAAGTATCTTAATTTTAGCTTGTTTAGGAAATTAGCTTATTTATGTACTTAAATTTTATAGGATTTTTATTTTATTCCCTAGGTAAGTTTTTCTAAGTAGTTTATTATAAATAGAGTTTTATGTATTGATTCAAAACATATGTTGAATAATAAATTTGAGAATTTTCAAAACACCAAGCCACCTACAAATCTCTCGGACCACCCTCACAAAGAAAATGCAGTGAGTAAATAAATGGTCATGGATCTCTACCTACAGGCCACAAATTATAAAAATGATGCATGTTTTCACTGTACTTATTTTAAAAAATGATTCAAACGTCTACATTTTTCCCTATACTTAATGATTCTTATTTTACATCTACATTTTCCCCTTTACATAATGATTCATGTTTTCACTATACTCAAAGGTCTTAAAATTTATAAAAAAAAAAAGTTATATTTTTTTTAAATTTCCATTCATTATACATTAAAAGGTAGCAATTTGTGAAAAAAAAAAAAATTCGCGTCAAAGGTCTTATTTGTTAAAAAAAAAAGTACTCCTTCCGTTCCAGTGATTTGTGTATAGTTGAACTTTTTTTGTGAGGGGGATTTGAGAGAATTGTAAAAAAAATGACTGAGACAGAGGGAGTATAAAAGGTTGTAAATGGTAAAAAAATATTTTTAAAAGGTAGTAATAATTTTTTCTTGTTAGTATTATGCGAAGTATACAATAGAGCGCTTAATATCCTTGTCTTATGTAATGTCTGTGGTAAGTAGAGGTGGCAATCGGGTTAGTCGGGTCGGGTTTGGGTCAGGTCAGGTCGGGTCGGGTCGTGTCGAGTTCGAGTCGAGCTGAGCTGAGTTCGGGTCGTTGGGCCAAGTCATTTCGGGTTAAATAGTGTATCGGGTCAGGTCAGGTTCGGGTCGGGGTTATTATCGAGTCGACTCATTTCTGGCTAAATAGTGTATCGGGTCGGGTCGGGTTTAGGTCGGATCGGGTCGTGTCGGGTCATATCGGATCAAAATGCTCTTTCGGGTCGAGTCGGGCTGAGTTAGGGTCGTTATCGGGTCGAGTCATTTCGGGTTAAATAGTGTATCGGGTCGGGTCGGGTTTAGGTCTGGTCATCATGGGGTCCGCGCGATTTTATCGAATTACTTAGCCGCTAAAACAAGTTTTTCGACCATTATTTGATTTAATTATTTCATTATTAAGTCAAATGTATCAAATTAAATACTAATTTGCTTTCGATTCAATCAATGTAGAGCTTAATAATTACCGAGTCATCAGTTTAATCGGGTCAATATCGACTTGGGTCGTCATCGGGTCGGGTCGGGTTCGGGTCACTGATTATCGGGTCATGTCGGGTTGCGGATCATATCATCGGGTCGGGTCGGATTGGATTTGTCACTGATTGTCGGGTCATGTCGGGGTGCGGGTCATCGTCGGGTCATCGTCGGGTCAGGTCGATTCGGTTTCGGGTCACTATATTTTTGGGTTTATCGGGTCGGATTTCGCTCGGGTTCGATCGGGTTAGCCTTGTCAGCTCTAGTGGTATGTAAGCTTGGCAAAACAAATTCTACAAAAATGACCCAAAACGTAAGCTGAAATTCGAATTGACGTGACCCGAACAACCCAATATCCAAATAACCTGACTTGATTTTTGATAATGACATGAAATCCAATTTGACGCCACCTGACTCATTCCTAAGACGTACCTAGCTAAGCTAGAAATTTATGTCTACATGCCATATGACCCAACCTGAAACGGCATGGATCTAAAATAATTTGAAAGGGTCATATACTATTAGAGCTGTCAAGATCTGACCCGACTTGATAAACCGCCCAAAACCGACCTGTAAATGACCCGCAATAAACCTGTCTTTTTCGACCCGAACCCGAAATCTACCCGAACACGAAATGACCGAAAATAATGGGTCAAAACCCGACCCATAGCGAGTCAACCCGTTGGATCAAAAAATTTATTATATGTTTCAAGATATAAAAAAGTCATTACCAAATTTTTTGAATGGAAAATTCTTATTACGAAGTATAAATCAGTTTTAAACATTTGACGCCTAATAAAGTACTCATAATTGAAAATTCTTACTTTAAACATAATCTTTATTATTTAATAATTGTATAATCAATGTGTCAGGATTCTCTAGAGTTACTTTATAACTCTACACCGTAGAGTTTTGGTTTTTGAACTAGATAATCATAATAAATTTATTCAATTTTGATATTTCTCTATACAAATACCCTCACATGCGTTCCTCATCGATTTTTTTTTCCCCGAAAAAGGGTTTAGGGTACAATTTTAGGTTTAGGATTCAATTTTACGGTGCCGCGTACGACACCGTAAAATTGTACCCTAAACCCTTTTCAGGATGTTCCGGCGGCTTCACCGTCGAATCCGAACCAAAAGACACCCTACATAAAATTGGTGAACCCAATTGGGTGATCGATTGAAAAAAAAAAAATTGTTCTACGCAAGTAATGTGAAGAAAATGGAGTAACTCTACGGTAAAGTTACTTTAGAGGATCATTTTATTTGCATTTTATTGGACGTTATGCATTTTCATTTTATTGGACGTTATTGGTCAATCCAAACATGAAACATATTCATAGGGCCTTAGTACCCCATTCCTTGTACACTGATTTTACTTTTGGAATAGCAGTTAACACACAGTCCTTGTCATTCTGTGTGCAAGGTAGATCAACATTGTCGTTTGAACACGATCCAAGATGCTTTTGGTTTACAAACTTATCGCGTGCTTATGCTTCACTTTGCACATATCAACTGGAGTAGGCGATTCTACAGCCATACAGCTCCTTAAGGATTCCGAAACCATGCTGTCCCCAAATGCTACCTACAAACTCGGGTTCTTTAGTCCTCCAAACAACACAAATAGGTACCTTGGGATATCTTACAATAAGGTTTCACCAACGTTTTACGTATGGGTTGCAAACCGGGACAACCCGCTAAAAGATACTTCGGGTGAATTAAGACTGTCTGTGAATGGCAGTCTCGAAATTGTGAATGGGAAAAACGTCTCACTTTGGTCATTCGATTTGTCAAGTCCTGCACCTAATGCAACTCGGAATATTCAGCTTAAAGATTCCGGGAATCTCCTTCTCGTAGAGCTTGATCAACGAGGGAATAGTACAACAATATGGCGGAGCTTTGATTACCCTACTGACACTTTTCTGCCGGGCATGGAAATTACGATCAGGAATGCTTCCGCTTTTAGAATGCACGCTTGGAAAACCCTGTCAGACCCATCAGAAGGAAAATTCAGCTTCGGTATTGACTCTTTAACTAATCCTCAGATAATACTGTGGGATGGTTATAAACGCCATTATCGAAGTGGCCCATGGAATGGCAACCTTTTTCTCGGGATGGTATACAGCGATACAACTAATAACTATGCCGACGCTTTTATAAGAATTCCTGGTCCAGGCGAAGCCACACTAGTCTATACTGGAACAACTCAATGGTCATTTTCTCACTACCGCTTCAGCTACGACGGTTCCCTGAGTGAGATTTATTGGGACACGAGTACGCGGTCTTGGGAAACCGTGTACAGGTTTCCATTTGACCCGTGTGATGTTTACGGCAGGTGTGGTGAATTTGGTATATGTAACTCAGCAAAGTCACCTATATGTCAGTGTTTGAGGGGATTCGTACCAAAGAATGCTCAGGAATGGAAAGTCGGAAACTGGTCTAGTGGTTGTGTTAGGAGAACAACCTTGCAGTGTGGAACTCAAACAGGAAAGTCAGACGGTTTTTTCGTCCTTAAAACTGTTAAATTACCTGACCTCGAAGTATGGCTACCAGGCATAAATCCATTTGATTGCAGAAGCATGTGTTTAAGCAACTGTTCTTGTGTAGCGTACGCGTATGATCAGGGTGCTGGTTGCATGTACTGGAGTAACACTATGATCGACACTCAACAGTTTAAAATTAGCGGAATCAATGTTAACCTTCGTCTTTCACACTCAGAACTCCGTAAGTAGCGTAATTTTTTTTGATTCAGTTACAATAAAATTCAAGAACTGTCATTGAAACCCGACATCTTTCTGACCTGCAGGAAAAAAGAGTAATCTGAAATCCATTGTTGCTGCAGCTGTAATTGTCGGTACTGGCTTGATTATCGCAGCCATTGTCTTGTGGATTTGGTTGAAACAATGGAAAGGTAAACATATTCCGAATTAGATTCGTCTCCCGTATAATTGTTCTGTACTTCTGTTTATTGACTTCTTTTTAATTTAATCAGAAAAACAAGCGAGCAAGAAAAACATTCTTGACCACCTTAAGAATAGGGATCATAAGACCCAAAGGAAACTCGAAGAGCTACCGTTGATTGATTTTAAAGATCTAGTTGTCGCAACAGATAACTTCCATGACAACCAGATGCTTGGACAAGGTGGATTCGGACAGGTCTATAAGGTATGTTTGCGTAACTCCTCAGTACTTTCTACTCCCTTTGAAATCTGTAAGCTTATTATCAAACCTCGTTTTTAGGGAAAACTTGTAGATGGACGTGAAATCGCCGTGAAAAGGCTTTCAGCTGCGTCCTCACAAGGAGTGGAAGAATTCATGAATGAAGTCGTCGTTATTTCTAGGCTACAGCATAAGAATCTCGTTAGCCTTATTGGTTTCTCCGTTGAAGGAGAAGAAAAATTGTTGGTCTATGAATTCATGCCTAATAAGAGCTTGAGCGACTTTTTGTTCGGTATGTATTAATATTTTGGACGTGTTCTCTTCGTCCAACAAGTATAACTCAAGTCTTTTGAAGTTTTTTGAGGTTGTGAAAATGGACGGACATACATGACTTGTATATCTAAATCTACAGATACCTCCAAGCGAGAACTTCTTAACTGGCAAAAACGTTTTGATATCATCGAGGGAATATGTCGAGGCCTCATTTATCTTCACAGAGATTCTAGATTAAGGATAATACACAGGGATCTCAAAGCAAGCAACATTTTGTTGGACGAACAGCTCAATCCGAAGATTGCAGACTTTGGCATGGCGAAGATCTTTGGTCACGGCCAAGATAAAGATGAAACCAGAAGGGTTGTCGGCACATAGTAAGTAAAAACTAAACCGGACTGAATTTACAGATCTCTCGCGACAGTTAAACTCGCATGTTTATGGTAGACTTTCTGAAATCTAATCCTGCTTATTGTGTCAACAATGTAGTGGTTATATGGCGCCTGAATATGCAATGGATGGTCATTTCTCAGAGAAGTCGGACGTTTATAGTTTTGGGGTCCTCTTGCTAGAAATATTAACGGCAAAGAAGAATAACGCCTTCTGGTATGAGGAAGAATCATTGACACTCCTCGGATATGTAAGTTGATAGTCGATTATTTTACTTGTCTTTCTCTATAGATTTCAAACACCCGATAGCTCATAATTTGCGTCCGTGATTCCAGGTGTGGAAACTATGGGCAGAGGGCGATGTAGACTCGATCATTGATCCAGTAATATCTGATCCGCTTTACAAGAAGGAAATTGATAGATCCGTACAAGTCGGGCTGCTGTGCGTCCAAGAAAATGTAAACGATCGACCAAGTATGTCGACTGTTATATCGATGCTTTCGAGTGATATAGCAGATCTTCCGCTCCCTAAAGAACCAGGGTTCAACAAAAAGCATATGTTTATGGATAGCACAAGCTCTCAACTCCGTCAAAATTCCGGTGAGAATATTACTATTACGACTATAAGTGGTCGATAGTCTTTGCATCGATTTTGGTTGTTCTGTGTAAAGTTTAGTATCAATGTATCATAAATCTGTTGTGCAATCATTATTTGGGATCTCAATTGTTGGTCCTTGATTAATTGTAACGATGGCCATATAGATGTGCCATGAAAACTTTGTTGAAAAGTTAAATTTATGTGAATTTAAATATCTCATAATGTACGAAAATTCAAGTTGTTTGGTTGTCAATTCACACGACATTTCGACTTCTACAATGTGGAGAAATCTAACGATGTACTCGTTCGGAGATTCGTATGAATATTATATCGATAACCATAACCCAACGAGTTCTCCAAATCGCGTTTCATTGGACAGACCAACACATTTTATGCATATTGTTAAACACTGACTGCAGGGTTTTCAAAATGCTCAAAAGTCGAAACAATTGACTTCGAATCCTTTGTTCAAGTTTACCCGTGGAGTCGCAAAACACGACTAGAAAAACTTTCAGCAAATGATTAGCAGTTTTCTTAATGACTTGGTTTACTGAACTTTTACCCAACAATAACCTACAGAATTCTGCAAACAGCAGGCATACTCAATCGGATAAAACCGACAAAATACATAGATGCATATAATCCGTAATAAATGGTAATCACTCCGCTTAATTTATGAAAACAAAATAGTTAAAATATTAGGAATGCCGCATAAAACTATGTTTATTAGAAGAAAAATAATCCTACTTAGCTCAGCGAGAAGTAGCACTACTGAAAACCATCCTTCGCAGTTTCCTAAGATGAGGAGAGAAACGGGTGCCAAATAATTAAAAACCCACGGAAACAGACATGTGAAAATGATGATCAGATACTTAATTCAAGACTAAGCAGCGTGCACACTTCAGTTCTTACGCGAGCTTTACACCCACTGACATAAGCTTCTACATCCATAGAGACACTCCAGACAGCAGCAAGGCACCCAGCACTACGCCGTTAGGCACGTTTAGACGGAAGCCAAAATGAATTACTGGATGATCCGAGTGAAAACCCGGCTATTAAGACAAAAAGACCCGTTCTTCTGAATAACTGCATTCATTGCTTCAATTGGGGATACAAAGCGCACTTGTGCCACTTTAATGGGATCTGGGTACGAAGGCCTGCAATGATCCGGGAAATATAAAAAGATTTAGAGAGAATTTCAGAAAACAAACGACAGGAAGATTTAGGAATACCATTTCTTGAGTGCAAACCTGATAAAGATATCAATGAAATCGTAGCTACAGCCAGAGAGAAAGCGCTCGACATCATCCAAATTTGTTTGGCGTGATAACCCGTGTAGCAACACCTGATGATTGATGGCTTTAGGCTTTTAACAAGCAGGTGTGTTTAACAAGCAAGAGGTGCTAAAAGACTAAAATTACGAACTTGATTTTACAGATTCGGTTCATGTATAACCTGCAATTGGTCTTAGAGCCACACACAAAAACGATGTTCCATGAAAGATCTTAAGGTAAATGCTGACGAAACTCTTAACTAGAAGTACCTTGAATCAATCATCATTTACACTTACACAGCACATAAGGGTGACTGTGTGCATACCAAACATACCCAGAAGCCAGAATTAGCAGAAATTTACGTATACACAAGTTGAGACAAATAAAATAAAAAATAAAATAAAAAATGAAAGTATACAGATAATAAGAAGAAAGGCAAAAGCACCAGTACATTGGCAAAATTACAGAAACTGTTGATATCTCAAACTAAACAAATGGCATTGTAGCTACTAGCTACGAGAGTGAAGTGATAAATCAACAAATAACGATTGCTAAACCACAAAAGAGTAGACTAGAATATCAAAGCAATTCCGATATATAGTGCTGGACTGCTGGGTAAGGCCTGGTGAGAGATTTATGAGTGAAAAAATGTATGGCATAGATGGAATTTGCCATTTGTTTAATCATTTGAATGTTTTTACTTGTATTTTACTCTGTATATACTTTCGATCTCCATTTTTAACATAAAACTTCATTCTATAAATAGCAAAATTGCCTTGCGTTTTTTAAAATCTACGGCGTACCCATGGTTAACGGATTAGTTATACGAATAAGTTTTTATCGATTCGCCATTCACAATTTGCTCGTATCATATGTTTTCTGTGTTATATTAGCAAACGATGAGAAAGAATTCGCACTTACCCGAGTGAATCCGGTAACACTCGATGTACCCCCAAATTCTCACATTTTTATTAAACTAACCATCCGTGAGCCTCCCTATTAACTCTTTCATTTTCCTACCACATTTCTTCAAATTCTTTTCTTATCAATTAAAACAAAATCTCTTGTCACATGATAATCGTCAAAAACCACTTTCAGCTGAAGTGATACAATTCTTAAATTCGTATATATGCATGATTCTTCAATGGTTTAGTGGGTAATTTAATGGGTTAATGTATGATTGAGTGTGTTGTGAGCAAATAAATACTCCCTCCTACCTAGAGAAAAGTCTTAAAAAAGACCGTATTTCACTAAGAGAGTGAAAAACAGGTTTCTTGATGTTTAAAATTGACCAAAATTAGGCTAATTGTGACCACTATTGAGAGATATAAAAGTAGTAGTAACGTTTTAGTCAATAATGGTCACGATTTACCTAAACATGGTCACATTTTATGTACCAGAAAAATCCACTACCTACTCTTTTTTACACTCCATTATACACAATCTCCAATGCATTACTTTGACCTTATTTTCGATATTCGTATATCAATTTTATGGTTAAAAATATTATTTTTGTTAGATTTTTAAAAAATAAACAAATGATTTTTACACCAAATATTAATTTCTTATACCTTTTAAATTATTTGTGATCAAAGTTCATTAACTTTGACTCCCAAAAAAATGGGAAGAAAAGAATAGAGATGAGGAAGTCGGTTAATAAGCAATTGGTTGGACTATCGAAAAAGTTAGTTGGTTAAATAAGATACCAAGTTAATCGTGCTTATTAATTTGGTCATGATAGTGATGAGATAGTAAGTTTAGGGTACGCCATAGAATTTTGAAAATTTGTAGAAGAAACGACAAACTTTCATAGAAATATAGAATATCCCTTTTTTTTGTTTTTACATTTTTTTCACCCATCATACTTTACTTGGACAGCATTTGGCTTTTTTTTCCCATTGTTTCAAGTTACATGACAATTCCATAGATTTATCCAAGTAAGTCGCCCAACTAATTCTGAGACTAAGATTTTTGTTTTTGTTGAACAAATCTCAACCTTGCAACATTTTCACGTTTTCCTTATTTCGTTATTTTGTAGATTTCATTCTTGTATCTACATCTAGATCAAGTGATTACAAAACGCTACAGAAAAGCCAAACATAGAATAAACACCAATGATTCAAGAAGTAGCGTCTACTTACAAATTTTTCATCATAGGGTATGACATTATCCCAATACTTACTATCCACCTGAAATTATAGAAAATACAGTCAAAACAAGATTAATGCTTACAAAACCAATCTATGTCAGAACAGTCACCGGTATTACCTTCTCCAATCTATGCCATCGGCCCTTCCTGTTGTTCTCCTTCAAGGCATTGTTAAAATCAGATAAAGAAGGAAATTTCAGCGCCCTGTAATACATACTAAACTATGAGTATATAGCGCTTCACAATCACAATTATTAAACCTGTAATTTTTCCAAATCATGGGCGGTTCTAGATGATGATTCATGTTAGCAGACTCCAATTAATTTTCGGCTAAGGCTTGGTTATTGTTTTTGGTAATACCAAATGATTAGCACAATGTAAAGGGAACAAGCACAGTTCATGCGTGCAACATAACTTTAAACGCCATTTTACTTATTTACTTCATCCTCTTTTACCTTTGTGAAATGATCAGCAAACCAAAAAAAAAAAGGTTGAAACGCAATATATTGGGTTGCAAGCATTGAGACTAATTTAAGGCCATCTCCTAAAAAGAGACTAACATGTGAGATTGTGAGTATGTGACGGGAAATTATTTATTCAGATGTGTTGACACAGGGAAGATCAACAAGCATAATCCTGCAAATAGAGAAAATTACATTGCCAATGGAAGGAACACCCTGTCGTAATCAACCTTAATGTCATTCAATGTCAATCGAGAACCTTCAAACATATTGATGATATCAGTCTTCAGAGTATTCTCATTGATGCCTTGTAACCTTGCATACACAACACCTACAACATCCAATAAAAATAACTAAATATTTTTCCCAGTAAAAATAGCATCAAGATGAAAAAAAAATAATATAATAAAATCTTGAAGTGTTTTTGAAGAGCAAATCTATAAATAACAGAAATGAAGTGACATGGCCAGACCAGACTACATACAATGACTTTGACAAAACAAAATAAAAACGTAGAAAAATTCGGGTACTTCTAATGCTCTTTTCTTATCTCAGAGAAAAATAATAATGAAAAAGACGATCACAGAAGAAAAGGCTGACATGATACATAGATGTGCTCACGGAAGAGTAAAAACCAGAACGTAATTGGTCTCTAAAACCAACTACGGCAATTATATTTCTTTCTCGAATCATGATCAGTCCTTACGTATTGATTAGCTAAAATTTGACATGCTTCGCCTATAATTTCCGGCAAGCTCTCATGATTTTGAGCACAACTTGGTCATCTTTCTAACTTACATTGAAATCTTAAAAGCGCATGCACACGCCAAAATTTAGTTGGCAAGTGATCTTTACCAAGACTGTTTTAAAAACACTACTAAACTATAGCAGTCCCCAAAGATTAAACCGTTTCTTCTACAACATCACCTTCCATGTTTCCTCATATATTAATCAAAGTCAATACAGTGCAGCACTAAGGTTGCACAATGTAATCACGAAGCCCATCACTCGGCCAACGTAACTATATGAAAACCATCTTCTGATTGTAAGCATACACAATAACAATCAAAGAACACATACTCCCATGTTTCAGTAAGAAGACAACAACATCCAAATATCTTGTTCTTTCGTAAAATTCTTGTAATACATCAACAATTAGTCGGAGTAATTCTATATGTTCTTATGTTATTTTTTACTATAAAAAACATCATTTGATCATCACATTTTCATGTCCAAGTTGTCACCCCAATGTTAGCATCAATTTCTAACAAAAATAACATAGAATCGGATGGCGAAACACGGTTTAACATCAAACAAATACCCACAATTTGTAATTTGGCAGTCGCCAACATGGATTCGACATGGAAATTTCTATTACAAAAACCATTTACTGTTTGCTGATCACCGCTACAACAACATCAATTCAAATACTCGGTAGTTTCTTAAATAAACAGCAAAACTAGGGTTTTACGGCAGAATATATGTAGCTAAATAAACACAGAAGATAGAAATTTAGAACAACAAAAAAAAAGAGTGAAAGACCTTCTTCAGGAGGAGGTGGAAGATAAGGGTTAAAAGGGAGAGGAGGTGGAAGAGAAGAGTCAGAAGGTGGCGGTGGTTGTTGAGTTTCGGTGGAGAAATTACGAGGAGAAAACCCGCGAAGAAGCGATGAAAGAGGTTGTGGTGTTGTTTGTGTGATTTGACGGAGTTTTTGAGCACCTCTTAAGAGCGCCATTGTTGCTTTTTTTTTTTGGGGGGGAGAAATGTGCAGATGTGTGCGAAGAAGATGACTACTGATCGATTTAAGGGGTTTTGTGGGCTTCGGTGGGCTTCGGGTTTTCGCTTCTTTAAAAAATAAAACCCTTCATTGTGGGCTTCGGGTAACGCTAGTAAATTAATAACCCGATTACTTTAGATCGTCGACGTTTTACTACGAATCGTCGACCTTTTTTTATAAAAATTACCTTCTTGCCCTTGCCCTTGCCCTTTCTCTCTCTTCTCTTTTCCTTCTCCCAAATGCTCTCTTCTCTCTCCAAATTTAACATATTTAATCCAAAAACCTCCAAAAATATATTCAAAACTTTTACATGTAAAATCTAACTAAGAAATCAACAATAGTAAAAGAAATGAACTTTAAGATTAAAATCAATGTCGGATGCCGAATCGGTGGTAAGTTAACTAAGACTTATCACATTTCATACATTATATGATTAGATCTAGTTTGCTTGAACGATGTTAAAGACCTAATTTGTTGAACAATAGTTTAGTTTCAATGAGTTTAAGCTGAAAATGTAATCTTAAAGTCATAATAATGTTAAAAAATAAGATTTGGTTGTGTATTTGGATCTCCGGAAAAAAAGTAACACGTAAACATGGACATAGAAATTCATTGTCTGAGACGGTAAATAGTATGAATATGAACGTCTGAGACGGTAAATAGTATGAATATGAACGTCGTGGACGGTAAAAAGTAAGAATATTAACGTCCCTCCTATGGACGAACGTCCAAGTTAAGGTCCCTTCTATGGACGAACGTCCAGGTTAAGGTCCCTTCCCTGGATAGACCATTGTGACATATTTTGTATGTATTGTGTAAATTAAAGAGTTTAAACGATTTGTTTAACGATTTCTACAGGATTCGTTTGAGAACTTAGGTGGCGACAACGTTGATTATAACCATTTATTCGTAACAGAAGTATGTTTTGAGGATCGGGATAAAGCTTTTGATTGGGCTAATAAAATCGCTCGGGATAATGGCTTCGTTTTGGTGAAAGCAACTAATGGGTCTAAAAATCGACGACAACCCGAATTATTGGCTTTCTACTTTCGATGTAGTAGGTACGGACGAAGTAAGGGTGTGTATGATCCCGAAAAGCCAAAAAAGAAGCCAAAAACGCAAAAGTGTGATTGCCGGTTTCGTATTAAAGCTGTGGAAAATTACCATTTTGTTGATAATAAGCGAGTGGTACTTTGGAATATTGTCACGTCGGAAACTTTTGGATCTCACAACCATGCCTTGACAAAGTACAAAGATGGACATCGTCATTATGCGGGTTTGGATGAAGATGAGAAAGTGTTTGTTAGACAAGAATATAGTTCTTCGGTTTTACCTAGAGACATAAAAACCGATCTTCACCAAAAAAAGTCACGATAAACCTCAACCCTCAAGTAAACAAATTTACAACGTGACATCTAAGATTCGGAGGGAATTAAAAGGCGATCGAAATCCCGCACAACAAATGTTAACTCTAGTCGTAGAAGCTAACTATGTTCATTGGCACGAGACAAACCCTTTGACGCTCGAACTCACACACGTGTTCATGTCTCATCCGGAAGCCGTAAAACTTTTTCGTGCATACCCACACGTAGTTCTCATGGATTCGACATACAAGACGAACATCTACAAGATGACCCTCGTTGAGGTTGTCGGTGTCACACCGGTTGGGTCGTCTTTTCTGATTGCGTGTGTGCTAATTCCGATGGAATTGGAGAAAGGGTACATGTGGTTGTTGCGGAAGTTGATGGAGATTCTTGAGTGTACCGGTGTTTCTTCGTCCGCATTCGTTACGGATCGCGAGTTGGGATTGGTTGGTGCACTTCGGAACCTTTATCCCGACACTCCTCACCTCTTTTGTCGATGGCACGTGAATCGTGCCGTAGAGAACCGAGCTTTGTTGATTTATAAAAAAGAGTGGTACAAAAATCATGTCTTCAAGAATCCCGAGACCGTAACGCAACGAGCGAAGAAGAATTCAAGGAGGCGTGGAATGCTTTTAGTACCAAGTGGATTCAATTAGCGTCTTACGTGTCAAGGACTTGGGGTGAGCATGCTTCTAAATTCGTATTATGTTATACGAATGACTACTTCCATCTCGGAAACAAGACTACATCTCGTGTAGAGTCCGCTCATTCCCTTTCGAAAGCGTGGTTAAAAAGTGCACACATTACACTTGATACGATGTGGTCTCGTATCCATTCCATACTGGAAGGTCAACATTCCAAGATTCGGAAGGAGCTTGAGCAATCAATGAGTAAGCCTCGAATAAGTCATCGGATGTTCTCTTTGTTGCATGGAAGTGTGTCCATCAAAGCTATTGAGATTATGGAGGAAGAAATTAAGAGAGGCGATGCTTTGGGAGTCGGATTAGAACAACATTGTGGTTGTGCATTACAAAGTACACATGGTCTACCTTGTTCTTGTCAATTGATTCGCTTAAGAGACAAGTGTAGGAGAGTTCATTTAGGTGATATTCACGATTTTTGGAAAACATTAGTGTATGATAGCAACGATGCTATGCCCAAGAACGATAACGACATGTTAGACGCGCTTGTCGAGAAAGCGAGGAAAAGTGACCCGGCATATCGAAAGATATTTATCGAGAGATTGCGCGACATTCTGCATCCGGAGGACGAAAACATCTTGCCTCCCGCGGTTAGAGAGAATCCTAAGGGTAGACCGAGAGGTTCTACAATTAGGAGTAAATCAAGTTTTGAGCATTCTCAAAACAAGTACGGGACACCGAGCACGGATGCTTCAACGAACGTAGAACATCGAATTTGTGATTTTCGCGCGGGAGAAGTTGGTGCGCCATTGGAGAAAAATTACACTATCGGTGTTTTCTCAAGTTGGAAGAAAAGATTTGGCGTCCCGAAATGTGTTTGGTATTTTTTCGACGGATGGGTGGATGTCGGAGACGACGGTCATTGTGGCTTTAGAGTTATTTCGCATGCTCAGCGCGGTCAAGAAGAGGACTACATCGTTATGAGAGAGTGGTGTTGATACATGTTATTTATATTCATTTCATGCCCCCGGTTCAGTCGCTTTTAGCTGCATTTATTCGAGTTCGTTACTAGTTTTATAAGCTATTTGCGATATTTCTCGTTACTGCTGCCTTTCATTTACATTTTCCAGGTTTTGGTGGTTTTGAGCCAAAACCCGAGACAATTGGAGCAAGTACGAGATTCAAGACGCCAAGCCCAAGCTCAAGCTCGCGCAGGAGCTCGGGATACGAAGAAAGACCAAAAGACTAAGGGCCACGAGCTAAATTAGGCCCAAAGTAAAGAGTGAAGCTTAGAATAAAGGAGGAAGAGCCCAGCCCAGCTCAGCCAGACCGGCCGGTCTGGTGGACCGGCAGCCCGCCGGCCGGCTGGTGGGTTAATTTCGTCAGTTTTGTTTTTAGTTCGTGTTTTAATTATTGGGAAACTATATATATACTCTTTAGACGAAAAATTCAGGTTATGCTTTATTTTACCTAGTTTTAGTTTACTGCTTTATTAGTTCTCTCTCAAAAACTCTAAACATTAGTCTAGTTCAAGATTTATTCAATTGTAACCGTCGGTACTCCGTAAATTTCAGGTTTTTATTCAATTCTTATTATTGCTTTCATCATGTCTTGTTCTTGCTATTGTTTTGCTTTGATTACAATTATGAGTAACTAATTTATAAATAGGGTTTAGGGTGATTGTGATATTTGGTTCAGGAACATGTTTTAACTGCTTAAATTGATTGAACTTGTGCAAGTTGGTTTCTTCCTGCGCGTTTTATTATCAATTGAATTTAGGGACGCCTTTATTGAATTGAACTTAGGTTGTTTCAGTTTAAAATCGAAAGCCTAATTGAAACTAGACTCACGCGTATTTGATAAGTTAAGTTTATTAAGTTGCAAGAGCCCGCTAAATTTGCTTAAGGTTAATATTGACTCGAGAGAGCGTATTCCTAAACCTAGCTACTTGCATAACTTCAATTGATTGATTTTTACTTTTGAGTTGAGTTCCTGAATCGATGTCACATTGATCCCGACGCCCTAATCTTCCTTTATATATTCTTATATCATCTTTCTTGCTGTTTTTAGTTTAGTTTAAAACAAACCCTTTTTCACACCTTTGAGTTAGACCTGTTTACTCCGTCTTTAGCCTAAAACTACACCATTTCTCTGTGGATACGATCCTGCTTGCCGCTAGCTACTTGTTAGTGTTTTTGTAGGTTTATTTTGATTAGGCGTGCGACTTTAGCCTTGTCAATTTTGGCGCCGTTGCCGGGGAAACGGCTTTGTTAGTTTTAGTTTTTATCAGTTGTTACAGGTTTTACTCTCTTGTCTCAAGGAACCTAGTTCCTTGAGACCGTTTCTTATCGTTTGCTTGTAGTTTTGTTTATGCACAGGTCACCTACAGGTTTTGTTCCATTTGAGCCTGAACCTGAGCGAGCACTTCACAAAGCACGTGGGAAGCACGTAAATTAATCGATCTTGATTTTGAGGAAGCGTCGCGTTCTGAGTCTAGTGCGCGTATGATCGCCCTCTGAAGAGACACACCACCTATTACTCCAGTTTCTTCTCCGCCATGTGTGACTATGCCGAAGCTCTATAGTCACTCGGTACCTAAACCAGAATCCATTCCTAATGGATTCACGATGCCCGCTACTCTGCAGGGCAACTTTGAGATCCGCCCCGCCTTTCTTACTTTGGTGGAGCGGAACCAGTTTGGTGGTTATCCCACCGAGGATCCTGGTCGACATATGCGAGTTTTACGGACTATTGTTCGACTATCAAGCAGGCCGGGATCACGCAGGAGCAAATAAGGGAGATGCTGTTCCCTTTTTCTTTAAAGGATCGAGCTCGTGAGTGGATCACGGACCTCGACAAGCTCATTTGCGCAGTATAAGCGATTGGAGGGGTTAGCTCGCGTTCTATGCAAAGTTTTATCCTCCGAGGCGCACAAATCGAGATGCTTGATCAGTTCGTGGCTTCAAGCGGACATACGATGAGACTTTAGTGAAGCTTGGGAAAGGTATAAGAAGCTCATACGGATTGTCCTCACCATGGGCCGAACGACCGCTCGTGATTATGACCTTTATAACGGCTTGTATGCTGAAAGCCGTGCGATTCTTGATTCTGCTGCGGAGGGACGTTTTGCTAACAACGTCGATGATGATAAAGCTTGGGCATTAATTGAGGAGATGGCGATACATTCGTCACAATATGGGAAGCCGAGGGGATATTCACGGTCTGCACATAATGACCGTGTTAAGAAGAGCATTAGTGCGCTCACTAGATTCTTTGCTTGTGACCGCATTAGTATGATGAATGGGGTGGTTCTTACGGTGCTCATGTAAATGCTATTGCGAGGCACGACTTGGGTTATTCTACGGTATCTTTGCGCCCCAGGAGCAGGTTTATGCTTATCAATCTTACAACCAAAACCTGCCGTACCAAAACCAGCCAGGTTACGATCGTTCTCTCTTGTCCTACCGTAACCAAAACGTGCTAAACCCAATCACCCAACCACCACAAAATCAACCCTACATCCCTCCTCACAAAAATTTCCAACCACCTCCACCCAATTACCAAAAACCAGCTTATACTCCACCACCTCCTACCCCGGGACCTGATCCTTTGGCCGAGACTAAGGCCATGATGTTGCAAATGCAACAAATGATGATGGGTATGCAGAAGTCGCAGGAGACGATGATGCACTATGTGCAGAAGAGTGATCAGGCTAAGGACGCAACAATAAAGAATTTGGATAATCAAGTGGCTCAACTCGCCACTTCGCAAGCGTCGCGTCAACCAGGTTTCTTGCCATCGCAGGGTAATCCTCCTAACCCTCCTCCCGATACAGCATGTGCTATTACATTGAGGAGCGGTACATTTTACGATGAGCAGGAAGCGAGCGTATGGCCGGTCGGCCGGCGTGGTCGTCAACCTAGACCTTCTGAGGAAAGATGATTCGGGCGTTATTCCGAGTGTTCCTGTTGCTCCTTCAGCGCCCCCGATTCAAATCAAGCTACCTTTTCCGGGACGAGTGCAAGCTGCAGGGGAGGTGATGAGGCTAAAGTCGTCACGCCTAATCAAAATAAACCTAAAGACTACTAACTAGGTAGCTAGTGGCAGTAGGGTCGAGATCCACAGGGAGATGGAATAGTCGAGGGATGCTCAGCTAAGAAAGGTCAATCTCAGGGTATGAAAAGGGATTAGGTTTGAACTATAAGCTAAAGGTAGACTAAAATCAAAGGCTCAAAAGATGAAAAGGGAGAAATCTAGGGTCACAGGTTCACGATGATTTCAACTAAGGTTGTCACTGAATAAGGATACTAATGGTGGTTCGTGTTAATGGTTTAGGACAAGTCCTCTCGTATCAAAGTTAAACCTAGAGCTCAACTAACGGGCTCTCGCTACGTATTAGCTTCGCTCTACCAACTCTCACACAAGGCTCACCTTAACCCGGCTTTCGATCTTAGGTTTAGGCTTCCTAGGTCAACCTGATCGATCGTGGCCTTTGATCAATTGATTGAGGAATTAGGGCATGAGATTAGATTAACAACAAGCAACCAAAAGATAACCAAAATCAGCAATTAAACCTAAGAATCAATCATCGATCCCCATAAAACCCTAGGATGGGATTAGCTATGCATGATTGGGGATGAATTCAAAGCAATACAATAACAATAATAAAGCATAATGAAAGAAAAGCAATAGAATGAATGAAAAGCAATTGAAATCAAACCTTGAAATAAATCGAGTACCGACGATTACAATGAAATCAAATCCTCAAACTAAACTAGAGATGATAAGAACTGAAAATAAACCCGGAGTAATTCTCAAGAATTCAAGTAAAGATCGAAACTTGCAAAGGACTTTTAATCAAAACCTAAGTTTTATGAGAGTATTTTGAGAGAAAAGTAAAAACTAAACTAAGGATGAAAAGTATAATGAAAAGCATAAATGATAAACCCTAACTCGAACTCTATTTATAGGCCTTTGAAAATCCGGAGAAGCAGAGAGCAAAACCGACCGGTTCGGGTCAAAACCGATCGGTTTAGTGGTGGAACCGATCGGTTCACCCTTGAACCGAGCGGTTCTAAGGCATACAGAAATTTCCAGCAACTTTTCTTCCTTTGCACGAACTCTGAAGCGATAGGTTCCATCCTGAACCTATAGGTTCTAAACTCTGAAGCGATAGGTTTGCTTAGAACCTATAGGTTCTAAACTCTGAAGCGATAGGTTTGCTCTGAACCTATAGGTTTGACATCCCAAATTCTTATATTGACTCCGAATCAACTCTCGGGCTTCGTCTCGACTCCACGATACTCGTAATTGCTCCATTTGACTCAGGTTTTAGCTCAGGACCGCCAAAACCTGCAAAATACACACGAGGAACAACAGTATCGCAATATAAAGCAAATAGCTACTAAAACGATAATGAAATCGAATGAGTGCGAGCTAAATGCAACTATATCGGGGGCATAAAAGCAATATAAATGACATACATCAAACTCCCCCAAACCAAACCTTTGCTTGTCCTCAAGCAAATAGCGTCGGAGAAAGTCAAAGCGTAGCTAGTTAATCACGTTAGCATCTCGAAGTGGACGACCTATGCACATAAACATACAAGCTACAGTCTATTTCACCAAAAATAGAGCACAAGTCTCAACCATTCACAACACATTATAATGCTAGCCTCTAACGCTTTCGCAAAAATTAAACTAACGACAATTGGATTCGAGCAAGGCCAACCGAGCATACCACTTTCCATCATACCACTCTTTCCACATCTTTTCATTTTTTTCTTTCTTTTCTTTTCTCCTTTTTTTTTCTTTTCGCGCAATGTGGAGCATCCCTCGTATGTTATACCGTTTAGCTTGACGTTCACTCGGTAAAAATCGAGCTCGGGTACACATATTTCCTTAAGGGTTACATCATTGCTCATACTCTCGGTCGCAACCAAATTCATGGCCACTGTGGTTACTCAAATCAATGAGTCCCCTCCGAGAGCATCGAAGCATTGCTACCATTCATTAAATGATCGGTCCAAACAAACCACATTCCAACATTCCAAACTTTCCACAAGCCAATTGCCTCGCAAGAATACCAATATCGAAAGTAAAAGGAACGAAAAGCGATAAGAATTAAGCAAATACAAGTGGGCTAGTGTTTGAGACTCGCAATCTATGAACAGGAAACAAACATATAGTGCAAGCTACGACGATAGAAAGTCGACTTGGAGATACTAAAGATCAAAACAGCACACTAATCAATTCTCCAAACTTGACAATTCAAAGCGAAAAAGGTTTGGAAACGCAAAATTTTTTTAAAAAATAAGCACACAAAATGAAAATGCAAAAGAATAAGCGCGAAAGAGCTTTCCTCCCCCAAACCAGAATCACACATTGTCCTCAATGTGGAAAACAGCACAACCACAAGCAGCATGAAGGGACAACAATAGACGGGGGTAGGAAAAGCAAAGCGAGGAAACGAGGGAAAAAGGGGTAAAGAAAGCTCACATTATCAAGTTGGAGCTCCCCCAAACCGAAGTGAAGCATGGAGTGCGGCTTATGATCCACGAATATGCGTCCATTTCAGTCCAGCTATAAAGTGCTTCGGAATAGCACGCGAGAAAAAGTAGGCCGAATCAGCAGGGTCCGGCCAAGGCCGTCAGTGAGGCCTGTCTCATAAATACTAAGGACGCAGAGTCCTCAAGTACCTGCATGCTAAATCAAAAATAAATCCCTCATCCTCACGCGCTCAACAAAAGAAAGGTCTAAAATGTCATCCAAAACAAACAAACCAAAGCAAAGTAAAGTATAACAAATTACAAAATGTCAACGGGTTGCCTCCCGGAAAGCGCTGGTTTATAATGGTCCCGCACGACCGTCGTCAAAACGCATCATCAAGTCAAATTTGGCCAAGGACGTTGGCCACTTGCGGCAGCTTCACTTGGCGAAATAGCATCTGTCCGCCATAAAACTCGATCTCCACGAGGAAGAGCAGCATAATCCATCACGCAAGGTATTCCGTCGCGAAATGGCTCTCCAAAACAGCTCCGTGCACCACGTGCCGCAGACCGTGGGTCTCCTCCTCTATCTCCAGGATCATAAACATCTGCCCTTGTGACCTTCCGTTCCCCCAAACCAGGATCACAGCCACCCTGCGTAAGACCTGCACAAGAAACAGCAGAAGAAGCATCCTCCGAAGAGTCTCCAATAGAGTGAGACGGAGGGGCAAGGTCAATAGCAGCCACAGACTCAGGCTGCATAGGGGCTCGGGGAAGACTAGACTTAGTGTATGTGAGCTTCTCCCCTCCCACCGAGAAAGACAAGGTCTTATTCCCCACATCGATTACAGCTCCTGCAGTGTGCAGGAAAGGTCTCCCTAGAATGATCGGGATGTGGGGGTCCTCGAGAATGTCTAGGACCACAAAGTCTACGGGTATATAAAACTTCCCTATCTTGACCGGGACGTCCTCGAGGATACCTAAAGGTCTCTGGACACTACGGTCAGCCATCTGCAGGGTCATAGAGGTGACTCCTAATTTGGTCATATTAAGTTTTTGACAGATGGAATAAGGAAGGATACTCACACTAGCCCCTAGGTCACACAAGGCGTTCCGCACGACATATCTCCCTATAGAACAAGGGATAGAGAAAGTCCCGGGGTCACTCAACTTAGGAGGTGAACTCCCCTGCAAAAGAGCACTACCCTCTCCCACAAAAGACACAGTCTCGGTCACATCAATCGAACGCTTCTTAGTTATGACCTCCTTAAGAAACTTAGCATATGCAGGAATCTGTTTAACTAGATCAATGAAAGGAATGTTCACCTGCAATTGCTTAAGAATCTCAAAGAACTTACCGAGCTGGGGGTCCACGTTAGCCGGACGTACACGACTCGGAAAAGGGAGCCTGATTTGAATCTCCGGCGCCTTGTCATATGACATCATCCACGGGTTCTTTGTCATTTGTCTTGACCTTAGTTCACACTGACCGTGTGTTCCGTTGCATTCTTGTCCTCCTCTTCCGGATGTTTCGGGGCGTCATAAACTGTACCACTGCGCAAAGAAATGGCACATGCTGTATCAGGAGGAGGGTTAGGAGGATTACCTTGGGGCGGTAGGGTACCCTGCTGACGAGATGCCTGCGAAGTGGCGAGCTGAGCCACTTGGTTCTCCAACATTTTGATTGCAGCATCCTTGGCTTGATCACTCTTTTGCACATGCTGCAGCATCATCTCTTGTGACTTCTGCATACCCAACATCATCTGTTGCATTTGCAACATCATGGCCTTAGTCTCGGCCAAAGGATCGGGTACCGGGGTAGCTGGAGGGGGTGTGTAGGTGGGTTTTTGATAGTTGGGTGGAGGTGGTTGGTAGTTTTTGTGGGGAGGTATGTAGGGCGTGTTTTGTGGAGGTGGAGGTGTCGGGTTTAACACATTTTGGTTACGATATGATAAGAGTGAACGGTCGTAACCTGGTTGGGTTTGGTAAGGCAAGGTCTGTGAGTAGGATTGGTAAGCATGAACTTGCTCGTGGGGCGCAGTATACCTCGTAGAATAACCCATATCGTGCCCCACAACAGCATTCACGTGGGCACCTGAAGAACCAACACCTTGCAGCTGGTCAATTTTCGCAGTCAGCGCAGCAAGCTGACTATGGACCGCGCTCATTCCCTCCTTATCACGGTCATTATGTGCGGACCGTGAATTACCCCGTGGCTTCCCGAATTGAGATGAATGAACCGCCATTTCCTCGATCAAACCCCACGCCTTATCGTCGTCCACATTGTTGGCAAACCGACCCTCTGCAGCGGAATCCAGAATAGCTCGACTCTCCGCATATAGACCATTGTAGAATGTCATGATCACCAACCATTGGTTCAACCCGTGGTGCGGACAATCCCTAATCAGCTTCTTATACCGCTCCCAAGCTTCAGCTAATGATTCATCAAATGTTTGTTTGAAGCCTTGTATTTGACTCCTCATCTGATTTGTGCGTTCAGGAGGGTAGAACTTTGAGTAGAAGGCAAGAGCAAGACCATTCCAATCAGTGATCCCCGCAGCTTCCTTGTCGAGGTCCGTGATCCATTCACGGGCTCGATCCTTCAATGAAAAAGGGAACAGCATTTCCCTTATCTGGTTTTGGGTGATCCCGGCCTGTTTAATCGTAGAGCAGTAGTCTGTAAACACCTGCATGTGTCGCCTAGGATCCTCGGTGGGGTAACCACCAAACTGTTGCCGCTCCACCAAATTTAAGAAGGCGGGGCGGATCTCGAAATTGCCCTGTAGCGTCTCGGGCATTGTGAATCCATTGGGAATGGACTCCGGTTTAGGAACCGAGTGACTGTATAGTTTAGGCATAGTCACTGGCGGTGGAGAATTTGGAGGTGTGTCCTCTTCGTAGGACGATTGCGTAGCACTAGACGACGCTTCCTCGATGTTAAGATCAACGATTTGAGTTACTTGCTTGCGTAACCTATGTAACGCTCGTTCCGGCTCAGGTTCAAAGGGCACTAGACCTGTAGGTGACCTGTGCATAAACAACACTTACAAGCAAATGATAAGAAACGGTCTCAAGGAACTAGGTTCCTTGAGACAAGAGAGAAAAACCTAGCTAACAAATAAGCAAAACTCAACTAGCTAACCGTCTCCCCGGCAACGGCGCAAAAATTGATGAGGCTAAAGTCGTCACGCCTAATCAAAATAAACCTAAAGACTACTAACTAGGTAGCTAGTGGCAGTAGGGTCGAGATCCACAGGGAGATGGAATAGTCGAGGGATGCTCAGCTAAGAAAGGTCAATCTCAGGGTATGAAAAGGGATTAGGTTTGAACTATAAGCTAAAGGTAGACTAAAATCAAAGGCTCAAAAGATGAAAAGGGAGAAATCTAGGGTCACAGGTTCACGATGATTTCAACTAAGGTTGTCACTGAATAAGGATACTAATGGTGGTTCGTGTTAATGGTTTAGGACAAGTCCTCTCGGATCAAAGTCAAACCTAGAGCTCAACTAACGGGCTCTCGCTACGTATTAGCTTCGCTCTACCAACTCTCACACAAGGCTCACCTTAACCCGGCTTTCGATCTTAGGTTTAGGCTTCCTAGGTCAACACAATCGATCGTGGCCTTTGATCAATTGATTGAGGAATTAGGGCATGAGATTAGATTAACAACAAGCAACCAAAAGATAACCAAAATCAGCAATTAAACCTAAGAATCAATCATCGATCCCCATAAAACCCTAGGATGGGATTAGCTATGCATGATTGGGGATGAATTCAAAGCAATACAATAACAATAATAAAGCATAATGAAAGAAAAGCAATAGAATGAATGAAAAGCAATTGAAATCAAACCTTGAAATAAATCGAGTACCGACGATTACAATGAAATCAAATCCTCAAACTAAACTAGAGATGATAAGAACTGAAAATAAACCCGGAGTAATTCTCAAGAATTCAAGTAAAGATCGAAACTTGCAAAGGACTTTTAATCAAAACCTAAGTTTTATGAGAGTATTTTGAGAAAAAAGTAAAAACTAAACTAAGGCTGAAAAGTATAATGAAAAGCATCAATCATAAACCCTAACTCAAACTCTATTTATAGGCCTTTGAAAATCCGGAGAAGCAGAGAGCAAAACCGACCGGTTCGGGTCAAAACCGATCGGTTTAGTGGTGGAACCGATCGGTTCACCCTTGAACCGAGCGGTTCTAAGGCATACAGAAATTTCCAGCAACTTTTCTTCCTTTGCACGAACTCTGAAGCGATAGGTTCCATCCTGAACCTATAGGTTCTAAACTCTGAAGCGATAGGTTTGCTCTGAACCTATAGGTTTGACGTCCCAAATTCTTATATTGACTCCGAATCAACTCTCGGGCTTCGTCTCGACTCCACGATACTCGTAATTGCTCCATTTGACTCAGGTTTTAGCTCAGGACCGCCAAAACCTGCAAAATACACACGAGGAACAACAGTATCGCAATATAAAGCAAATAGCTACTAAAACAATAATGAAATCGAATGAGTGCGAGCTAAATGCAACTATATCGGGGGCATAAAAGCAATATAAATGACATACATCAGGAGGCCAAGTTCAAGAAGTTCGTGGACGTCATAAAAGCTCTTCAGGTAAATGTCCCTTTTCTTGATCTCGTGACTCAAATCCCTGCGTACGCTAAGTTTTTGAAGGAAGTCTTAGCTCGTAAGCGTACGCTAGATGATGTCTCGACTGTTGCGTTCGTGGGGGAGGCTAGTACTAGGCTGCAGGGTAGTAAGCTCCCTAAGCTTAGTGATCCAGGTACCTTTTCTATCCCCTGCTCCATTGGTAAGTTTGTGGTCCGAAATGCTTTATGTGACCTTGGAGCGAGTGTGAGTGTCCTACCCTACTCTCTGTACCAAAAGATGAACTTGCAAGCTTTGGGACCCACTCACATTACCTTGCAAATGGCTGATCGTTCTGTTAAGCGTCCCTTAGGTATCCTACAAGATGTCCCCGTACAGGTTGGAAAGTTCTTTATCCCTGTCGACTTTGTGGTGCTAGACATGCCTGAAGATGTTCACATTCCCATCATTTTAGGGAGACCCTTTCTGCACACTGCTGGTGCAGTTATTGACGTGGGCAATAAGACTTTAGCTTTTACGGTGGGGGGTGAAAAGCTCACTTTTACGCATTCTGATACCCCGCGGTCACCCATGCGTCTAGAGTCGGTTTGCTCTATTGACTCTGTACCTCCGTCTCACTCTACTGGAGACACTTTGGAGGTTTTGTATGTCTCTCCTCGTTGTGCAGGTTCTTCACAGGATAGCTGCAAGGATGGCTTGGGGGAGAGAAAGTTGCTGAAAACCGACCTTTACAACGCTAGCAATGGGGATAGAGGTCCCACAGTCGAGCCGCCGGGAGCACGAGGGCGATTTGGAGAGCCATTCAGAGATGGAGCCCCGTGCATGATGGACTATCTTCTTATTTGCCTCGAGAGGAGGAGTTCTATGGCGGACGGATCTTTGTTTAGCCGAGTGAAGGCTGTCATGAATATTAGCGACCTTGGCCTAATTATACTTGATCTTTGAAGCCTTGAAGAGTCGTGCGGGACTATAAACCAGCGCTTCCAGGAGGCAACCCGATGACGTTGTATTTTGATTGCACTTTGTACTTTTGTTTGGTTTGTTTTGTGGGTTTATTGCCAAACACCACCTTTAAAAAATTTATTTTGTCAAACACCACCTTTAAAATTTTTTCTTGTCAATTACCACCTTTAAAAAATTTGTTTTGTTAAACACCACTTTTTGGCCTGAGTTTGACTTAAGTCAACTAAATTCCGTTTTTTTGTCACCGGAGCACATAATTTTGTGATGAATTTCTAGGTTTTTAGGGTAGAACTTTTGGTTTGAGGGGGTGTTTAATTGAATTTGAGGGATGAAATTCGAATTTGAGAGTACTAAGAAGAAAAAAGTGAAGAGAAAACACGATTTCCGATAAGTCAACGTCGGAATTTAGTCAACTCAAGCCAAAAGGTCATAATTGACAAAATATTTTTTTTAAAGGTGGTAATTGACAAACTTTTTTTTTAAAGGTGGTGTTTGACAAAATAAATTTTTTAAAGGTGGTGTTTGGCAATAAACCCTTGTTTTGTTGACATTTTACGTTATTTGAGCGCGCGAGGACGAGGGTATTATATGTGATTTTAGCGCGCAGGTACTTTAGGACTTTTGTCCTTAGTATTTTTGAGAAAACGCTACGAGGAAGCATCCAACGGTCGGCCGATAGAGACTCAGGCAAAACCGTAAATGAAATTTGAAGCGTAAGAAAAGAGCGAAAAATTGAGAAAAAGCATGGGAGCCGCCGTGGCCACGGCCTGGACCGGCCCATGTTCTGCTGGTTCGTTTTGTTCCTTCTCGCGTGCTATGCCGAAGTACTTCATCGTTGGACTGAATTGGACGCATATACGTGGAATATTAGCCGCACTCCATGATTGACTTCGGTTTGGGGGAGCTCCAACTTTATAATGTGAGCTTCCATTACCCTTTTTTTTCTCGCTTTGTTTTTCTTACCCCGTATATTATTTGTCCTTATCTGCTGTGTGGTTGTGCTGTTTTCCACATTGCGGACAATGTGTGATTTGGTTTGGGGGAGGGAAGCACTTTCGCGCTTATTAGTTTAGTTGCATTTTATTAGTTTAGTTGCATTTTATTTCGTGTGCATTTATTATGAAAACCCAAAAAAAAATTAAAAAATTTCAAAAAAATACAAAAATACGAGTCTTTTTGGTTTGAATTGTCTAGTTTGGAGAATTGATTAGTGCGCTTATTTTGATCTTTAGCATCTCCGAGTTGAAAATCTATCGTCGTAACTTGCACTATATGTTTGTTTCCTATTAATAGATTGCGAGCCTCAACACTAGCCCACTTGTATTTGCTTAATTCTTATCGCTTTTCGTTCTTTTACTTTCGATATTGTTATTCGTGCAAGGCAATTGGTTTGTGGAATGTATGGAATGTTGGCATGTGATTTGTTTGGAAAGATCATATAATGTTGGAGCAATGCTTCGATGCACTTGGAGGGGACTCATTGATTTGAGTAACCACAGTGGCCATGAATTTGGTTGCGACCGAGAGTATGAGCAATGATGTAACCCTTAAGGAAATATGTGTACCCGAGCGCGATCTTTACCGAGTGAATGTCAAGCTAAACGGTATAACATACGAGGGATGCTCCACATTGCGCGAAAAAGAAAAAAAGAAAAAAAAAGAGAAAGAAAAGAAAAGAAAAGAAGAAGGAAAAAAATGGATTGTGGAAGGAAATAGTTGGATGGAAAGTGGATGTTTGATTGACCTTGCTTGAATTCAATTGTCGTCAGTTTTATTTTTGCGAAAGCGTTAGAGGCTAGTAATATAATGTGGTGTGAATAGTTGAGACTTGTGCTCTATTTTCGGCGAAATAGACTATGGCTTGTAAGTTTATGTGCATAGGTCGTCAACTTTGAGATACTAACGTGATAAGTTCGTGTCACTTTGATTTTCTCCGACGCTGTTTGCTTGAGGACAAGCAAAGGTTTGGTTTGGGGGAGTTTGATACATGTTATTTATATTCATTTTATGCCCCCGGTTCAGTCGCTTTTAGCTGCATTTATTCGAGTTCGTTACTAGTTTTATAAGCTATTTGCGATATTTCTCGTTACTGCTGCCTTTCATTTACATTTTGCAGGTTTTGGTGGTTTTGAGCCAAAACCCGAGACAATTGGAGCAAGTACGAGATTCAAGACGCCAAGCCCAAGCTCGAGCTCGCGCAGGAGCTCGGGATATGAAGAAAGACCAAAAGACTAAGGGCCACGAGCTAAATTAGGCCCAAAGTAAAAAGTGAAGCTTAGAATAAAGGAGGAAGAGCCCGGCCATTTCGGCCAGGCCGGCGATCTGGTGGGCCAACGACCACCGGGCCAGTGGGTTAATTTCGTCAGTTTTGTTTTTAGTTCGTGTTTTAATTATTGGGAAACTATATATATACTCTTTGGACGAAAAATTCAGGTTATGCTTTATTTTACCTAGTTTTAGTTTACTGCTTTATTAGTTCTCTCTCAAAAACTCTAAACATTAGTCTAGTTCAAGATTTATTCAATTGTAACCGTCGGTACTCCGTAAATTTCAGGTTTTTATTCAATTCTTATTATTGCTTTCATCATGTCTTGTTCTTGCTATTGTTTTGCTTTGATTACAATTATGAGTAGCTAATTTATAATTAGGGTTTAGGGTGATTGTGATATTTGGTTCAGGAACATGTTTTAACTGCTTAAATTGATTGAACTTGTGCAAGTTGGTTTCTTCCTGCGCGTTTTATTATCAATTGAATTTAGGGACGCCTTTATTGAATTGAACTTAGGTTGTTTCAGTTTAAGATCGAAAGCCTAATTGAAACTAGACTCACGCGTATTTGATAAGTTAAGTTTAGTAAGTTGCGAGAGCCCGCTAAATTTGCTTAAGGTTAATATTGACTCGAGAGAGCGTATTCCTAAACCTAGCCACTTGCATAGCTTCAATTGATTGATTTTTACTTTTGAGTTGAGTTCCTGAATCGATGTCACATTGATCCCGACGCCCTAATCTTCCTTTATATATTCTTATATCATCTTTCTTGCTGTTCTTAGTTTAGTTTAAAACAAACCCTTTTTCACACCTTTGAGTTAGACCTGTTTACTCCGTCTTTAGCTTAAAACTACACCGTTTCTCTGTGGATACGATCCTGCTTGCCGCTAGCTACTTGTTAGTGTTTTTGTAGGTTTATTTTGATTAGGCGTGCGACTTTAGCCTTGTCAGGTGTGTGAATGAGATTATGACTCACGACATCTACAAGTCCTTGTTTAATGCGACCTATAAGTTGCTCGACGGGTTCACACATTACGAACAAACAATGAGGCGCATTGCTTTCTACAAGAAATCAAGTTGCGGACAAGATCATTGGATGTGTTCGGATCATTGGTTCGTTTTTGCGTCAATGTTTAATTGGACCATATGTGTGATTGCTCGACAACGCACCGCGAAGGGTGACTATGTATGGCAGTGTTCTACGATATTACCGTTAAGGAGTTCTTCTACCCGCGCACACCCATATGGTGTTTTGTGGATTTTAAATCACAACTTGCATTGGATGAGGTTGCATTGTAATGGACCATTCCTTGAAGTTCCGATGCCTCCCGTAGATACCGGGTGGGAAACTTTTAAAGATCCTAGCATAGCACATCTTAAGTCGTTCTACCAAACGAATATCGATAATTGGCATACAACACTACTACAAATCTGAGCAAAAACAACGGAGCAAAAACAACACAAATTAGCCAGGCTGTTGTTTATAATATTATAAACAACGACAAAAAAATTTCCGTTGTTTAATCTATAGGCGCCAAATCTAACTCATAACTAAAAACAACGAAAAAACAATTATAAACAACGGTTAAACTATAAAAAACGGTTTTTAACAAAAATGTGTTGTTTTTAGTTAGATTTTAAATAACGGTTTCGTAATTAAAAAAGCGTTATATTTAATTAACATTAAAAAAAACGGTTATTTGTTAAAAAACCGTTTTTTTTGTATATTATAAAAATTGGTTTTTACACTAAAAACCGTTTTATTTGACTTAATTTCGTAATTTTATTTTTTTTAGAAAAAAATTGAATTTTTTTATAACGGTTTTTAAAAAAAAAAAACCGTTTTTTTAGTAATTATTAAAAAAAAACGGTTTTTTTAGTAATGCTCAACCTTTGGTTTTTTTTTAAATTATAAAAAACGGTTTTTATATTAAAAACCGTTTTTTTTAATAACTTTTTATAACGGTTTTTTATAAAAAACCGTTTTTTTTTATGTTTTAAATTTTTTAAAAGTTTGGCGCTACTAGGAAGATCAAACGTTTTTTATTTTTGCCTTAGTATATTTTTTTTACTGCATCTTATTTTTGAGTCTTATTCATAAATAAACACTCTCTTCTACTTCATTTTTTTTTTTTCATTCGTATTCTTTAATATAATTTTATTCGAAACAACCTTTTATTTATATTAGTTTCAATATTGTTCATTGTTTAATTTAAGTTTATACTTTGTTCGAAGTTTGCTAAGCTCTAATTTATATTCCATAAAAAGGTTCGTTTTTCATTCGTTTTATGTATTCTTCATTCTTTTTATGCTCTAATTTCATTTTTTTTGTTTGATTTTATTGTATGTATGATATTGTTGTTGTTCTTGTTGTTGTTACGGTTGATGTTATTGTTGTTATTTATGTTGTTGTTGTCGATGTTGATGTTATTGTTGTTGTTTATTTTGTTGTTGGTGTTGTTAATGGAGTTAAAGAAAGAAAAAGGTGAGGAAGAAGATGAAGTATAAATGAGAGAGAGGGAGATGAAGGTGGTTGTTGTTGTCGTGTTTGCTGCTGTTGTTGTTTGTTTATTTGTTGTTGTTTGTTGTTGTATGAGGGTGATAGTGAGTGTAGTCGGGCGGCCGAGGGTGAGGGTGATGGTGTCGGGTTTAGGGTTTAGGGCCGAGAGAGAGTGATACACGAAGTAATAATAATTCTCGTGCTTGTAGGTTTTTTTTTTTTTTTTTTTTTTTTTGTAATTCTAATGCTTATAATTCTCGTGCTTGTAACAACAATTTGAAAATAACACGAAGTAATTCTAATGCTTATAACTTTTTTTTTTCATAATTCTTGTGCTTGTAGTTTATTTGAGAATAATACGAAGTAATAATATGTTGTTCTAATACGGAGTAATAATACGTGATACACGAAGTAATAATACGGAGTAATAATTAATACGTGGTAATATGAAGGAGTAATACGGAGTATACAATTTGTTGATGGACGATATTTAGTATTGGAGGTTTGTTTGCGTCGTAAAAATTTAAAAGGGCCAAAACACCCTTTTAGAAGCATTTTTTTGAAAAATTATTCGGACGTCAATGCCCCCTGGGGGCATGCCCATTGCGTAGATCTCGAAAAGTTAAGCAGTTTGAAAAAAAATTTTGCCCCAATCGGACATTCTGGCGCGAAGTTATGGCCGTTTGAAGTTTTGACGAACGATAACCTCCAACCGACTTTGACGGCCCATTTCTTGGTCGTCGCCGGCCGGAATACAGATCCGTTTGCACCTACTAAAAGATCCCGCTGCACTCTACCTTACTTAGGTGTTCAAAGGACGGTGGAGTCCATGATGGCGTTGGTTCCGACGGCTTGAACTACGATGGTTAGATTAAGCTTTCAAGTATCTATTTTATTATTACGCACTAAGATAATTATATATTTTTTCTTTTTGTAGTATATCGCTAAAAATCCACCCGGAACATCATATATGGCGCAAGAAATCGACGAGGAACGAGATATGCGGGGAAAATTTCTATTTAGCTATATAAAGAGGCAAGTATCTTAGCTTTTGTAAACGATTTGTTGTTGTTTTTATAATACTACGTAACCTATGCAAATGAAATCATAGTATTATAAAAATATATATTATTATTGTTGAATGAGTACGGATTGAATTTTTTGCAGGAATAATCAAGGTGGATTCAATTTTCATTTTCGTTTGCATAGGTTACGTCGTTTAAGGTGGATTTTTAGCAATATACTACAAAAATAAATTTTTTTATAATTTATATAAATTGTATCTAGAAATTGTATTTTCATAATTTATATTGTATTTTGATAATATTGTATTTGGATAATTTATATAAATTGTATTTAGATAATTTATATAAATTGTATTTGGATAATTTATATGTAATTATAACAATTTCGTAATTTTATTTTTTTTTTTTAAAAAAATTGAATTTTTTATAACGGTTTTTTAAAAAAAACCGTTTTTTTTAATAATTAAAAAAAATAAAAAATCGTTTTTTTAATTATTATTTAAAACGGTTTTTTTAAAAAACCGTTTTTTTTAATATTAAAAAAAACGGTTTTTTGTTAAAAACCGTTTTTTTAATGTTTTTAAAAAATCGCCAAATTTTTATAAATCGATATTTTTGATATAAAAAACGGTTTCGTATATTTTTTTTTGCGTTGCTTTTGATTATAAACAACGGCCATGGAAACAACGGGTGTATTTTCTATATAAAACGGTTTTCTTGCGTTTTTTTTGCTTAATTTTGTGCTAGTGCAATT
The DNA here is from genome assembly GCA_023091065.1 of Dianthus caryophyllus. NCBI lineage: Eukaryota > Viridiplantae > Streptophyta > Magnoliopsida > Caryophyllales > Caryophyllaceae > Dianthus > Dianthus caryophyllus. The sequence continues at coordinate 6,612,590 of CM041528.1, read as the reverse complement.
ATGGGAACAACACCTAGAGCGCCTCGATCTAGAACTACCACCACACATGAATCACAAGCGTCCCGTTGTTTAGTATTTGAAAGTGTGTCGGACGATGAGTAGAGCGAGCCAATGGATGTTTCATGTTTATGTCGACGATTACGTTCTTCATATGTACTATGAATTTATATCTTATGTGACGTATCATTTTTTATTAATTATTACGTAAATTACCGTTTATGTTGACCGAAATCTGGATATGTGTCCATGGCAGGACATTAACTTGGACGTCCATCCATACGTAGGACATTAACCTGGACGTCAGTTCATACGTAGGACATTAACCTGGACGTCCAGCCACAGGTAGAACGTAATTCTGGAAACCAGTCCATAGAAGGACAATAACCTGGACGTCTGTCCATGGCTAAACGTCCAGGTTTTTGTCTAACTATGGCTTAGCTATGTGTTTGTTTGTCAACCCATGACTGAACGTCCAGGTTTTTGTCCAACCATGTCTAAACATCCAGTATTTTGTCCATCAATAATAGAATACGACCAATACATTGAAATATAATACGACCACATTAACACATAGATGTTACACATAAGAATCTGATTCATTTGACATTAGATAGATGTTACACATAAGAAACTACTACTTGGACATGGATATTACACAAAACAAACTACTACTTAGACATTACAACTAACATTACCACATTAACACATATTAGTAGTTCATAAGAAACTCCTCCATGAATTGCATACAACCGACACAAATACATCACTAATCTGTTGCGTACCCTTCCGATAACGAATCTCTAGGCATATCTAGCTCTTCCTCTTCATGACTGATAAAAATCTCTTAGATGTGAAGTTTTTCAAGAGGACCCTTGAAAATTTCACCATCTCCCATGCACAAATTGTATAAAATCCTAGGAGGGACTATTGTCTCACATCTTTTGAACATTTGAACCACCTCGTTCTTTAAGGTTTCTAATTCATTTCTCTTCGAAATCACAGTTTCTAGTATAAACGTCAAATAGTTAGTTGTCATCTTGTAATTATGTAATGAAACTTGAACAATGATGTAAATGATAAAGTCGTAAATACCTGTTGATATGTTTTCAATAGGAATGTGTGGACGATTAAGAGTGTAGACTCTTCCCATTATATTTGCAAATAATTGTAGATATTCATCACGATGGATAAGATCCCAAATAATATTCGTATTCAACAACATTTGGAGGCGTTCAAACAACAACGGGAATTCGGTGACAATTAAATCAATTTTGGTTTGATAGTGGTTAACCCATTCAACATTGGACATAGGAGGCATTTTGTAAAAATAATGATATATAGAGGAAGTAAGAGGTAGAAATTTGTGAATGAAAAGTATAAAAATGACCTCTTTAAATAGAGGTAGAAGATGAGGAACATTTAGGGTTTCCTCCTAACATACATGTCCAAAACTTACATGTCCAAAACACATATCCGAAAACATACCTAACATACATGTTCAAAATACGTAGCCGAAATACATGTCCAAATATAAGACGAAGTCCTAAATACGGTGATAAAAAGTAGAACTACAAGTACCGAAGTTGAAAATACATATCCGAAATACATCTCCGAAATACAAGTCCAAAATACAACTCCAAAATACATGTCAATACCGACCAAGTACCCACCTAATCAACCTCGATATCATTGTTTTCGGTTTCATCGTCGACCTTGTATATTGGCTCCAACTTCTTAATTAATCTCTGAACATATTCCTTTTTCGCCTCGACTGTCTGTTGGTTGTACACAAGGGCAAACTTCTGAGCTATAGCTCGACTTACTAGTGGCTCCTCCCAAATGGGGTGTAATACTCGGTAAATATGAAGGTTTTTTTTAAGAATTTTAAAATAGTAATATCCATTAGACCAAAGACTAAGCTAGTTAATCCCAAGATTTAATTAGGGTGCTTAGGTGGTAGTAGTACAGAGTCTTTTACATAACTAAACGTCATTAAAATAGCGTAGTCATTAGCTAATTAATCTCAAGGGTATATATATTAATGTTAATAATCAAATATTGGTGAAATAACAAACCTATACTACAACCACAAATTTGGACTTGGTCAAACTAATCTAAATCAACTTGATTAAGTAATCCTAAACTTACCAAGAAAAGAAGAATCTGAACAAACCTAACAAATCCTAATCAAACTTAACTATTACTCGTATAAAATTAGTTAGCAAGTATAGTTGACCTTGAATAAAACCCTTTAAGACTAATATATAAACAATCAGTAGCCTTCTTCCCACATAATTAGGTTAAATATTTCGGGTACTTTCCCCTTGCACAACCACACGCCTCGCGAGCACAACACCACTATCAACTCCGTCCTTTTCGTCCACCACGTTTGTTAAGGTAACAAATTTTAATGTCGAGTTTTTTTAGTCTCGCGATCAAGTGCAGTGATTTCGGGTTTATTAGACTCCTATAAAATCCTTAAAAAATTTACATGTATAAGAAAACTGAAAGATATATAAAGCAAAGAAGACGATCATTACTGTTTCGGCGTCGGAGTTGTGAGACCTTGATAAACACTTTCATGGAGCCCTTTTACTCACTATTGATACATTAGGTTGCCGAGTGAGCATACAAGGTTTAGCGGTGAGTGTTGATGGATCGTAATTGATGTGCATATGGTTTGAATTATGGTAGTACGTATCAGTTGCGGTGATTTAAGGGCTAATCTATGGCGCGGGAATAGTACTAACATATGTAAAGTTGAGTCATCGGGGTTGATTGTCTAGCTGTTAGTTTTGTATGCGGTGGAAGTCATAGTATTCTTTAGAGTAACGTGTAGTATTACTTAAAGTTAGAACATTATAATATAAATAATATAATTATGCTATGATGATAAGAAGGTGACAATGATTTCTTACGTAAAACAAGTATAACATGCATGATTTACTACTTAAAAATAAAATAAAAGTTAGATTAGTAAACATACTTACGGTGAGAGTTAGTAAGTATTAGCCATGTTATTAATAATTATTTTAATTATTCTACTTTAGATTTTGGATTCGTCGAGGGGCCATTCTGAATTTTGTGATTACGTGATCAATTTTGTACGGTCTCAAGGTAAGTACGATTGCTTATCTCCTTATTAATTGTTTTGTTTTAAGATACTCTATTTAGTGTTTCCAAAAATATTTCTTAAGTCGTTTTGTATTTTTCAATACAATTTTATATTCAAGTACATCTTATTTAATATTTTCAAGTTTTAACGATTCATGTTATTTTAAATTGTCTTACAAATATATTTCAATTATATTTTTCTCAAATCTCTTCATATTTGACTTAATCTTGATCAAGTGTATATTTACAAATACTTTAAGTCATATTGTTCTTGAACTATTCTGAAAAGGTTTGAATTATATTTTCTCATCTTATTGTTATCTCGAACTTCCATGTGAATTATTGTTCTCAAGTACTTTAAATTATTTTGGTTATCCCGATGATATCTCGTCCCTTTATGGGCATTATTCTAAGAGTTGTTATCGATAGTGATGATTCATAAAGTTCAAATGTAGGGTCAGTTGATCGAGCCCTCACCTCTAGATCCTCCCCTTTGTAGTACTCATTGGGGGATACGCGCATTCGGGACTATTGGGTCTCATATCTCATTGCCCACTATCAAGGGCCAACCTTTTGGTTGGTCGGTGAGGAAAAAAATAGAGAGTTATTGGCCATCGGAAGAGTCTCATTCTTATGGGACTAAAATATTTTCTGTATCGAGTACTTGTGATTGGAACTTATTTATATTTTCTTTGATTATTTTTCAGCAACTTATCAATATTAATGTTTTCGAAAACTGCAAGTAAAAGACTTTCTAAAATGGTTTTCCAAATTGTTTTTACTAGATATGGGTCGTACTTACTCAACGTTTTTGTTGACTTTGTTTTTGTGTTTTAAATAACTTGCAGGTTAGTCTGTGATCGCGGGTATGGGGATCGTGAGAGACGTTGCACTTTGATTTCACTACATTTGAATGAACTCTTCAATTAATCTTTTGCGACTTGAATTCATAATAAATAGATTTTGTTTTTATGTAATTTTTATAATTTACTTCGTTAAGAATTTTTCTTTTGGTTTTATTATTAAATAACCCAGTTACTATTAGTAGTATTCTCGATTTTTGGCCTTGCGAGTTGTTGATTTTATGTATGTAAAAGAGGCTGAAAATTGGGGGTGTTACATGGGGCCCCTACGAGCTAATTGGAGATGACGAGACGGAGGATATAAGAAGCGAAGGGAAATAGTCTCATACCACACCATGTACTGTGCATCCACCTTGCAAAAAATACGAAGTACAATGAGTAATCACACAACTGTATACACGGGAAGAAACCATAGAAAAACGCATGACTACAAATGAGTACAAAAAAAAAAAAAAATTGAAAACACGGGCAGAAGAGAGGCCAAAATTCAATCAAAAACAATTTAATTAAATTCAACCTACTGAACTGATTTTCAGTCAAAATGCGAAGACAAGCTACAGAAAAAGTGAGGGCGTCTTGAAAACAGCAGCAGAGGCAGATAGTTTGACAGCAAAAGTGAGGCCATCTTGAAAAGAAGGGATGCTAAATTTTAAGCTGAAGCAGATAGTTTTCTATTCCACAAATTTAAGCAAAAGTGAGTACAAAAAATACAAAGTAAAATCATCACAAACACATAAAACACTCACAAATCAACACAAAGTAAAATCATTACAAATACGGAGTAATCAGCAGCTAAATACGGAGTATTAGGCAGCGAAAACATCAAACACACTCACAAAGCAACACAAAATAAATACGGAGTAATCAGCTAAATACGGAGTATTACAAATATGGAGTAATCAGTACAAATCATTACAAATACGGAGTAATCAGCTAAATACAGAGTAATCAGCTAAATACGGAGTCACAAACCAGAAAATACGGAGTCCAGCAATTTTTTTTTTGGTTACGGAGTACAAATTCCACTGAATACAGAAAAAACGGACTTTAATAAATTAATATGGAGTACAAAAATAACGGAGTAATGTGAGTTTACCGCATATGGAAGGACTGCGTGGGTCGTTCGGTCAACCAACCTGATGACACTGAACTCATCGTCCATCCACTGAGAATCCGCATCATCCTCGTATTGAACTCGATAACCATGTTTAGCTAGGTCGGACGGTCGGTAGTCACTGGTAGGCGTGATCATCGCCGATGGTTGAATCTGCACTAGGCCAAACTGACGAATACATCTATCGGGTTGATACGGCTCCAAAATATTAAGAAATCGAATCAATCCGAAATACTGAGTCTTACGGTAATGCCTCTCAGGACGACTACCAAAAGGAGTCCAATCCACCCTCTCAGGTCTCAACCCGTCCAACATCTGTCGACGTTGCTCCAACAAAGTGCGGCTTCCTTTGCACCTAGGAAGCTGCGACCAAGCCTCGGCACGAGGCCTACCCTTAACATAGCACCCCCCGTGCTATTACAAAGTCTCAAATGACCAAGTCTAGTATCTCGAACTCGATCGGCAACATCGTCACTTAACTTCAGCTTACTAAACTCCACGGTTAAACCTGACCTGTCATAAGTTTTAATACACGATCGCAAACTCTCCGGTGCCCTCCCACTACTAAATGCAACATGTCCACCAAAACTATGCAACACGTAACACTGAGAAGGACCACCTTCAAAACCACCTGTCAGACGCCAAGAAAAATCCTTCTTGGTCTTCGTCTTGGTCTTCGACCGACCACCAACAGACGAAACCGAGGTACACCTAAGAAAGCGGCCTCTAGAATCCCGAGTCGCCATTTTAGTCATCGGCGACTCAGAAATCTAGTTCTGCACAAACAAACTGTCTCCCTCCTCCTCCGCCCTCGCAACCTCCTCCTCGTCCTCATCCTCCTCCTCCCTTACAATCTCGTCCTCCTCCCTAGCAACCTCCTCCTCCTCCTACTCCTCCTCCTCCTACTCCTCCTACTCCTCCTCCTCCTCCTCCTCCTCCCCTCGATACTCATCATCAAAGTTCTCTTCAAACCCGGCTTCAATTTCTCTGTCCAACTCTTTCTCCGGGTTGTCGCTCTCAACAACACTAGAGGGCGAAGGGGGAGCTTTCGCCACCCTTTTAGAGCGACGAACTAGAGTGGAAGGCTGAGCTTTCGCAGCCTTTTCTTTCCGCTTCGAGGCCGTGACAGCACGACTACTCGTACAACTCTTGGGGGGAACCATAATGTTTTTTCCTCTATCTGTCATCTGCAAAAATAAAATTAAATATGATTAGTTAAATGAAAACAACAAAAACAACAACAGCAACTCAGAAAATATAAACGTTCACTGTCAACACCATGGTATGACAAAAATCTGGAAAACCAACCATGGATAGACAATGAAATTCGTTGTCATATCCGTGGTAAGACAAAAATCTGGAAACACATCCATGGATGGACAAAATTCTGGAAACACGTCCACAGATGGACAAAAATCTGGAAACACATCGAAAGAAGAACAAAATTCTGGAAACACATCGATGGAAGGACAAAATTCTGGAAACACATCCACGGCTGGACAAAAATCTGGATGTTCTACCCATAAAAGGCCGAACAAATTCACCAGTTTTTACCAAGTAGGACAAAAAATTCATCCATAATTTAACCAACAACTCATGAACAATATACAATATACAACTTTTACAAACAATTTTAACCAAAAATGACAAAACATTCAACCCTAAATGTAACAACCTGGTTTTTAGTCGACTTTAATTACTAAGGCGGAAATTAATCAAGTCTAAAACCAGCGTTATTAATTATACAATAAAATCCCAAAATATTACATCCTCGTTCAAGAGTCGAATTAAACGACTCTAAGTACGAAAGTTTAAAAGAGTAGTGTTAATTATGTTACATATCTCTCGAAAAGCAAATAAAATAAAGCATAAAGCGTCTCGTGGCCCCGTCCAAAATCCAGCTCCCTATCGGTTATCCCCGCACAATAAACTGATGGGGGTGCGTTGGCGACAAATGACTAGCTATGCACATACTTACCCTCGGTTTCAATTACTTTGATTTATTACTATCGCTTTATAACTATAACATTATGATAAAAATGTAAACATGCTTATTACATATAGCATTTAAAGACATGTAAGTCATAATAAGCATGCGGTTTAAAGCGATAAATCATATAGGCATGATATTCAATTATGAAAGCAATTAACAGATAATAGCATAGCGATATTGTCACAAAGATATCAACAGATTACAAAGCGATATCGGATCGCATACAAACATACATATCGTATCATACTCATCATGCACTCGATTCAATTGTAAATTTGTGGTCTTTAGTTTTCAAGATGGTACACACTCATTCTCATTTAATCAAACAACAAACAACACATATCGCTACGAGCACGACCCTTTGAGTAGGCTATTGTACTCTAGTCGCCAGATCTCACTACCATAGTGCGGAACTTACTCGACTCGTAAACCACGCCGAATACTATAGTACTTGCATCTCATCGTCTAGTGTTCGAAATGATTGAACTTCGGATACAATCTCGTCAAGTGATCCGTACATGTGGTAAGAATGAATGCTAGTGTCGCGCCCACTAAGAACGAAACACGGCAAGGAGACGTAATGCTATAATCGACCTGAATCCACAAGGTCACGGGTGCCCTGGTAACTTTAGCGAAATAGGGGAATAAAACCCTAGTCTAGTATGCATACACTAATATCCACTTTAAGAATAGGCTATGCTAATCATAGAGCACCTTAACTCTGGATAAAACGACTATTTCCTAAAGCCTGACCCACTAAGGGTTGGCATATTCTTTATCTTGTACGGCTTTGGCTATACGACTTAAGGCGTAACGGCATGGGCAGGATGCTAAGCAATAATTCTGCCGGCTTAAACCACACTATTCGACATAGCCAACGCCAGAGGGCCGAGATAGTGGTATCCGCACAAGACTATCTTAAGCCCACTTCACTCACGATTGACGTTCCCTTATCTGAGGCCCAAGCTTGACCTTTTATTTAACTTACTCAATATTCATTATTTATTTGATATTTACATATCACATGTTACTAGACTCTCCTAGTTTCATCGTCAAACGTTTTATTTGAATTGTAGGTTTCATATGATCACATAACACATTCGTTTATTATTTGAAGTGTTGTTAATTATTAATGTTTTTAAATTTCTATATTGAAATGTTTATTAATATGTCCAATTTTATTTAAGTGTTTTTCAAACACTTTAAGTTATTTACTTATTCATTTTCGAATTTTTCTATACTTAGTAAAATTTTCACTATTCATTTTTCACTATTCACTTTTCACTATTCATCTGGTCCTATTCATCTGGTCACTTTATTCGCCATCGTATCTTATAATGTATTTTTATACGTATTCGTATTTTTATCCTCCGTATTTTATACGTATTTTTATACTTATACGTATTCCTATACTTGTACGTATTTTTATACTTATCCGTATTCCTATACTTGTACGTATTTTTATACTTATACGTATTTCTATACTTAAGATATTTTAGGTATACAACTAATCCATTTTTATTTTCTAAGTATAGTTTTCTAGTTTTAAAGTCGTTAGGTTCGTTTTGTACTTAGTGATTTATGAAAATATTTCAAAAGTAAAACTCGGTTAAGTTTAGTCATCTATTTACTAAATTTAGCGATTTTCATTTTAAGGTAGTAATATCGTGGATGGTTCATTTTAGTCCGTATGTTCAAGGTCAACAGTCCAAAATGCAAAGGTAGTAGCACACGATTTAGTTCATTTTTATAACGGATAACATTTTTATCGGTTTAATATATTTCATTTATAACTGAATTGATTTATACAAAATTCATTTCTAATTACTATTTAACTTTAGTGACTTAGTGATAAATTCATTTTGATTAAATTTGGTCCATTTAATTTGGAAATGCCGTGTATATGTATACTATATCGAAATTGATTTATTTCTTTTAATTTCTTAATTCTAACTTATTAATTACTAATTAAATTATTTTAACAATTAAACTAAAAGTGATAAAAGTCAAATTTTGACCAAAAATAATTGGTAGGCCGTGAGCCTGTAGTGGTAGTTCCTAAATTTTCATTTTTCGATTTTATCGGTTTTTAGCTTAAGTCTTTATATTTTGATTATTCTAATTATACTAAAATGATTTAACTAAAATGAAATTTTACTAAAAATTTCATTTGATTTATGAATAGTGTTTTTCAACACTTTAATTTTCTAACTTTTTATTTCTAAAGATTTATAATGTTTAAGTTATATATTTAGTATTATAGTTACTTATTAGTAAATATAAACAATATATAATAACAAACATAAAGTAAATCAAAATCAAAATGAGCTACTTTAAGCAATATAACATGAACATCAACTTGAACACATATGAACACCAAGAACACACCAACAAGTTAAGAACACATTTTGCATATTTAATAACTTATAATTTATTTTCCTAATTTAATTTTTTTCACATGATAACATCCATTTTAATACAACCTAACATAACATATTATTTACAAAAATTAAAAGTGAAAATTTAATAAAAATATGGGGCAAAACCGTGAGCTACAAACATGCATGAACAAGTTTTATTTTCGATTTTTAATCACTTTAAACTCATTGTTAAAACTTAACATAATTTTTATATATAATTACAACATAACTAAAACATAATTAAATATAAAAATCATATGAATCATAATTAAAAATACTTAAAAATAATTAAACTAGACATGATTTCATAATACTACAACTTTAGCTATTTTCATTATCACTTATTTATTATCATTTATTATACTTCACATAACATACAAATACACAAGTGATGTTTAATATGTTTTAACATAATTTTCATAATCATAAAATCATAATGATAAAACAACTTAATTTACTAAAAGGTTAAAATGAGACATAGTTAGTCACCTTGGTTTGGCAAGTTTATTGGTTATCCGGATCGATAATATTATCTAAGTCTAGTTCTTCACCCGAATACCCGTCTTCACCTTCAAACAAAACCCGTAAATAGTAAGCTCCAAATACCCAAGAATGTTTAAGAACACTAGTGAAATACTAGAGTAATATATTAGGGTTTTAATTAGAGTGTTTTAAGTGAAAAATGAAAGGAAAATAAAAGGAGGAAATGGGGTGAGGAGCTCGGTTTCAAGAGGAGAGAAATGGGAGTGTTTTGCTCTTAGAAAATGAATGAGTATGTTAGTAATGAATTGGTTAAATGTTTATGTAATGTATGGTAATGTATTTAGAAGATATAAACATTATAATTAAAAACAAAGTGCAAGTGATGATGAATTGAAAGAGTGTGTAAGTAAGGTTGTAAGATGGCATGCATGCTTGTGTGTGTAAGAGAAGAAGCAAGAACATGGTCTTGTAATAGACCAAGTAGCTCGGCTACTTTTAAAAAAATAGGTTCGTTTTTCGTTTTTAAAATTTTTGATTTGCGCGTACGCGAAAAGTCTCGAAATAAAATATATGATCTTAAAATAATGTTCTGAAATAAGATCGAAAATAAAAATGAAAATAAACTTCAAAAGAAGACTAAAACAAAAATTGGGTTTTGATTCTTCGAAATTTTGATTAAAAATTCACTAGTCCGAAATACATATTTTTTTTGTTGAAAGTTAACGATTTAAATAATTAGAATCAACCGTCAAAACGTTTATCAGTTTAAGATAAGTGTGCTTCGAAATTTCGATAGTTTTCAAAAGTGTTAGTTAAATAGAATTGAAATAGTAGTTAGATAATAAGAAAATATGATTTATTAAATAAACATCAAAATGATTATGTTTTTAACCAAATTAGTTTCTTTGAAATTATTCTTTAACTCATTTAGTTTCATTTTAAGTTTTTCCATTATATGTAATTAGAATTGCATGAGGATGATTGGTGATTTAGTCACTTGTGTGATTCGGTCTTGTGGGCCCATTTTGGCCTCGTTTTGCGCGCCGAAATTTGTCGATCAAAATTTGACGTCGATGTGTCATTTTATTTAACGAGTTCAAAAATATAAAAATAAAGTTCACATTCGATATATTTAAAAATGGTTTTAGTTTAGTTGCGATAAAAATTCTAGTGTACTTTGTTAGGAAAATGATTGGATTAGATTGTCTAATTATCGATTCTTAATTATAATTAGATTTAATTAACACGGGGTGTTACACTAAATTACCAACAAACACATGACCAATATACAACAAAACATCTACAAAACTACTGAAATCTAACAATTACAAACAACAAATACATAAACAATAAACAAATTAATAAATAAAAACAAAATAAAAAAACAAAACGACGGTCATGGAATTACTTGGTGACTTAATATGATTAAATTACTTGTCATGAAATTATTTGGAAACAAAATAAAAAACAAAATAAAGCTTCCATGACCTGTTCACAAATACTAGATCTAAATAAATTTCCAAAAAATAAAACCCAATTACTTACTTGGATAGTTTTGGTGGTCGACGGTGGTGGAGCGCGAGACAGGTGGTGGTGGACCACGACTCGACAAAGGAGGCGGTGGGGGCGGAGCGCGACTTGGATGAGCGTACAGTGGTGGTGGACGGTGGTGGAGCGCGGTGGTGGTTGGAGTGTAGATCTAAGATTAGGTTTTTTTTTTTTTTAAAGTTTCTCTTTTCAGATTTAGTTTGATTTTTGTTTTGTGATGATTTTATTTTTTTGGTTTCATTAGATTTGTGGGTTCATTACATTTGCTACAACACAATTACTAGGGTTCATTACAATTGATTTCAATTTCTTTTTTAAGATTGACATCAATTTTTTTTTTTTTTTTTTTTTTTTTTTTGGTTTTCAGAAAAAAAAGAGAAAAAAAAGTTAGAGAGAAAGGCTTAGAGAGAGACTAGGGGTAGTCAACGTAATTTTTATGAAAAACGTCGACGATTCGTAGTAAAACGTCGACGATCAAAAGTAACCCCCATTAATAATAGCCTTATTCTCTCTCTACCCCTACTCTCCCTCTACCCTTTATTTCTCTCTTTCAAACTCTTCAATTTTCATAAAAATTACGTTTTACTTAGAATCGTCGATGCTTTTTGCTGAAATGACCAAATTGCCCTCCTTATTTTTTTTCCTCTCTCTCTTCTATCTGTCTTCTCCTAAAGTCTCTCTTTTCCTCCTTTCTCTTTCTTTTTCTCCAAAAAAACCCAAAAAAACTACAACTTTTTCACTTCAAATTAATATTAAAAACACAATAAACTTAAAGATTAGCTCAATGTCGGATGCCGAATTAGTGGTAAGTTAACTAACTATAACAAATTACATGTTTTTAAGTTTACTTAATTGTAGATTTAGAAAAAAAATTAAACACAATTTACTAGAAATTTGAATGAACATTGTTGAACAATGTGTTAGATTTAATGTGTTTATGTTAAAGATAGCCTCTTGAAGAGCTTGACATTGGTAGAAATTTGGACTTTGAAGTTAAATGTCGGACGAAAATGTGGACAAAAAATGGAATAAACACGTCGAAATTGTTGTTTTGGACAAAAATCTGGACGTCCAACCATAGATGGACGATGAATTTCATTGTTTTACCATGGAGAGACGATGAATTTCATTGTTTTACCATGGAGAGACGATGAATTTAGACGTCTGAATAGGTATAGGACGATGAATTTTATAGTCTGACGTGGTTGAGGACAACCACCTGGACGTCCAACACGGAGTAAGACAAAATGTTTATTGTCTCTCCATGGTTAGCCAAACAATATTTTGTCCTTACGTGAAGGGACGTTAAATTTTGTTGACCTACCATGGTTAGCCAAACAGTATTTTGTCCTTTTCGTGGTTGGACCCTCCTCGACGTATTCTGTATGTATTGTGACAACGTTTACTATTTCAACGATTTTTTTTGCATTTTCCAGGATTCATTTGAAATTTTAGGTGGTAACAGCGTTGATTATAACCCTTTATTCGTAACAAAGGAACGTTTTGTGGATTGTGAGTTAGCTTTTGAATGGGTTAGAGACGCATTGGATAATGGATTTGCTTTAGTTAAAGCAACTAATGGGTCCAAAAATCGACGACAACCCGAGTTATCGGCTTCTTAAGTCGTTGTACCAACCAAACATCGATTATTGGCATATTTGTATGGGGACGACACCTACAGTGCCTCGAAGTAGATCTAACAACCGACGTGAAGTTCAACTGCAAGCGTCCCGAGCCTTAGTATTTGACGTTGAGTCCGACGACAACTAAAGTGCGTAGAATTTGTTTTAGACTTTATTAACTAAACTTTAATTTATACTAATGTTATTTATCATTTTGATTTAGTTTCATGTAATATGTTACTAATTAAACTTTATTTATTTATTATCTTGATTTAACTATGGTATGTAATATATACCTTTAGTGCTTGAAGTTAATTTTTAGTTTTTGAAAAAAAAAAAAAAAATCGTTTTATATAAGGACAAAAAACTGGACGTCTGTCCATGGTATGACAATAGGATTGTTTGTCCCATCATAGACGCAACAAAAACCTGGACGTTTGTCCGTGGGAAGACGCAAATCTGGAAATCAGTCCATGGCAGGACGTTGAATTTGTTCGTCTAGCCGTGGATGTAACAAAAACCTGGACGTCTATCCACGGTAGGACATTGAATTTACTTGTCTTACCGTGGTGGTAACAAAAACTTGGACTTCTGTCCACGGTAGGACATTGAATTTGCTTGTGTTACCATGGTGGTAACAACAAAACCTAGACGTCTGTCCACGGTAGGACATTAAATTTGCTTGTCTTACCATGGTGGTAACAAAAACCTGGACGTCCAAAATACCAGACAGTGACGGACGACGGTGGCTTGGTGGTTGACGGTCGTGGATGGTGGTTGGTGGGAGCTCAAATCGAAAATTCGAAAAAAAAATCCACCTAAATCAACCTCACAACACAACAAAAATAAGAATGAAATCAAAAGAAGTAACAATTCAAAAATAAGAATGAAATCAAAAATATAAGAATGAAATCAAAATGTGGCCAATATTTTATGGTTGATGATTGATTTTAGAAATACAATTAAACTTACCGGCGAAAAAACGACCAACGACGGCGCCGGCGGTGAGTGGTGACGCGCGGTGGGTGGCCGGTGATGAAGACACCCAGCACAGACGCTGGTGAGTGGTGACGCGCGGCGGCAATAGGTGGTGATGGTTGATGATTGATTTTAGATCTAAGTTTTGGGTGGGTTTTTTGGGGGGTAACTACTTCATTTTTTTCGGATTTGGGTTGGAGGGTTTGTTTGGGTGGGATTGGTTTTGTTTTATTTAGATTGAAGATTGATTTTTATTAAATGTATTGGGTTGATTACATTAAATTGTGGGATGATTTTTATTTATTTTTCTTTCAAAATCTAACACTTTGATTTTTTATTTATTTATTTATTTATTTATTTTTCCTTTTTAGTTTTTTCAGAAAATTGAAGAGTTTGAAAGAGCAAGAGAAAGGGTAGAGAAAGAGTAGGGGTAGCAAACGTAATTTTCATGAAAAACGTCGACGATTCTAAGTAAAACGTCGACGATTTTTAGTAATCGGGTTATTTTTAAGAGTAAGGATCATCTCCATTTCTCGGAAAGAAATGGAGAATTCATTACTTATGTACGGCCCAGAATAAATTTGGGTTTGATCAAAGAGATGTAGATTTATTAGCAAATAACAAGGTAAATGGATAAAAAAAAAATATATAATAAAATAATGGGTCATGAGAGAAAATGGATATAAATGAAATGAAGAGGATTCATTTTGTATTTTTAAAGGGTTATCTCACAATAATAATTCATACTAAGACTCACCTTCTTATTTTAATCAAAACCAGTGTTAACTTAAAATAATCCAAATTATAGCATCATTTTACCGGTATTACACTCCTCCCATAAATGACCTGTTGTAGCCAGTTTTCCAACAGGTAATCAAGTAGGGCCCATCATTTTTCTAATTTTCTACTTTTTTTTTTTTTTGTTAATTCTTTTTTTTTTTGATTTTTTTTTTTTTTAAAGTCTTCATTAATTTTCTTCTTCTCTCACTTCACTCTCTATAATTCCATTTTTTTTTTGCATCTTCACTTTATCTTCCCATAATTTCTTAATTCCCTTTAATTTCATCTTTTTTTTTTTTCTTACCCTTACTTGGCGGTTAGCACATACCTCATATTCGATTTGAATCACCTACTAACCACTAGCAACTGTCTATCATTGACGACAGTCCCTCCACGCCAGTGGCTCCATCTTTTTCTGTCATGTTCTCTCATGCTAAAAGAAAAAAGGGTACTTCGTAATTGAGTTATACACTTTGAAAACATTTTGATTCAAACTATTTGCGCTACTTTTGTCTACAAATTGTTGAAACTCTTCCTTTCTAATGAACAATGATTTGAAGGATGTTGGTGTATTGAATTCAAACTATTAACATTTGGGTAAATTAATTTTGGGCATATGTAGGGTTTATTAGATTGGTTGATTTTTTGATCATGTTTAGATTTTTATTGCCAAGGTTTAATCTTTTTTGAAATTTTGACTGTTGATTTTCTTTTGAAAATTTATGCAATTTTATACTTGTATTTGTAAAGAAAAGAAAATTGATGATGAGATTCGGGGGTAATTGGTGGGTTTGATAAAGAGGAATAATAGGTGAAAATGACTGAGTCATTCTTGAACTGATGAGAAAATTGGTTTTTTTTTTCTAATTAAAATGGAGTCAAAATAGGGGTCAAAGGTTATACTTCACTCTTAGAAGTCAGGAAACCGGTTAAGCAGGTATCCCTTCCACGAGTTCAATATCAGTTAAATGAGACAATAGTTGAGATTATATTGAGTTAAACGATAATATGGATTAAAATGAGAAGAATGAGCTTAGTTTGGATTATTCTCATGAAATAACCCATTTTTAAAGCGATTGATACAAATCATCGACGTTTTGACATAAATTGTCGATGTTTTTTGTGAAAATGATTAAAATACCATTATTATTTTGGCTCATTCTCTCTCTCCTCTCTATTATCTCCCGAATTCTCTATTTTTCTTGCAAGTTCTCACTTATTCTTCCCCAAAAAAAAAAAAGATATTAAATTTTTACACTTAAAATTCAACTAATAAATCAACAATAGCAAAAGGCAAGAACTTTAAGTTTAAACTTCATGTCGGATGTCAATCGGTGGTAAGTTAACTAACTTATAACAAATTACATTCATAAGATGTTTACTTCATTATAGGTCTATTCATAGTTTAGGCTCAAACTTTACGCTAAGTTTGAATGGATAATGTTAAACAATAGGTTAGATTTAATGAGCTTATGGTCAAGATGACCTCTTGAACTCATTACATTATTTACATTAGTAAAAAAAACTAAATTTCGTAATATATAAGTAAGCGCCAAGATGAAAAACTCGTCAGCCCATACTTTTGGATGTTGAGTTTTAACGTCGTACCACATGATAAGACGATGAGTTTCATTGTCCGACCATGGTAGGACATTGAATTTTTAACGTCTGACATGGTTACATGATGACCCTGAACGTCCTATCGTAGGTAGAAGGTTGAATTCTAATGTCTGACATGGCTAAAATGATAAACCTGGATGTCGTACCATGGTAGGACGATAAGTTTATTGTCCAACCGTAATAGGACAAAGTGCTTTGCTGTCCAACCATGGTAGGATCATGGTTTTTTTTACGTCCTTTCATGCTAGGACGCTAAATTTGGTTGTCCTACCGATATGTTCATTTTATATAGCTTTTATGTCCCGGTTAGTCGCATTCTAACTCATGTTTAATTGCATTTCATATGTTTTTACGAGCTATTTGCTATGTATTGTTGTACTACATCTTTCTAATACAGGAGCACAAGTAAAGCAAGCATCGATAAGCAAGCACGAGTACCAAGACTATGAGACCAAGCTCGAGCCGATACGGGATCTCGGGATACGAGTGAATACGTGGAGGATCCAAGCAAACAAGCAGCGAACAAGGCAAACAAATGGAGAAGGAAGCCCATAAGCCAGGGCCGGATTTGTACCAAATCCGACCGATGATGAAAAATCCGACCTGGCTAGGCCGGATGTTTGGGTCAAATTGGGTCCAATTGGGTCACACAATGGAACGAGACTGATTTTGAATTTGTTGCCAATCCCTCGTGTTTAATCAATAGGCTACATCACGCCGTAGCCCTTTCGATTTTTCAGGAACGTGTCGCATGAATGATTATAGTAACAGTCTAATAGAGCCTCATCACAAAATGGTGCATGAGGCTAGCCACTTACCCTAACTTCACACGCTATGCTCGATTGATATCGCATTCATCAGCGGCCATCTTTTTCCAAGGTCTTGGCATCACTTGTAGGAATGTTATACAAACGTGAATCATTTATACATACTACAAACATAACTGGACCATTCTTTTTCAATTTTAATAGTCAAATTACGGCGTGGCACATTTTAGATCTAAATCCTTTTGAGTTTCATCATCTTGTGTCGCACATTTTGTCCTCATTGGCTTATGCTGATAACAATGCCGGATTTTCCAGAAAGAAACATTTCAAGGGTCGAGAAGAGGAAGCTCTGCTACATACTTAAGATGCTCGTCTATTGGATATTTACATAACTTTACAACCATTGTCATTATTTACAATTAACTAGTTAAGAATTAGAACTTCCGACCCATTACATCTCTTAAGCAATAAGCATCCCGTCAGATGCATAAATGACCTTTTCAATGGGGATCATGTCAGTGAACATTGCAAAACTAAATAGCAAAAGCATCGGATGCACAAACTAAATAGCAAAAGCGTCAGATGCAGTACCCGACTTATATTCACAAAATACATCCTCTGGCTTACAAGTTCCAAACATTTCTGTTAGACTACTATGCTGCCCCTACTAGACGATGACGTTTCTTTTTTTGTCAAATCTTGTGTTTCTTCTCTTGCTATACCCTGCTCAAATATAAATCCATCAATGACGACTACCTTGTTACATCATGTGTAGCTTCAAAGTTTAATTAAGTAATCCTCACATGATGTAAATAAAAGTTGAGCAGCAAATAACAGAAAAGAAAAATAAAATGAAGTTGATTACTTACTGTAGCATCTCAAGATAGGGTATTCCCCAGCTTGAAGGAGCTGAAAACACAAGACATCACCCATTTTAAAACAGTTTGCATTCTGAGCATCTCTCCATCCTCGACAAATATAGGCTTTTGCTTTACTTTTTCCAAAACCAAGACTCACGTCCCATGTCCTCCCTTGCTCATCTACAACCTTTGCTTGACGACTTGCGCTTTTGAGGCGACTTTCTCTCACAAAATGTGTCGGCAAGAACTGCATGAGATGAGTCGACACAATCAATCATCAGGGAAAATGGTATTGCTCAGAATCACATGGTTGGTACACTTACAATGATTGGTTTGTTGACTGAATAGGAGCTTAAATGGACATGACAGCTTAAATATTGCTAAGATGAACTTGTAGTTGTAGTATCTCCAGCCAGGAGGGCTTTTTTAGGTATTGTTTTATAATTACCATTTGATTCTTCCCCAGTATTGTTTGCTCCTAAAAAATCGTGCTTTTAGAATCTGAAATTTATAGGAACAACAATATACCTAATAAATAAATGGAGTTAATTGCTTACGACGGTAGCATTTCAAGATAGGTTGTTCCCCGGCTTCAAGGAGCTGTAAACATAAGACATCACCCTTTCTGAAACAGTTTGCTTTCTGAACGTCTCTCCATCCTCCACATATATACAAATTTGATTTGTTTCTTTTGGAACTAAGGCCTACTTTCCACGTCCTCTCTTCTTCATCTACCAGCTTTACATGACATTTTCTACTTTCCAGCTTGACTTTGTCTCTCGCAAATTGTGCCAGAATATCGCACAAGATCGACAAACAAAGAATGTAGAAATTAGAAAATGATGGTATGCTACGATGAAGATCAAATATTTGTATACTTACAATGATTGATTTCTGAATTGAATAGAAGGTGAGATGAAGACGACAACTTAAAAATTGGGTTGGATCATGTTTGGTAATGTGTTGAGGCAGAGGGGTGTTTGAATGTTCCCCAATAATAGTGGTGGGAATGGAAGAAGAAGAAGAAGAAGAAGAAGAAGAAGAAGAAGAAGAAGAAGAAGAAGAAGAAGAAGGGAAAGTGCGGAGGCAGGATCGAAGACGAAGACATGGAAGAGGAAGTGAGAGAGATAAGTGAAGAGGACGAAGTCACCAATACGCAAATCAAGGTGGAGACAGAAATCCTTCCAACCAAAACCCAAAAAGCAGCGGGATTCAACGCTGACAACCCAATGACGATGAGGGTGGTGGTCAGACATGAGGCCGGATTCAACCATTTTGTGATGAGGCTCTATTAGATCACATCAGAATCATTCATGCGACACGTTCCTGAAAAATCGAAAGGGCTATGGCGTGATGAGCCTATTGATTAAACACGAGGGATTGGCAACAAATTCAAAATCAGTATCGCTCTAATGTTGTAGAGTCAACCACCATCCTTGGCCGCCGTAAGTCAAACACCATCCTTGGCCGCCGTTCACGTGGCAAGTTAATCGCTTCTTCATCACACAATGCTGTATCTGAGGTAGTGGTAGGTGTACCGGGTAGGGATGGCAATGGGTCGGGTTCGGGTCGGTTCTTGAAGGACCCGGACCCGTATCTCTAGTGTGAGGCCCAGACCCGACCCGGACCCGTCGGGTCTAAAACTGGCAGACCCAGATCCAGACCCGACGGGTTCGAGTCGAATCCAGGTCTTATACGGGTCTAATGGAATATTTAGTTTTCTTTCATTTTTAATGCTCTTTTGTTCATTGAAATATTAGTTAAAAGTTCTAACATATATAATGAAAATCCAACGATCGCTTATAGCTCATAAAATTCAAACCACATTTTCAAAAATTACAAAATTTAACTAGTTCTAAGAAATTCAACTACCTGCTATGAGAAAATAATGGAGTTTTATCAAAATAAACATACCAAAATGGTTTCGTAAGTGTGAAGAAATGAGACAGTGAAGTATAATCTTCAAAACACAACAATGAAGTAATCAGAAAAATAAAATTCGTAAGGCGCAAAGGTAGACTAAAAGTTGCAGAAAGATCAATATGAAAAAGGAAAATGAAATTGGGCAAAGAGCATTTTATCCATTTATTGTGTTTTGTTTTTCAGTTTACGGGTCGGGTCCGGGTCTCACATTTAAGACCCGAACTCAACCCGGATCCATATTATAGAGATCCAGATCCGATCCGGATCCATCAGGTCTAAAAATTTAAGATCTAAACCCACCCATCGTGGTCGGATCTAACGAGTTCGGTCGGGTTGGGTTTTGGACCCATTGCCATCCCTAGTACCGTAACAATCACCGCTTATTCCCCAATCGTAACACTACGCAGACGCCGCACAATTACTACGATGCCATCAAAGATGCACTTGAAACGACTTTTTCCTCAGAATGGGAATACATGAGGAAGCCCATTGTCGTTTTGAGCACTTGACTAGCACCGATACTAGGGTAGCGGGCTTCTTAAATCCGGATCGACAACAGTAAAGACGAAGATGATTCGACTTGCTTTGAGACAGAGTAGCCGCACTAACTCGCATTGGATGACATTGTTTACCAACTTCGATTGTGTGACACCGAGCCCATGGATAATGAGGAATAGTATCGTGATGTCACTCTATTTCGTGCATTTGATGACAATTAACCGCCTTGTTTTATGGAACTTTAATTAACTTGTATGCGTAACATACTAAGCCAAATTTCTCCAAGGCTTGGCTGGACTTGATATGCGGTTGACACCAAGCCAATTTTCTCCAAGGCTTGGCTGAACTTAGGGCACTTCTCCAAGCGTTCGGGCTCGTAAGATATTATATGAGCCAATCCCTAGCCTTGATTTCAAGTGAGACAGTAATAGTGCAAATAATCAAATAGTCCTAAACTTTAATTATCTGATTATGATTAACGGTAATAGTGCGATAATTAAAACAAGCATATAGAACAAATATACAAAGAATTAAGAAATCCAAGTTTTAATTAAGCAAGAACAATTTGTTTAATTTTTAGGGGCAAGGGCGTGATGGGCAAAACGACGGGGAAAATAAGTCGAAAGCAAAGACCGGCAAAGCAGACTTTAACATGTGGCTTTTTCTTTGGCTTCTTGTTTGGATTCAAGGCTCCTCTTCCACTGCAGTAGTCACCACTCGCCACCACCTTACGCTTATTTGCACGTGCCTTTGCTTGGTTTTCGTAGTCTCTTCCACAGGAGGCTCTTCCATATGAGGCTCTTCCACACCTTTATCGGCCACTTCTCCGCTATTCAATACTTTCAACAAGGCCCAATGCCAATTTTCCCTGTCCTTCGGCTCATCAATCTGTTCAAATCAAAAGAATTGTAAGTGAAAAAACATATTATTGGATCTAATATAGATTTGTCATTATTCCCGCTACTATCTCTGCCATAGTACCACAAATATGAGCTATTTCAAGCATCATGTCACGGTAAGGTAAGGTAAGGTATAAAGTGTAGGAAGGAAGTAAAGTAAGGAATAAGATAAAACTGATTTTTTTTTTTGTGTGGCATAAAAATATGTTGTTGCCACAATTTAACTATTTTTTTTGGCATAAAACTGGTTTGTGGCATAGTTTCACAAATATGAGCTTTTTTTTTTTTTTTTTTTCTTGTGGCCTAAAACTATTTATGTGGCACAAGTAGGGATGTCATTAGGGCAGTGCGAGGGCGGGGGAAGCATCTCCACCACCGCATCCACCAACAAAAACCCACCTTCACCTCCGCCCCATCATCCATGGCGGGTGACCACCCGTCCTCCACCACCCGCCTAACGGAGAATTTTTTAGACCCACCACCGCCCCACCACCCGGCCTGCACTACCCCCACTCGCCCCACCCGCCTCAAATTTCACCTCATATAATCGCATTATCGCAACGTAAATTTTAATAACTTTTTACCGAAAATTTTCTAATAACGACATAACCATATAAAAAACACATTTCAAATAACCAATCAAAATATTGCGAGTACCAAATTAAAATACATAAGGGACACATTTAAAGTTTATGAATTAAAGAAATATGGAGTATTAGTCGTATTCATATTTCAAAATCATAAAGTAAAAAATAAAATAAAAATTAAAGGTAAAGTTTTAAAGTGTTAAATATTTTTCTAATTTATATTCTTAAGTATATGAATAAGGCGGGGATAGACGCGGCACGTATAAAGTGGCGAGAGCGGGCGGTATTGGAAGCAAGGGCGGTGTTTGGTTGAAATCCACCACCGCTCCACGACCCACTAAAGTGTCTCCTACCTCCACCCTAACTAGGGCGGATGCAGGGCGGTATCCGCGTTGACCCGCCCCACTGACATCCCTAGGCACAAGTGATTATTTGCCACATAATTTTTTTTTTCTTTCGTGGCATAAATTTTTTTTGTGCCAATCAAAATAGATTTTTTTCCATGGCAAAGCAAAATTATGCCACATTTTATAATTTCAGTGGCACAAGTGATTTATTGTTGTAGTGCTAATTTATCCCGCCTTAGTATTTGACACACCTTCACTCCATCATCTCAATTCTCAAGTAAAATCATTTGACTGCCAAACCTCAGATAACCACCGAAATTAACAGCTCGACATATCACGAGTTTCGGCGACAATACTATAACTGTTGGAGCTAGTGTCCTCCACAGTTAGAGCAATAACATAATTAAATCTCTTAAGGTACACAGGGTACATTTTGTATTTAATCGCTGATTAACGCTATCGATAACGTGGCTTGCTAGATAAGTTTGACGTTATTGTCATACATATGGCTGATCAACTGGTCCTAAGAGTCACACCTAAAGGATGTGTTTGAGAGATGTGATTATTTGAGAAAATAATCATATCGATGCCTTAGTTAATGACTAAACTAGTTAGCCTGTTGTTGACTAAAAGGTTAGTCAAATGTGACTAAGAGTTAGTCAAATGTGATAATGAATATTGTTTAATGATGATTAAATAATATTAGATAAGAGGAATTAGCTGTAATTCGGAAATTGAATATAAAAGGTTATATTTAATTATTGCGTATAATGTAGGCTAATTAATTTTAAACAGTTATAATTAATTAGCAAATTATAAATATACGGATATATATGATTTATTATAATATATGGATATTATAATTACATTATATATTAAAAGTTAAAGAAAACTAATTAAAAGAGTTTTAGATAAACCTTTTAATTAGAATTTGGGATTTTAAATTAAGAAGTGGAAGAGTCCACCTCCTCTTGTTTTGGACGTGTGAATTAGTATGTGTGAGGAAGAGATTTCTTCCTACCTACTTAACCTAATCACTCTTCTAATTCTCATCTAACCTAATTTCATTACTACTCTAGCACACAACACAAAACTTGAGAGAAAAGAAATTGTTCTCTTCTCTTATTTTCTAGCAAATCTCAAAGGGTATTTCTCATAACATCTTGGGTGTTTCAATTAGGAGATACCATAATTTTGGTATTGTTCTTAGGCCAATTCTTTAGGATTAAAAGGTTAATTCTAAATCTTTATATTATGTTATGCAATTTCAATTTATGACTTTAAATCTCATAAAGTTTTCATTATAATCCTGTGATTTTAAAGGTCTATATACCGATATAAACCTGTAAGTGGTATCAGAGCCTTAGGGCATATGAATTTTTATAAGGTTATCATAAAAATCGTTTTGTATAATTTTAAATCAAAAATTTGTTTTGGCCGAAATTTTTATCTGTTGGCCGTGAGGTTTTTTTTGCAATTTTTGGTTTATTTTGGTCCGTTTGATTCATAATTATCAATGTTTTAAGATGTTAAAACTATTACATATGATTTTGAATAAGTTTTTATTTAATACCGATTGAATTAAAACATAAAAGGATCAATTTTTGTATGTTAATGAACACATAAGGTTGTTAATCATTAGATCTATAATTTAAGATGTTTTAATTTAAAAAGTTAAATTGAATCTCCTAAGTCAATGTTTAATACGGATTAAAATTGAGTTAGTATCGATCTAATTATTAGCATAATTGAATTAAAACAGTTTGATTCACTTTTTGATGAAGGCCGAATTATATTTTAATTTTGGTAATTTTTTTATTTTTTTATTTTTTTATGTTGGCCGTGTGTTTTCAATATTAAAAAAAAAAAATTAAAATTTCCGATTTATTTTTATTTGGCCGAAAATATTTCAATTTTTGGAAATTTTTTTTGGTAATATTTGTTATAAAGATAATGAATATTATGTTATTATGAAAAAGGTTCATAATATTTGATACCAAATATTTTAAAGAAGTTTAAAATATTTTGTGACCTAATTTATGTTATACTGATAATATAAATTTTGGATTATGTTTTGATTAGATTTTATGAACAATTAAGGAATTGTTGCATAATTATAATCATTTAAAAGAGGTGGTTTGGATATTTTAATCAATTGTATGCATTGATTTTATATTTTTGTTTAGTTGATTCTTTATTTTGTGAATGAATGTTTTGAATGGTTTATTTTTACGCATTAATTATTGTACAAAAGGTTGTAATTTACTAGTGTGGCCTTAGAAGATTGTGTTTTCGTAATGAAGGAAACATAATCGTTGGTTGTATTTTTGAGATCTCGAATCTCCCCATCTTGTAATTTTATTATTTTGGCATATTTTGAATTAGAATGTAAATAGGTTTATTTTGTAATTCAATATGTAATTTGAAAAGATTCAAGATGAAGGTTCAAGATTTAAGAGCCTCAACTCCCACTTAAAGCCCAAGATGTAAGAACGAAGACAAGTTTTAGTGGCTCATAATGGATTCCAATTTGTACTTTGTCTTTATTTTCATAGTGATAGCCACACTAGGTGTTTTTCGCTTTTATGCTTCTTTTACCGCTTTCATTGCATTCACACGTTAGATAAGAAGATCATATTCCGCCTAAACTAAACCAAACCACCTAATATGCATGAATACGGATCATATAGTTGCATTTTATATCATGGACATACTGGATGTCACTCGCTTTTAGGTTGTCATTACCTCAAATTAATCATTCACGTAAATGCTTGATATTTGTTCACTTAAAATGAATTAAAATGAGATGATGGGACCTTCCTCTATTTAAAATTGAGATTAGTCTTTATAGGAAAAGCTGCTATGAGCCCCTTCTTCGTCAGTAGGCATGTAGGACCTTACTCTCCACATGACCCCTTCTACGTTGGGTAAGTAGTACGTATTGACCTATTTTACCTCAACATTTTAGTTCGAGTAATATCTCGTAGTTATGATGGACTAAAAGATAGGATTTACTGAAATCTATCGACCAAGAATTCTAACAGTAGAATTAGCCAAGAGGTTGGCTTATCAATTTAAAGAAATTGAGTCTTGGGATCACTTATATAATTCTCGAGGGAGGTCGATTATATGAGTGCACGAGTCATTGCTTTAAAACGTTATTGTTTTTGACTTAAACCTTTAAAAACCATGATTTCTTATCTTCTCTCTTCTTCTTTCTTTTCACAGTTTCGAATTCGTTATATACAGATATAACTACTATAACAAATGGTCAGACGTGATCGATTTAACCAATGCCAAGTGCCACACTAACACGCTAATCATGGCTTAGAATTTTTATGGACAGCATGAATCACCAACTCGATCAAGAGTGATGGGTCCAATTTTTTCGATCGATGCCGCATTACTAACGCCGCTATCGCCGATTTCGAAGCTCAAGTACTGATCGAGCCACTATCGACTAAACCAAATTCCGATGCAGAGCAGATGAAGCCTATGTTTATAGTGATTTCATGATGGAGGCGGTGCGATACGTAACGCATCATCTATTCAATGGAATCAAATTTGTAAAGGCGGTTCATAACCCAAGGTGCAAACAAGATTTTCACCTCTCTAACTAAGGAGTTCTCGAAAGCACCGTGAATCAAGTGTTACGAGTATACCACTCGCTTCTTTGAAGCTTAAACCCGTAAGCGGCCAATCGGTTGGTCCACACCTTCTCGACATGATCGAGAATGTCGAAAAACCGGAGGAGCTTAGTTGCAAGATCGATGAGAAGATCATCGTTGATCAAGTGCTCCACTCCTTTCATGATGGGTATGCCCTCTTTAGGGAAAACTATTACATGAATGACATGCAGAAAAGTTCGCAGATGAGCTTCACTCACCCTCGCAAGTGCATTTAGAGCTGATCTCAAGTCGAGGGAGCATGAAGCAAGATGTTCTCATGATAGGCAACAAGCACAAGGGTAAGGTAAGGCTCCGCTAACCTAACAAAGAGGAAAGCCAAAGTTTAAAAAGCCGCTGGTCATAAGAGTGGGCCTGGTGAGTCTAGCGGTAGCTCACAAGGCAAGGCAAAAGCAAAGCAGCATGGAATGCCACCATTGCCACAAGTCCGGGCATTCGAGGCGAATCGCCCGTGTATGCCGAGGACATTAAAGCAGCCGCCGCCTCCGCTGGGTATGTCTTCTTTATTCATATGATCGAGATTAACCATGCAAGTTTCTAACTTGGGTACTTGATATCACGTTGTGGTTCTCATCTGTGGTAATCATTTGCAGGCCTAAGAAACATCAAAACTCGCAAGAGGTGATGTAGACCGCGAGCGGGAATGGAGTAAGAGTTGTCGCTGCTTCAAAGAGAATATACGTGAATCCAACTCCCGAGCGGATTTGAGTTATTTCAATAATCATAACTGCACCTAGTTTATCCAAAAACATTATTTCTCAGATCCATTTTTGATAAAGAAGGATTTTTATTTTTAATAAAGAATAATAGTCAGATTTTCTCTTTGAATGAAATGATTTATGGAAAGCGTTTCATGAACTAATTTATGTTTTAGATCAAACCACGTAAATTATGCATGTGAGTAACAAGAAAGCAAAGGTTGGTGACAAAGATCAAACCTATCTATGGCATTGCCCAGATGGGACACATAAACGAGAAACGCGTGAAAAAGCTCATTGATAATGGGACAATCGCCCCATTTGACTATGAAACTTTTGGCACATGTGAATCATGTCTTATAGGCAAAATGTCTCAATTTCCTTCAAAGGTGTTGGAATGCGCTACCGCCGACCTATTAGGACTCATACATACTGATGTGTGTGGACCTATGTCAATCAACGCTAGAGACGGCTATAGGTATTTTATCACTTTCACGGACGATTTGAGTAGATATGGATATGTCTACTTAATGAAGCATAAAAGTCACCCTTCGACAAGTTCAAGGAATTCCGTAATAAGCTTGAGAACCAACCGGATAGAAAGATAAAAGCACTACGCTCGTATCGCTGGCGAATATCTTTCAACCGAGTTTGATCAACACCAAAGACCGCGGATAGTTCTACAGTTAACTCCACCCGGAACACCACAACTGAATGGTGTATCCGAACGCAGGAATCGAACATTACTTGACATGGTTCGATCCATGATGAGTCACACGGTTGTACCTGACTCATTATGTTGCTATGCTCTTTTGTCACCGCTTTATACTTAATCAAGTCCGCCTAAAGTCATGGACAAGACTCCATACGAGCTATGGAAGGAACGGTCCCTAACTTGTCCTTTATACTGCTCGGGGCGCGAGGCTTATGTCAAGTGGAGACACGAGGATAAGCTCTACCGCGATCGGCCAAGACATACTTTATTGGTTATCCAAAAGGAATGTTTGGTCATTACTTCTATTCGCCATCGAACACCGAAGTTTTTGTCATGCTTAGTGCGAAGTTCTTAGAGAAAGAGTTTCTCAAGACAAGAGAAGTAATAGAACCTTCGATCGTTTGAGATTCTCAGAACCAACAACCGAGCAACCAATGGAGGAAACTGCTCTTCTTCGTCTCGCGCGTTAATATTCCTTTCGAACCCCTGAGGTCGGTAGACTCTCCATTTCTCCGCATGCATACATCGGTATGGTTGAGGAGAATGGGAGAGACGACGCTTTACTCCTCGAGAGCAACGAACCCAGAACCTATAAAGGTGCCATGACATGTTCTCGACTCAAAGCTACGGCAAGAAGCCATGCAATCCGAGATCGACTCTATGTACGGAACAATGTACTGGATCCGTTGACTTACCCGATAAGGCTCTACTCTTCAAAGGCAAATGGCTTTACAAGATAAAGCGATCCGTAGAAGGACAACCAGGATATATACAAGGCACGACTAGTGGCAAAGGGTTTCACTCAAGTGCAAGGGTCGCACTATGATGAGATCTTTGCACCCGTAGTCATGCTTCGCTCCATTCGATTATCTTACCGATTGCCGCCTTTCATGACTATGAAATTTGGCAAATGGACGTGAAAACCGCCTTCTTAAACTAAGATTTCGAGGAGGAGTTGTACATGGTACAACCCAAAGGTTACATGTATCCCGAAAATCCTAAGAAGGTTTTGGTAAGCTTGCTGCTCCATTATCTATGGACTTAAGCAAGCTTCACAGAGTTGGAATCATCGCCGACCAAGTGATAAAGGAGAATGGATTCACTCGACGGCCGAGGAACCATGTCTATATATCAAGTCGAGCGAGAGCAAGATTGTCTTCCTATCATCGTATGTCGATGACATACTTTTGGTCAGAATGACATACCTCTCTTAACTTTGGTAAAAGTTTGGTTAAAGAACCATTTCCAGATGAAAGATCCGGGTGAGGCACAACGAATTTTGGGGCTGTGATTCATAGAGATAGATCACTTACTCTGACGTTATCCCTCACCAGAGTCTTATATAGATAAGATTCTCGAGAGGTTCAAAGATGACCAACTCCAAGAGCGGGAACCTTCCAATGATCTCTAGAGTACAATCGAGTAAAGCTCAAGCACCAAAGACATCGTAAGAGGTCGAGCGCATTTAGCCTGATTCCTTATGCATCGCCTATAGGATCGATCATGTATGCTATGATATGCACACGTCCCGACGTGGCATATGCATCGAGTATGACGAGCCGATACCAAGGTAATCCAGTGAAGCACAATCGGGATGGTCAGAAAGAACATTCTAAGTACCTACGAGGACTAAAGATTGGGTATTGACTTATGGAGGAGACACCGAGCTATGCGCACCTGCTACGCAGATGCTAGTTTCCAAACGGATCGAGATGACTCAAGTCTCAATCGATTCGCTTACTCTAAATGGCGCCATGGCCACCGGAAAAGCTCCAAACAAACAGCTATAGCAGATTCCACGATCGAAGTCCGAGTACTATGTCGCTTCGTAGGTCGCTGGAATTTATATGGATGCGCCGCTTCACAAGGACTAATCAGAGTTCCTAGTTCGAATGACCCGATCACCATCTATCGCGATAATAGTGGTGCCATCTTCCAGCGAAGAGCCAAGTCTAGCAACAAGTCTCGACGTGCAAAGAAAGGCTTACATGATCCGGATTACGTGGAGCGTAAGGAGATAGTGATTGACAAGATCGCTACGGATGATAACGTAGCGCATCCTCTCACTAAACCGCTGAGACATGATAAGCATGAAGGGCACATTATTTCCATGGGAATTAAGCATGTTCCCGAGTTGTATTAGTTGTTTGTATAGGTTTGACACTTGTTTTTCCTAAAACTTCTAATAAAATCATCGCTTTGTTTTATATATTGTTTTTCATTAGTGGTTGTACAAACAACGCTGAACACCTCAAAGTGAATCAATTGCTTTATATTTTGTTTTGGTCCGTGATCGCCACACGGCCGATAACTCGTGCATAATTATTTTGTGACGCCGATCGATAGTGGGTTCAACGAGCCATAAGTCAAACGCTGACTGATCGATCACAGACGCGTTCACCAAATCGCGCAGACAATTTTTGTGACGACTACATGGAGTCCTAAATGTTTCGTAACATTAGGTGCCGGGGCGTGCATAGGACATCCATAGTGTTCCTAGAGCTCGATTCTTTTGACTATCGACCGCCTCGAGATTAAGGCGCATTTTGGGTGACTTTGGTTTCTTTCTCACTACGACCTTTACAGAGGCCAAGTAGATTTTCACCGGTCATTTCATACCGCGCTTACATCTGCAGGATTCGAGCCGAGGAAAATATCCAACTTCTATCGAGTAATAATACTTTTCTCAGGGCCACCGAGGAGTCAGAATCGAAAATGCATGGCCATGCTCGAATAATGATTCGCTTATCGCTAAGTTACTCTCTAGCCTGGGAAACCACTCATGATAATCGATAACTTGTGAACTACGACCTTTGTGAATACTTGACTTTGCAAATTGGTTTACCTTGAGCGGGAGAAATTTATTATGGATATGAGAATCGGTTGTCGCACATACACTTGTATTTAACAAGTGGGAGATTGTTGGAGCTAGTGTCCTCCACGCTAGTGCAATAACATAATTAAATCTCTTAAGGTACACAGGTACATTTTGTATTTAATCAGCTTGATTAACGTATATCGATAATCTGGTTGGCTTGCTAGATAAGTTTGACGTTATTGTCATACATGGCTGATCAACTGGTCTCAAGAGTCACACCTAAAGGATGTGTTTGAGAGACGTGATTATTTGAGAAAATAATCATATCGATGCCTTAGTTAATGACTAAACTACTAGCTCGGTGTTGTTGACTAAAAGATTAATCAAATGTGACTAAGAGTTAGTCAAATGTGATAATGAATATTGTTTAATGATGATTAAATAATATTAGATAAGAGGAATTAGCTGTAATTCGGAAATTGAATATAAAAGGTAATATTTAATTATTATGATAATGTAGGCTAATTAATTTTAAACAGTTATAATTAATTAACAAATTATAAATATACGGATATATATGATTTATTATAATATATGGATATTATAATTACATTATATATTAAAAGCTAAAGAAAACTAATTAAAAGAGTTTTAGATAAACCTTTTAATTAGAATTTGGGATTTTAAATTAAGAAGTGGAAGAGTCCACCTCCTCTTGTTTTGGACGTGTGAATTAGTATGTGTGAGGAAGAGATTTCTTCCTACCTACTTAACCTAATCACTCTTCTAATTCTCATCTAACCTAATTTCATTATTACTCTAGCACACAACACAAAACTTGAAAGAAAAGAAATTATTCTCTTCTCTAATTTTCTAGCAAATCTCAAAGGGTATTTCTCATAACATCTTGGGTGTTTCAATAAGGAGATACCATAATTTTGGTATTGTTCTTAGGCCAATTCTTTAGGATTAAAAGGTTAATTCTAAATCTTTATATTATGTTATGCAATTTCAATTTATGACTTTAAATCTTAGAGTATAAAGTTTTCATTATAATCCTGTGATTTTAAAGGTCTATATACCGATATAAACCTGCAATAACAACAACATCAAAGTCACACAAACAATTGAAAGTACATGAAAACACAGTTAAAAAACTCAACATCAAAATGAAAGTACAATTAAAGATTAAAATATAGAATAAAAAACAAATATAAATCGAGTAAATCATAAAGAAAATAAGAATACCTTGGAGAAGAAACAATGATGAAATAACAAGCGAAAAAGAGGAAAATGAAGATATTTGCAAATAAATTCAATGTAAGAGGTGAAACCGTTGAATACGAAGGAACCGAGAAGGCATTTGCATTCAATGTGAAAGAAGACAAATGTTTGACAGTTTTTTTATGGGGGATATGTATGACAATTTTCACGTAGGAGTGGTAGGACTTATATTTGCATGCATGATACATTGAATAGTTACTTTGGATGAGGTGACACAATTTTGTAGAACCCACAAGAAAAACACTTTCAATTATCACAAATTCTCATTTAAGACCACTAAACCCATTTTAAGCTTAAGACGGGTCAGGTTAACCCGTTTTTCCTTTTTTTTTTTTTTTTGAAATGTTTTTTCAAGACCCAAAATTTATTTTTAAAGATTTTTGTCGAAAATCGTGTTTATAGGGTTATTGAAAATGGTAACAAAGTAATGTAAAATGGTAACATATTATATTATAGTATACTCCCTCCGATTCACCAGATTCATAACATTTTCCTTATTGGGGTGATTTTCCATTTCTTAACATTTCCCTTTTTGGAAAGTTTTTTATCTCACAATTAAATACTATCCCACTTGTTACCCTACTTGTCCACCCATTTTTTTGGTCCACCTTAATTATTGTGCCAAAAGCAAATGTTAAGAATCCGAGAATCGGAGGGAGTATTTGTAACATATTATAAAACATAGAAAATAAAAAATTGTCATCACATTTGTTTAATATGTTACCATAATTGTATAATATGTTACCAAAATAGGTTCGTGTTTATAGGGTTATCAAAATTGGTGAATAAAGTAATGTAAAATGGTACTCCTCCATTCAAGACCAAAGGGTATGATTGCTTTATCACATTTGTCGAGGCGAATGTCGGAACGAGAATATCTATAATTTCACACGATAAAAAAATTTAAAAATTAGATATTAATATTGTACGCATAACGGCGAATCAAACAAGATCACACACGGTTATATTTTCACTTATAGATTGTCGGGAATTTTAAAGACTACTGACACTTATGAATAGTGTCAAAAAGGTAAATGTAGTGTTTGGACTTGAATTATGGAGTAACATATTATATTATTTTTGTAACATATTATAAAATATAGAAAATTAAAAATTGTCATAAGATTTGTTTAATATGTTACCATAATTGTATAATATGTTACAAAAATAGGTTAATTATGTTTTAATTTTTTGAGAATATGTCACCAATATAATATAGTATGTTACCATTTTTATCAATATTGTTACCATTTAAAATTTGTGTTTTATTCGTTATTTGAGTTAAGTTTAGTTTTTTTTTTTTTTTTTTTTTTTTTTTTTTTTTTTTTTTTTTTTTTTAAAAGTCTTAAGTAAAATTCGAAAAAAAAAGAAGGGCAAAACGGGTCATATTTGACCCGTCTTAACTTAAAACGGGTTGACCCGTTTTATAGGAAACTAATTGTTCAATTATACATGTAAGTGTTTCCTTTTTATACTGAGTATATTATATAAATATTAAAATATAGATATAAATATAGATTTTATTCAAAATAATATCATTGGTTCAACATTTCAACACTAACTTGCTAAGTTAACTTAACACATACTACAATTGATCTCATTTATTTCTCATGCATTTAAATTAAATTTAACTTATCTTAATCTTAATATATACTAATTATGAAACCAACTACGGAAATGTTTCTCTAAAGGGAAATAATTTTCCCTCATTTTCCCGCCTAAGTACTCTAATAGAGTTTTAAAAAATCCCTTAAAAATACTCCTACCAAGAATCGAACTCATAACCTACAAGTCGTGTACTACCAAACACTTAGTATTACCAACTAAACAACATAACTTTGATGCTGATTATTAATAATCAAATTACTATAAACATGACATAAACTAATAAAGATACTATACTTCTAATTAAATAAAATATTCTATTTTATCCTATTATCCTTTATTCTATCTAAATATTATCTCATCCCATAATATAATATTATCCTAAACTAATAAAAATTATCATTCTCAATATATTAATACTATCTAATTTATCTAATGAATAATGTAGGTAGCTGTCGATTAGCCGTATAACTAGACCTCACAAACTGCCCAAGTGTGATTTACATGTGCCTGTAAATACTGTTCTGGGTAATATACAAGTCGTGTATTAGGGTTGGTAATATACTTGCCTGGTGTATACAGTTCCTGTGCTCAAGTTAGGGTCAAAATACTGTTGATATACGCTTTCTATCGATATTTAATTTATAATTTTTTTTTGGTATAAAGCCTAAATTTTAACTTAAATAATATTTTGAATGATAATCACATATCCTTATATATTCTCCATGTATTTAGTATCAATATTTCATAAGAAAATGCATAATGTCCAATAAAATGCAATTAAAATTATTGATTATACAATTATTAAATAATAAAGATTATGTTTTAAGCAAGAATTTTCAATTATGAGTAATTTATTAGGTGTCAAATGTTTAAAACTGATCTATAATAAGAATTTTTCCATTAAAAAACAATTGATAATGACTTTTTATATCTTGAAACGTAATTTTTTTATCCAACGGGTTGACCCGCTCACATTGCCCAAGTTTTGACCCATTATTTTCTGGTCATTTCTAAGTTCTGTAGATTTCGGTCTGGTCTAAAAATGCGGGTTTATTTCTGGTCATTTACAAGTGCTTGCTGGCTTTATCTGGCTGTCGATCTTGACAAATTTCTACCTATAACCCATTATTTATTCTATACAACTAGGGTTTAAGTGAAACTTTTATTGCATAAGGTAAACTATATATACACAAGAGTTATCACTCTGTGATGAGTTTCTTTGTCCAAACGTTTACCTCAAATATGCGAATAATACCAAACTTTTTTTTTTTTGTGTTAAACGCTACCAAATATTTACATTTTGTTTGTCAAATGGGACCAAAAGCAAATTTCGCTCAACATTCACAAAACTAACGTTGCTTACTTATCGATGTTCCTTTATTTTTATTTTTTTTTCTGATGTTGCTAACATGCATCTTAGCCGCCTTCAATTGACGAAAATCTTAATTTTTTCCTCCAAATTATTATCCTTATTTGTTCTCCACTTATCTCTCTTTTTTCTTCTTTTTTACTTTTAACCTGATTTTTTCTTCAAATTCCATTAATTCATTTCTCTCATAATGTCAATATCGACAAAGTCGTCGTCATTCTTATCAGTTTCACAAAAGTAGTGCAGATGTGGTATTTCGACAGCAATAAGACATTGGATAATCCGGGAAGAAAGTTTTTCTTATGTAAGAACTACAATGCTCAAATGGGAATGTGCCGATACAACTATACTTCAAACGGATTGATGAAGACATGATTTGTTAACAAAAACAGGTCATTAATGAATTGTTGAATGAAATTAGTGAAACAATTTCTCCATAAAATTAAAAAGTTAGATGATGAACTAAAGATTAGGGATGGCAACGGATCGGATGCGGATTGCTGAAGCGAGCGCCACCCGTGATCTCGCCATCCCGGTTTCATCCACTCCACCCGATCCGCTTTTCACCCGGTTTGCATATCACCCGAATCCGATCCATCCGTCATCCGCGGGTGAAACGGATAGATCGGGTGAAAACCGGGTGGACCAAATTTTCATTTTCCCCTTTATTTAATAACATATTTTCATAAATAATTTAAAAAAGAAACGATATTATTAATAGATTTATATGAAAAGTATAAAGTTTTTTAAACCGAGTGATGCCGGACCGGGAGACGGATCAGATGGACCGCCACCCGATTCCGACCCAATTCTTCACCCGATCCAGCCATCACCCGTTTTTCATCTATGTAATTCGGTTTTCGCCCATCCATTCAACCCGGCCGGGTCATTTATTAAGTCAAAA
Source organism: Dianthus caryophyllus (assembly GCA_023091065.1). Taxonomy (NCBI): domain Eukaryota; kingdom Viridiplantae; phylum Streptophyta; class Magnoliopsida; order Caryophyllales; family Caryophyllaceae; genus Dianthus; species Dianthus caryophyllus. Next base: position 6,577,092 of record CM041528.1, on the reverse strand, counting down.
GTGTGAAATTGTCTTCCCAACTAAAGATGATGAAAAATGAAAGAAAGAAAAACAAAGTGTATGTAGTAGCTTAGTTGTAATTATTGTAGTACTAGTGTAGTTCTCGTGCACTTGCACGGTAACACGTAATTGTTTGTAATAGATTTTAATTTTTTGGGAGTTATTTAATAAACATTGTTAAATGTAAAATTATTATGTTTTTAGATAAAACCTATTATATGTAATATTTGTTTAGAATTCTCAAAGCTATTATTTATATTAGAAGTTAACATATTAAAACAACTTCGAAATACATAAAAAAAAAAAAAATCAGAATTACGGAGTACTCATTAAAAGAAATCAAATGTGATGTCAAATGGTATATATTATTCAACTATATTATATAGCTGTTGACATATTTATATTTAGTTAGAATAATAATATAATATAATATAATATAATATAATATAATATAATTTGGGAGTATATTTTGAATAGTATGAATAATATACTTAGAATAATATTATATTTTGAGATGAGATGTGATGAGATTATATTTAGATAGGATAAAGAATAAGAGGATAGGAAGAGAATATTTTATTTAATTAGAAAGTACTCTAACTATACAAATTCTATAATAAGGCAGTCTCATACTATGAGACTAAGTGCCACATCACCAATAGTCAAAACAATTGTCCTAAAATATAATATTATCAACCTAAATCACCAGTCTATCTAACACCATCCCACCACTAACACTCCCACCCAATCACTGTAAAGTTCATCCACCAACCTCAACTTTCATCTGAATCCCACTGATAGCCTCGTCGAACAACCTCATCGAACAACCGTGCCGAAACTCCGATGATTGACCGATGACGGCCTTTTTTCACTGTTGGAGGTCACTCTCACCATTCTAAAAAATTTATTTGAAACATTATTAATTAATTCACTCCAAATAAGTATGACGAAACAATTGAAAATAATATTGGCAAATTTATCAAATCTAAATCAAACACACGCCATTAATTATAATTATAAAATACTTCGTCGTTTATAATGTTACATCAAAAGTAACTTAGATACATTTCAGTAGTAACGTTGATACATTTGGAAAATAATTTCAGATAAACGCTTGAAAAACTCCTACATTTCAAATATTTACTACATTTCAAATTTATGAATTATTTTTGTCAACAATATGCGAAATTAGGTATTACCGATAAATGATGAAATTAGGGAAATAGAGGTTGGATATCATCTGAATGAGAAAAAATGAAATCAAACCCGTAGAACTTACGATTATGCGGTGGTTGATATAGATGTCAAAGAGATCTATCGCTTGGATCGAGTTGGTGGCACCTGGGTTGAGATGATTCAATCGAAATGAAATTGTTAATGGAGTCATCACTTATTTTCGACAAGTTTGTTGTTTGTGATGGCGATTTTGGTGATTAAAGTTGTGAGGGTTATGATGGAGATGATGATGGACATGTATGTCGTGGACTCATGGTAACAGTGTTGAATGATGATGGTGTAGTTGAGGTTTTTGTGATTTGATTTTAGCTAACACTAATTAAATAAAATTATTTAGTGCAAGTGCAGAATATAAATATGATGGAGTACTATTAGCTGCCTCAGCCAGATGGCATGGGCCTCACCCTGTAATTACTCTAAATAAATAAAGCATGCTTGAAAAGAATATAATTACTTTTGAAATGTCTCATACTACGGTATTTGACGCACCATGTAGACTCAGATATTTGATTTCCATGATATAAGAATTTGTACGCTCAATTTTTTTTTTCACACAATTACACTTCGATCAATTGGGCCTGATCTAAATTAATGGGTAATTTTAGGTTCAATTGTTTCGGATCACGGTGAGATTTATGTGTCTTGGCCAAAGATAATCGGTCGGGTCGGATCGACTTTGCGAGTCGGGTCGTGTGTCGATGGGTATAATTGGTTGGTCCTAGCGCCAATGGTGATCCTAGCGAGTTTGTTAGGCTAAATAGAATCCTTTTGTTAGGAGCAGTTGATTGATTGAATCATCTTCACCCTTCCAATTTTATTCTTCAAACGATCTTCATAATTTACAGAGACGTTATGTTCAATGAATTCTGGGTTTCTGCCTTTCACTTTCACTTTCTTCATTCTTTTCATCTCTTTCCCAGGTTTGCTCTCATTATTTCTCCCTCTTCAATTCACTTTTTTTTTTTTTCTTTTTAATTATTGTTATTAATTCAATGATGACCTATCTATCACTGCTTTTGACAAATATCTTCCATTATTTTCACTTTTTATCGTCGTACTTTCATGTTTATCATGTAACTTTAATGGGTTTGATCCTCTAGAGTTATTAACAAACTTTAACAAACTTTACACCATGTTTCGGCCAAGTTTCAAAGTTTATGTAGATGCTCGAAATTAATTTAGGATACGATTTTACGGTGCCACTGCGTACCCTAAACACTTTTCCGACAAATTAACTTTATACCAAATGACACTTTACTAGAATTTGATGAACTCTTTTGGAATATGTGTCCAATGGGGAGTCGATTTAATGATGGCGATTAACATTGATTTTAGGTTAAAATTTGCCAAATGAATAAGGGTTCGATTTTAGAATTTCGTTAAAGGCGTGGTGATACTGTTTGAAATCAGATTGGGTTGATGAAAGAGTATAGATATCCTTAGTTATTGGGTATTCTAGGTTGTATCCTACGGAATACTTGATTTGTCGATTACCCATTAATTAGTATAATCACACGGTTCATCTTTGAAGTGATGATGTTTATGGTGGATTATGGTTCTAAATCTTGATATAGTATTGCTTTTGGGTGGATTTGAAGAAATTTGGTTTGTGCTAAAATTCTGAAATTGACGGCGGTTATATCCTAAATCGTGGTCAAAGAAGATGAAATGTTAGCTGATGAGTAAATTGGCGGAGTAATGGGTGAGGTTCACTTATATTGGCGGAAAAAAAGAAAAGAAAAAATCAACAACACAAGTAAGATGAATTATTATTTAGGAAAGGTCATACATTGATGATTTCAAATGTTCGTGAATTGTATGTGAGTCATGTGACTAACTTAAAGATTGTTGAGAGGAAAATGTGAGGTGGGTACAAGTTTTGGCACTTAATTTAGAGTATGCGTCAGGCAGTTACTTTGTAGAAATTGTAGAGGAATATTGCCACGGAGTAGCTTTTTTGCTTTCGCTTCATCTGTGAGCTTTGAGTCCTACTCATTTGATTACGGCGGAGTATGTATTATATAGATTATAATAAGCTTTTCAGTTGTGGACATATAAGATTACAAGTGCTTGCTGTAAATACAAAATACGGGAAGATGTCCACGTGGTTGATTTTCAAAATTAAAGTAGTTCTTTATAAAGCGACTTCGCCACACCAAATCTTCAGCTCACTGTTTAAACCCCTTTACAAACTAATATAAAATGAAACAAATCTAGTCATCTTAACTAAAAGTGATAAAATGACAACTTTTCTTCGACTTAATAAATTAATTTGGGATGTGTTAATAGATTAAAGAGGGTAGAATATAAATGAGAAGGATGGAGTAACATTTAAGCCAATGCAATTTTTGCCGCTATTTTTGTGTAAGATCCTTAGTTTGAGACGAGGCAGGAGGCAAACTGTGGCGATGGTCCCAAGGTGATGAGGCTTACGATGTGAGGTGAAGGCGTGCACCATTTAAAATACTCAGCACATTGATTTTCAAATGACATGCATATTTTACAATCGCATTTTGTACAAGAACAATTAAACGGCTTAAAGAGGAGAAGACAAGAGTAAAATAGAACAATTTGGAAAACAAAATATGGGCTTGCATTGCATATTAATGCGCCTAATAAGGAGCGCCAGTTGTATTCCCTGTGCTTTAGGCACCGTAATGAGATTTGGCTGGCACCTTGTGCTTGGATGATTTTTTTTTTTTTCTATTTTTTGTGAAGTGAAGTTGAATAAGTAAAACATAGGGAGTAACGTGTTTTTTCAACACGGGTGAAAGCTGTGCATGTTTTCATTCTACTCACATTATGTAGAAGCTGCAAAGGCAAGGAGTAATATTTTCGTTGTTGTTGTCCGCCATTGTGTAGGTAACTTGGCAAATGCAGGTGTTACTCTTCATTCTATCCGTCTGTACAAAACTCATGAATGGGTAGTTAAACCGAAAGTATACTTACAGTGCAAAGGGGAGACCTACACTCTGTTACCAGATGTGAAGAAGGCTAAAGTTGAATATGTTTTTAAAGGGGAAGAGTCATGGCAGGTGTTTTCTTTCTACTGACTATTTTGGTTATTTACATACACTCAGTTTATTTAGTTGCTTTTAGTACAGATTTTTGTGTTTGTTACTTTGTTTCGTTGATCATACATATGTATACATGGAATTGTCAAATGTTCATTGCTTTTAATCCATTTATGGAGGCTAATTATGAGGTGTTCATTTATGTGTTTAAATCTTGGTATTGGCTAGACCGCTAGAGTAGTGGCAATTGTGTCGTGAGAATCGCATTTCTCTAAGTGGCCACTGTCTATGTTGCAAGTTATTGGCTAATTTATTGTCCATTTCTAATTTCATACCTAATTAAGAATTAATGTACTAGTGATAATAAAGTTGACAGATATTATACAATCTCTAATTGTCTTATAAAGGGTCCATTGTGGGTCAGATCGACTAAATTGAGTGATAAACATTATAAATTGGACAATGGTTCAATTTTTAACTTCGTGATACATCTCATGATATTTCTTATTGGCAGCTCTACCTTACCGATACATCTCGGTAAATAGGAGATGTATGGGTGATTCTAACCCGGGTGTGTTTGCAATCTTTTGTACTTGTTGGTTCATGGATGAGGCATGTCTCCGCTTTTTACAACTGATTTTGTCGCTTTGTAAATTTGTGACAAAAGAAAAATCTAAATATCAGCAGCATGAAGGCTCCTATTTTTTTTGGTTTTACATGTTGCCCCTTACTCTAGCTGGTGAAGAGAGGTTGGTTGTAACGAGACACCTTTTGTTGTAATAGGACTAGGAATCGATTATGAAATGAGTTTTGTGCTCAGTTGTCTCATTTCATGAGGTGGATAGACATTTTATCAAAGTATCTATAGTATAAAATTCTTTTTCAAGGTTTTGTAGTGTCTATATCATTATGAAGTTTTGCACCGTTGCTCGTGACATTTGTTTAATTCACCGCAAAATGGCAAATGCTACTGTCCCTTATGCTCCATATTGGAGAACTCTGCTGGCCTTTGTCTTAGCTGCTTTCTAAAAAGATAAGGTAGGAGATTCTGTATTATTACAGGCTCTGAGATAGTTATAAACTACGGTCGACTTTTTTAAGAATGTTATAACCACGGCTCACTTCTTTTTAAGAGATTCTGTATTAGTACAGGCTCCTGAGATAGTTATAACTCACGGGCCGACTTTTTTAAAAAATGTTGGAGATGATTGGCGGTGTCCCCGCGCCCATCATATATTCGCATTAATCGGTGTTGTCTCAACTCATTTTTCATTATGGCAAATACTAATCTTTGATTAAAAAAAGTAATAAAATGGATGGAGTTGTCTCAACTCATTTTTCATTATGTCTGGACCTCTCTTTTCTACGCCATCAATTGGTGTTGGCACCTGTTAAGGAAATGACCTAATGTTGAAGAGTACCTGTGCATTTACTGTTTACGTTGATTTCTTCAGCTTTATCTTCTTATTGTACTGTTATTGACAAATTTTTTGGTAGAATGTGAAAAGTCGATTCTAATGACGTCTGTTCTGACAGTTTTTCATCCTTGATGTTCTAGCCTTTGACAGATTTTTTAAATAAGAAGTGCAAGAGTTGTAAACTCCACGAGAAAGGCAAATTCCCCTGGTCACATACACGACACACTTGATGAGTGGGAGTTTTGTCCTTCTGATTTTAAATCTCCTGATGCAAAATATACACTCGTTAAATCAAAAAGTTTAATGCTACTTTCTCGCGCTCCAAAATGTCTCAATGTTGGTAAAGGTAACACTTCCAAACTTATCTGCTTAAGTCATTCTATGCAGTTTTAGGCTTTCATCACAAAGTTATGCGAATGGTTAGCACAAATGCTCACACGAGACTGTTGTATGCGTCCGACGGTGTCCTCCAGACTGAAAGCTGATCACCTTAATGCTTGTTGTGACATAATTGAGTAAAATGTGAGATTTTATAATGGTGACAACAAACGCTTTAGTGGTTACCATACTCGCTTAAGTGGTCACCTTTTAAACACAAGTAATTCATTGCACGATAAGACCATGCTGTACACGACACTTACTCCTAAACAAGAAAGTTGTCGCTTCTTCTTCCGGTCTCTCAAAATCCTCCTGTCCAAACTAGACCAGAGTCAATCAACACCTTACGCTCCAGACGCTATCTACACCCTTTTTTGGTTAATTGGCTTTCAAACTTGGTGTTTTAACGGTTTTCAATTTTGTTAATTTGTACCTACAGTTCCTCATGTTGCTGCACCAAAACCAGAGAGAAAAGGGTTGAGCATTGGTATAGTAATACTGGATCAGCTGCAGTGCTAGTATTATGGTTATAGTTGGTTTATCGGAGCGTATAAGTTTTGGAAGAAGAGGAAGAGGCAGCAAGAACAGTTACGGTTTTTAAGGCTCTTTGACTAACAAGATGATCTCGGGAGGATGAATTAGGGCTTGAGATGATATATAATATGTCTTGCTTCAGGTTTTAACCCTTCAAAACCCTGCCCAACTAATTGTGTAGACTATTTCAAAATAGATATCTAACTAAATAAAAATTAATCCCTAAGTAGCTTTTCTATAGTTGGATTCTTGACCATTGAAACTCTTGGATACATGATTTTATCTTATTTTTTAGTTAAATATATATGAAGTATTACTTCTAATTGATCTTTGAAGTAGATGTTTGCTGTCTGATTACTGATGCTATCATGTGTTTTTAATCAATGGCACGCTAAAATCTCTGTTCAAAGCTTTGCTTCAACAAGTCTCAAGGAACAAAACGACTCAATAGCTGGTAGTAATTACGGAGTTGTATAAACGTGAACTCCTGCTGTTCGCCTTGGAGATTTTCTGATAGGCTGTCGATTTGTCGCTTTCATTAATTGTTAAGCTAAAACTTGTATCTCAAAACTGTACTTGCTGAAATTTACACAACAATTATGCCATTGTAAGGTTAAGCTTTTAGCATTGATAAATGTATGTACAAGAATATAAATTTAATCTACTACTACTAATTTACTAATGTCAGATACCGCTTATTAAAATACACCCTTTGATTACCGTCACCATTTTAGCTATGCTACAATTTTTGTAAGAAGAACTTGTAGAAAATGAGAAACCTTGAACATACAGTTATCATCACAAATTATCACGATATCGGATAATTTAAATATTGTATGAGTCTAAATATAATGTAAAATAGTAAAAAGAAGGAATGAAAAAACAAACTGCTGCTATATTTGTTTCCTTTTCTTTCTTTTTTTCTTTTTTTTACTTTTTCTATTTTCTTATTTTTGCTTCCAAACATCAAGGAAATGTAAACAAGAACCTAAACAGAAAACCCCATGCAATAGTGATCCACAGGCAATTCATTTTGCTCAGATCCGTGATCCCCTGCTGTTGGAGTATGTCGAGACCTGTCGTGGACACAGCTATTTCCCCACAGATTCTGTCCCAAGACGCCACCCATCGACTTCAACAACGACAACTTCATACTATCAGGAAAGGCCGCTAGTGGGGTATTATCGAACATCTGGACACCTCTCACAAAGCATTTTGTTGGGTCGCTGAACTCGTTTCTCAAGGACACCTCGAAGGGGTACTTAACTAGGAGATGTAGTGGAACCATATCCAATATGAAGGTATTCTGTCGCTGGTGATGAAAAAGCCGCTAAAAAGCACAAAGTAGGCAAGAATGGCTACTACGACAGTGAACCCTAGCATGACATGTGTCACGACTCCCGAGAGGAAGGGTGACGGCGAATGCCCTGCCCAGTAAGGATGCCATTATGAAGGCGAAGCAATAGAGGAACTCCTTGCAGACCGCCTGCAAGACCAACCTAATTAAAACGTGATGGCCGCAAGGTTGCAACTGTACAAAGATAATTAGAGCGGGGATTGAGATGAGGGCGTGGCTTATAACATAGAGGAACGCTTCGGTAAGCTGCTGTAAGTGCCGCTTCTCGAGAAAGATGTATCGCTTCTTGGAGAAATGCTCTGATGGCTCTCAAAGACATGTGTAAAACATGGTCGACATAGTTTAATGCGGAAAACCCGAAAGCCTTTCTTGGGCCCCTTTTGGGGACTGATCTAGGTGCCAAAAAATGGTGGCTAGATGGTTCCAGTTACTATGATGATGCGCCAAACGAATCCCAAATAGCTCAGCGCTCTCTCCTTGAATTTAACAGTGATCGCTTCAATCACGCACACTTCAAGCCAGAAAGGGTTTGCAATACTTTTTGAACTGATGTAGGATTAGGGTCGCCATTGGTACCAACCCGGAGACTAGCTTTCCTTTGGATATGCTTTGCACTAATAGCATCATTCAGAGACATCTTAGCTGTGGTTGATGAGAAGCGAGCGAATTCCTTTGTTCTCAAGCAAGACTTGTGGAAATTCTGACCAAGTCCTCGGGTTCCTTCAAAGCTACTCCTCTCGCCTCCCTAATGAAATCCAAGGCAACGCACTTCGGTCCTGGTTTCCTCATGTCGTGAATTGGGTTCCTGAATCTTCCGAAGAATCCTGGAGGTCCTGGACCGCTTACATCAAAACCGCCTTCATTCACGTGGACAAGGAAGATTAGCCGATCCAAGAGGTTAAGGATACGAAATCTTGGCTGGTGAATCGACATTATGACTATGCTCCCGCCTCGAGCAATGTTTTGAAGGACTTTGACGTAATTATGAAGGCGCTTAGTCGAAGCCTAGCCTCGATGTAGGCTCGCCTAGGAACAATACAATTGGGTCATGGATAATGCTCGATGCCTATTGAAACTCTCCTCCTTTCCCCGGAAACTCCCCCTATATGACCTTCTTATCTCCAATGACGGTGTTGGCAGCGCTTAAATCTAGGGAACCCGTTGGTCGGATCAGTTGTTTCTGACTCTAGCCTTCTTTTTCGACACTTGATAGACCTTCAGAAGTCGAAACTCAGCTGCAAACATGAGTGTTTTCTTGAACTGTCAGCATTGGGAATAACAAGTCTTCTTGCATCACTATAAGCTGATATTATTTTCAGTAATTTCGATTCCAACACTTCGCCATTCAACAGAACTCCGACCCCTTCAGACTGTCCCTCGACATATCCTGTCAGCTAACGCATCAATCAGGGCCGACTTCATCCCACCCACTTGCCTTTATGAACCGCCATAATCTCCCCTTCTTTACTTCTCCCGAGACTTCATGGCCAACAAAACCTTTTTGGTCAGAACCAGAGGAAATGATTCTGCTCAAAGCAGTTGACAGGAAGAAACGATATCTTTTTGGCTCCATCTTCACACTATATGTAAGGTTAAGTGGAACGAAAGCACAAAATGGGCACGTGTTTACGTGTTTTGGGGTGAGCTCTATGATATGATCCATATCATCTTTGTACCATGTGTTCATTCACTCCATTTAAGAAGCCCACCTAGGGCTCGGAGAAATGGTGGGTTTGATTCGTGAGAGTACTCCATAGGGTGATCAATGGTGTGCCCTTAAGGTTAACATATGGTATTTCATGTGTCGCCACTTTTGTTCAGAAACTAGTTTCCAAGTTTACATGGTATACTGCTTATTATTATTATTTTGAGCTTATCGTTTTTGTGCTCAATTCACCTGAAATGTAGAATGATTTGGTATTTTTTTTTTTTTTCTTTTTGGTTGTGTGATTTTGTGAAGAAAAAGTGTTTTTGTAGGAAGTGTTTAGATATATAGTAGATGAGGGAGGAAAGAGCACAAGTATAAGTTTTATATGATTTACAAGTATGTTTTGGTAGTTGTCTTTAGTTTGTTTGGTGGAGTTGAAACAAAGAACTTAGAATTCTCATGTATACTGAAAGTTGGTACGGGAGTTGCAACTCTTCTGCTACTTTTTATTTATTTCTTCCTGAAGTTGTACATTTTTATTTTCCTTTCTAGTATACGTTCTAAAATAAAATATTTAACGCTTTAGGTTTCCACAAAGTTATTATTGTGTTTAGTTTCAATGACGCTTTGAGTTGTTTTGTGCAATAAATGTATATGTTCGCTTATTGCGACTTGCAAAGTACTACACGTGTATAGCGACACTGCCTTAGAAAGTAACAACACGATCACAAAGTATAGCCTACTAGAAACAAACACACTTCGCTAACTTGTTCGTGCATATCACCATTTTCACTACCTTATTTTCCTGGAAGTAGTGTAGACTACTTAAATATAATAGAAATGCATGTCACTAGTTCTTCGTGGGAATGCAAGGAATGAAAATTAATTTGGTAGAAACTTAAATTGATAATCACTCCTAGCTCTTATACGGAGTATTTTAGCTTGAGGGAAAAATGTTCCCGATCGCTAAAGTGTAACGTAATGACTTTAACGTAATGACATGATCGGCATCCAGCCATTATAGACTATAATAATTTCATTGTATACATGAAGTAATAATTTTCTGCTAATATATAATCCGATCCCTTACTCTTCAACTGCCAGTAAGTTTTAAGCTTTTAACAAATTTTGCCTCAACACTGAGATCAAAGCTTTATGACAAAAAGGTTACGGGCTCAAATCTCACCACCCCTCACTTTCAAAGTGGTATTTTACTACACCAGGTTGATAGAATCCATCTTCGTGACGCTCAATCATCAGCCAACTTTTATTGAATATTTACATTTTCATCAGATAAATTTCTTATGCCTTAGAATACTTTGTCAATTTATGTTTGTTGAAAATAAATTAATTCATTGTGTATAATAAAGTTAGACGTACACAATCAATAATCATATCATTACGTTATACTCTAATAGATATCCTCGACAAATTCAGGGATTTAAGCTCAATAATTACTCTCCGATTTGTTTAGGACTATCTAGCTTCCATCCATCTCTTAAGAATAATATATTTCATCCGTCTAAAATAACCTGCTTACGCTGACTTTTCAGAAAGAAACGGATAAGATAAATCAAACGATCGGCATGTACGGGCATCAAAACTTTTACTTCCATGAGACATCGGTTACACTCTTGTGAGAATTGAACTACATGTTATACTTCTCCAAGATTATAAAGACTACTCGCCTACTTGTAAACTGCTGAACGTGATCTTTTGCACTCTTTGGACTTTAAAATCATTGTCCCAATCCTCGATTTTGAACATCATATTCACCGGTCTCTTCAAAGAGTTCTATTATTATTTGGAACAATAATGATATCTTATTCTTACAATGAGTCTCAATAATTTTTTTAATTTAGGGCAATTACAACAAGTTAGCTAGTCCGATTAATTGTTTGATTTCTCTAATAAGAGGGATTAGACAATTTCACACGTCTACAGTAGGTAGCAAAGATAAGATAATTGCAAAATAAAAATCAGTAGGATATGTTTATTGAAAAATATTTTTAAATTTTCATGAAGTGTAAATCGTTACAACAATATTTAGTCAACGAAAAGGTTTGTGTCAAAATGAGTCAAATTACCTCAATGAAATCTACAATTAACCATCTCTCAATGGCTAAAACCATCACCAAAACTTCGAAGTATTACATTCACACGTTTCCCTTGTTTATATGAAATTCTGTGTCGTTCATTTGCATGACTAGTGACTACATCAAAGGGTTGGTATTGGGTTGTTGATTGATACGAGTTGTTAACTGAAGATAAAGCACTCGTGCAAGCATTTAACGTATAAATATAATTATTATACCTATATGCATAATATTAGAATATGCCAATATTATCCTTGTGAATATTGCCTATTCCTGTATATGGTTATTTCCTAGTTTAGCTTGTAAGGATTGCAAGGGATTACATTCTCTATCTTTTAGCAATTAGTGATTGACATCCCATGATTGATGGGATTAGGGAGCTAACTTTCTAGGAATAGGTTTCATGTATATATTGTACATGTCTATATGAATTAATCAGGAAGAATAACATCTTTTAAGGTATCAACCTATTTTCGATCTCTTCCGCCTCCGCTCCATCTTCTTCTCTTTCTCCAACCTCTACTTTCACCTTTGACTGATTTGCTCCCAATCCTCAAAACCATCCTTTCTCCCCGCCTACTGCTTCGACATCAAGAAACAGAATCAACTCAACCAGCCTAAAGCTTAAGGCCATGGTTGGAGGCCCAAGATCTGGGCTTATATACTCTAACATTTCTCACACGAACGCCAGGCCACAAGGATACAACCACGCCCGCCATACGCAGTGCGGAATAATCCACTTCGAAAGTGGTGGTGGAAAGAGATTCAACCCTGTGACCTCATGTCACAAGCGCTCGCCTGACAATGTCAGAATCCACTCAACCAAAAATGAATTGACTGTCAACAAGATTTGGCTTTTATATACTTCTAACACATAATTTTAATACTCAAGATGTGAAAATTATTGTCCTTATATTGTATAATTTTTATAACCCACAACATGCACTACCTATAATATAAATTCGGAACAACACATAAATAATTCATACTCATACTATACCTTTTCTTCTCCCAATAATCCAAACTATCATTAATCCCGAATAATCTCAATTATTATACATATCTTCTCAAAATTGCCTCACCTTTAAAAATTTCACCTGACGCTTACCTATTACTTCCTGTGAAATTGTGAAACCCTTATTTATTTAATAATAATAATAATAATAATAATAATAATAATAATAATAATAATAATAATAATAATAACAATAATAATAATAATAATAATAATAATAACACACACACACACACAATTTAAAGTAAATTTTAAATTTAGCTGATTTTAATTACTATTATTATTATTATTATTACTACTACTACTACTACTACTACTACTACTTACTACTACTACTACTACTTCTTATTATTATCATATTACATATTATTATTATTATTATTATTATTATTACTTTTTAATAGTAAAAA